>JAODKN010000002.1:6242881-6259786 GCA_026774425.1 Petrocephalus zakoni | reverse complement strand
CTCGTTATTTTCCTAAGTAGTACTTAATCTTGTTCGTTATTCACTAAGATTGATCGCTTTCGGGAAACCCACCCCTGGGCTTTTTATAACCTGAGTCTGTGCTGTCGCTCCAGGTTGACCAGCAGGCATTAAACACAGTGCTTCCCTGGGTCCTGCATTCAGAAGTCTGCAGAAAGCAGTCAAGTAACTGAGTGGCAGAAGGCATTTACATGGGATGTAAAAAGTTAGCTTTAAGGAAAATTATTAAGGAGCTGAGATAACGTAATCTACTTTACTCACCAGAGCGCTGGGTCAAATAATTTCTGGGGAAACATTATAGATGAACTACAATCTACAGACCTTACATTTTGTATCTTTTGATTTTTGAGCTGTATGCACACAGTCCATATAAAGGATAACCGTTTCTCAGTTTTAAGGGACCATTTACATTTGCGCAGCGACATGAATGTTGTGATTGAGGACGTGTCTTTAGAGGGGTCCAGCTGCTGGTCTGTCCAGCAAAGGTTTTAACCTGAATAGCTCTGATACAGTTGCACTGAGCTGTAAGATGCTAAGCAGCTAAACTGTAAGGTGGCATCCTGTGGAAGCTTGAGGCGCTAAGGTTCTTCAGACTTTGTCTGTCTGCAGGCATCCTCTGTGTGGCAGACCAGTGCCACGGCCTCCGAGAGCTGGCTCTCAACTACCACCTGCTGAGCGACGAGCTGCTGCTAGCGCTCTCCTCGGAAAAGCACGTGCACCTGGAGCACTTGCGCATCGACGTGGTGAGCGAGAACCCGGGCCAGACGCAGTTCCATGCCATCAAGAAGAGCAGCTGGGACGCCATGGTGCGGCACTCGCCCAAGGTCAACGTCGTCATGTACTTCTTCCTCTATGAGGAGGAGTTCGAGCCCTTCTTCTGCGAAGAGACGCCTGTCACCCACCTCTACTTTGGCCGGGCCGTCAGTAAGGAGATGTTGGGCCGCATCGGGCTCAACTGCCCCCGGCTGGTGGAGCTGGTGGTGTGTGCCAACGGGCTGGAGCCACTGGACGAGGAGCTGATCCGCATCGCCGAGCGCTGCAAGAACCTGACGGCCATTGGACTTGGCGAGTGCGAGGTCTCCTGCAGCGGCTTCATTGAGTTCGTCAAGATGTGTGGCGGCCGCCTCACCCAGCTCTCCATCATGGAGGAGGTGCTCATCCCAGACAACAGCTACAACCTAGAGCAGATTCACAATGAGGTGTCCAAGTACCTGGGCCGGATGTGGTTTCCTGACATGATGCCCACCTGGTAGACCAGCCAAGCGGAACCCACGGCCCACTGTTCGCGCCGTCCTGTTACAGGTGTCGCTCTCGCTTTATGTCCGTCGCCTTGTCGTGTCTTATTTAATATGTGTGGTTGTACTGTTTTAGGAAGTATTCATTAAAAATGAATGGTGTTTTCTCCTGGTGGAGAGATTAAAATGTCTAACGTGCAAGATGCATTTTCCATCCATCCATATATTGTAACTGCTGTCCTATTTAGGGTTGCAGGGGGTTCCAAGTTTATCCCCAAGGCTAGAGGCGCAAGAAATGTGCATTTTTTTATGTCTTGATTCCCTAATAATCAAGACCAATATTTGAATAAACCCATCATTAATGGTCAGTAACATGTGGTCTGACCAGCTGGATTTTCATTTGCCCAGGAAAACTACACTACAACCTATGAAAGACCAGGAAACTATACATACAGAACAATAGTTTTATTTCATCCATAAATTCAGGACACTTCAAAAACATTTTAAATATAAAGTATTTTTAGCATTGTCTTTGTTTTGTTCATTCGTTTTTTTTCCGGGGTAACCCCAGTGATATCTCTCTTTTCTGTGCACTGCTGTAGGGTAAATAACAGTTATATGACCTACAGGAAGGGTATTTCATCTTTTTTACTGCTCTTAAACCTGGGAGTACCACATGTGCATTGTACTTTTCCTGTTACGTGTCAGTCCATGTGTGCTTAATGTGCATTTCTGCACATAACTACTCTCACCCTGAATCTATGGACTGCAAACCAACATTTAGCTTCTGCTAAAAACCTGAACGTCCTCTTTGCTTTTCCATAAATAACAGAGGAATATTCTGTTTAACATTGTTCCTTGACAATCAGAATGACTGTAATCTGGAATAATCCATTGTGTCAACTGATGTATCTGTATATTTTCTATGGTGTTTAATTGAGACAAAGATATTTTTGTGTTATTGAAAAGTGATTTTAATGACCTGATTTCAAAATCTGTCCTGGATAAGTTCTCCATGATGCATGTTATGTAAATATTTAACTCCTAATTTCTTTAGGATGTGCATGCAAATGACAGATTTGGTAAGATTGTCAGGGAGTGAACAATAACACAATGTAACAATTTTTGTTCCTGGCTTCCAAGTGTTATATTTCAACTGCTTATGTCTAATGCCTATCGAAAAATACTACATTCAGCACAAACTTTGATTTTATGACCACAGTCCCGAAAAACAAAGTGTGTTTTCCTAACCCGTTTGCCTAAAACAACAAAAAAAAAAGTTTTGTGGAACAATAGCTATTTTCTGTTTGTTTTAGCCATAACGGGTTAGGAAAACACACTTTGTACCCAGGAACAAAATAAAAATAAAAATATGTTACATAGTGTGATAGAAGATGATACGTTTATCTCCATATACGGTTGGCAATGTGGAACTGCAAAATGCTCTGGGTAAGAGTTTTTTTATTCCCATGATTCTGGGAGTTTTGCAGTCAATTAATGATGGACAAAATGATGCTTCATGAATCATTTCCTGCATTTTTTTTAATCACTAGATGGTGCCCGCTTTTCATTTTTTGGTCTTTCATGGGGGAAGCATTCCCCATAGTAAACCAAGAGCACCATCTAGTGGGGTAAAAAAAACAGCAAATGGTTCATGAAGCAAGATTTTGCCCATCACTTCAGTCGTTTGTTCTGTATGATCAGTGGTGTTCATCTCCAGCTGGGGCGTCTCCACTCATCTCTGCAAGGGTCGTTAACTAGAGCTATTTTAGGAGCCCCTGTTTCAAACTGGCAGAAGGGAGGAAAAATGAGGTGTAGGGATACACTGTGAATTATCCTCATTGACATGTGATGTGCTTTTACTGGAAAGCTGCCGGAAGATGTTGCAATGTGATTAAAAGGGAACAGGAAATCCAGTATTCAGATTCGAAAAAAGAACCACATTTTCTCCAACTCCTCTCAGAATGACTCTATAGTTGCTATAGTTATAGTTAGCTATAGTAGAAGAGATAACTATGCGTTCCCCTTGTGTTAGTCAGACATTTGTAGGTCAGTTTGTCAGGCCTACACCATTACCCCTAAGAAGCCATTGCATTGCAGTGCGAAGTAGCCTTTCTCAGTGTAACTATGGTTGCAGAACCTTCAGAGCACGCATCATCTGTACATTTCCTGTTCGATGGCTTCCCCTACCCAGGCTTATAATACTATGGTACAGTAGTGATATGTTAGCAGTTGTCACTGCTTACAAATGCATTCCTAAGATGAGAGGTATGTTATTAAGTAATGTTAAGTTTGTTTTGGCGTAACATTAGGCAGTATGTGCTTTTATAGGGGGGGTGTTACTTTTGAAATGGGAGCCAATATTGCCAAAATGTCAAATAAGCTTTCTGTTAAAGATGTACCACAAAGGAGATTTACCTTTGGTGCAGATTAGTGTGCTAGCAGAGCATGATTTAACCTGCACTATAAATGTTAAGGTGTGCCACAAATACCATTAAGTACTGATGGACAAATTGACACTGAATGAACAATTTGCTTTTTTTTTCTACCCCACTAGATGGTGCTTTTTTTTTTTTTTAAGAAAAATGGCACATGACCCAAGGCAAACC
Source organism: Petrocephalus zakoni (assembly GCA_026774425.1). Classification (NCBI taxonomy): domain Eukaryota; kingdom Metazoa; phylum Chordata; class Actinopteri; order Osteoglossiformes; family Mormyridae; genus Petrocephalus; species Petrocephalus zakoni. The sequence goes on along the minus strand of JAODKN010000002.1, from coordinate 6,255,924 downwards.
AAGAGCACCATCTAGTGGGGGTCAAAAATACAGAAAATGGTTCATGAAGTGTAATTTTGTCGATCACCACGATTAAGGTTGTTTAAAGGTAGTATGGATTGTGTTGCTCATAAAGACCAATAGCAGATCTACATGTGTAGGTGAACTGATAGTACTACATGCAGTAGAATGAACACAGAGGCTTGGATCAGGACTGGCCAGCACTGCCTTGGTTCCGATGTGAGTGACACTCCTGGAGTCTGCTGCATCTCTGTAGCCGCTCTCTGTACCTTGCAAAACAGCGTGGAGATCTGCAATGTCCAGTGGATGGAGTCGATAAACTGACCATCAACAGATTCATTGCAGAAAATGCATGTCCAGACTATCAGCTATTTTGAATAGTTTTCAGGCAGTGTAAGGTTCTTCTAAGTCATGCTATTAAAATTGCTGCAAATAGCTCCATGAATCCCCTTGTTTTCATTGTTCCACAATGTGGTTTATACTGACGCCTCAAAGCATTAATTTTCATTATTTTCATGACTTTTTTCTAATTGTACTTCCTGTAGACCTTTGCCATGTGTTTTGACGTATTCATAGATTTGTCAAGTTGTGGCTAATAGTGCTCCATTCCTACAACTAATCCATCACCTTTGCAAGGTCTGAAGGACCTGAAAGCTACAGGCCTGAGTGCACCGTCCTGAGCGGCTTGCAGCTTATTCGTCCCACTTTGGCTTTTGGTTTTGACTCAATGTTTGTGAGAAAAGGTTGCTGGGTGAGCTGAGAGCTGCACAGAGCTCCACAACCTGATGGAAGCCTTCGCTCCCAGCTAAAATGAAGTACACCAGCACAGTGCTGACATTTAGGATTCATTCACCCTTTCTGATTCGCCTGTGTTATGTCACATGGGAACAGAAGTCTCCAAGCTGGGCCGTGGACATTTTCACACTGTGAATTTGATTAATTTGCCAATTTAATTTCCTTTTATTCTTTTTGTCTCCCTGACAAGGACATTGATATTGTAATTGTTGTTCATGGTTCATAATAAGTCCTGATGAGACCCTGGCACAAAGATTAACAAAGAATTTCTCAACCTTTCCAAGCCCAAGGCCCGCCCATTCATCATTTATCATGTTGGGGGTCAGGAATTCTTCTACAGAGCCAGTTGGTTTCCTGCCAAAGCTCCACAGACCAGTGGTTGAGAATCTAAACTTCGGAGAAAGGTTATGGCACAGTTTTAGTACCTATTTATTCACTACTCTGTGGCGCCATCTTCTGGAAAGGTTGAAGATTTCCTGGGTGAACCTGTTATAGCTTTGAAAAGCTGGTCATTTACTCTGAAGATCTATGTAACACAACCAAATTCTCATTCTGCATCTTCATTCTCTAACTAAGCTTCATGTAGCCTGGTAATGTACAATTATTTGAGTCACAGTAAACCCTGAAATATACAAATATGTCTATACAAAAAACGCCATTCCCCATGTTCCTTTTGTCAATGCAACCCTGCAGCGTTTCTGAGGTATTTAACAGTTCCAGCCAAAATTATTATTGCTGCTGAAATCACCGTGGTGAATTCTGACATTTTGAGCAAAATGCAGTTTTTGCATTTTGCATTTAAAAACGCAACATATATAGTTTTTTCCCTCAATAAAAATATTTTGCTACTGACACAGACGAGTCTTGACACTGAATGGACAGATTGACTATTCCTGGAAATTTCACTTATGTGCCGCAGTTGCAAATTCTATATATGAAACTTCCCTGAACCTTTGTCATTATTATTGTTTCTGGCGTTGTTTTCAGAGCAGCCACCAGAGGGAGACAGACACAATTGATTATTACATGATTTCTTGTTGTTGCTGTGGTTATTATTATTATTATTAATAATAATAATAATGACAACAACAACAAGCAGGTGAAATTTTAAATAACCATGGACAAAAGTTTCAGATTAATAACAAATATTAAATTTACAATTTGATTCTAAGGTATAAAAATATATGATGCTAGACTGAAAAAAGGGTATTTAAAAGAAACACATTACATTTTAACTTTGTGGATTTCCCAAGGCAAAGATCATTTTGTTTAATTTTAATTAAAATTTTCCCAGCAGTTTCATAAATTGGCCACTAGGTGACAGAAGAGTTTCACAGGAACTGGAAGTTTTCTATTCTGCAACCTGAGTGAAGGACCACGAATTCTCAGAAACGACCATGTCATCTGATTCTGATATATCTATGATAATGAGCAAACAGATATTTGTGATTAATTGCTGCTACCATAACACACTGCCAATACCATGAAATACACAAATGGGTTAGACCATTACTGCTGCTTTGGTACATACATACTTTCATATCTTTACTTAGATACCCAGATAAATCCCACCTGTCTTGTCTAAGACAGAAAGGTTCTCTTTTGTTTGTGAATAACTTTTTGAGGTAATATGACAACGATTTAAGACAGATAATCATGTAACCAACGGTACTGCAGGAGAAACACCGGGTGCAACAAATTTGCCATTAAAGGCACTTTAAACTATATTAACAACATTTACAAACTGGCAGTGTGAGGGGGCTGACATTGAGTGGGAGAGCCAAAAACCAGGCAGGGTGTGCAAAAGAGTCGTTTTATCAAATATCTGCAGAGCGCATGCTGTGTAACCCCACGTCTTGGCAACCAACCTTGGCTATGAAAACGAAGACAGTAACGTCTTATCTCACAGTTACAACAGCCCGCGCTGGTGCGACTGAACCATTCTGAGGGCTACTTTTGCAGCTATTTAAGAAAAGCATCAAATCACAGCACAAGAAGGGACAGCCTAATAAAGTGAGAGGGACACTAAACAGCCTTGCTGTCATAGGCTACAAAGAGCCATATATAAGCCATGATGAGGCAGAGACTCCTGGGAATTCTCCATACAAAAGTGTTTTATTGTCTAGTACCTCCAGCAGCGAAAGGTAGCGCTCCAGAATGAATTTACACAAATACTGATTGGCTTAAGGCTTAAATAACAACTTCCATAATGTTCTGGTAGACGTGGTTGGGCATTAAACAATCATGACTAATAGATTAACGCTTTTTAACATGAACATTTTGAACAGAAGGAGTGGTGAAGTATAATCCATCATATGGTTATGGATACACACATCTGGATTTGGGGCATCACCACTTAAACTGAGGCTAAAGGCAGATGGGGAATTTCTTCAAGGTAACGAGATGAACAGAAGGACGCAGAGATGCAGGACACACACAACCGAGCAGCATGGATGGTGGTTTATAAAAGCGAGGGGGGGTTATGAATCCCTTACACTCATCAGTCTTGGGCTCTTTGAGTCTCTGCAGGGAGCGTGCCCAGTCCCTGTGGGCACAGCATCTGCACGTGGGTGAATGTCCTCCTCCATTCCACCATAATTCCAGGGTGACTGTGTATGGTCATAATATATGTATGGTAATAAGTCATTGTTAATTTATTAGAGAAAAATTGTTACAGATATTTGACTTTGAATATAAACCCGATGCAGACCTTTGATCAAAAACTCTGATAACCCCTGCTCTAGGCTTTCAAAAAGGCCCCTAGACATTGAAACCATTGCAAACACACCTGCTCTACGAAGACATATCATAAACACTATAAATTTCCATCTCCTTATCAGGAGCTTTCCAGCGGGGCGCAGTGGCTCTCCCCAAGCTGTTTGACATAACATCAGGTCACATGTTTACTCCTGTGTTCACAAACAGCCCTCTCACACATACAGTAGCCAAGCCCAGACCTACACCGAACCCTATGAAATCGAAGGCCATGTTCTCCAGTCAGAGAGGAAGGACACTGCCGGTTGGGACGGGAAGCCTGCTGTCAGCCCGGTGCTCCTCTGGCGATGCCACAGTGTGTCATTCAGAACAGTTCACACCACTGGTGTCATCCCGAGCGTGTCACTGTTTATATTATCCACAGCTACCCTTACAGCAACACGGTCTGAAGCAAACACATGCACACACATATGGAAAGCAGAAGATGTATATCGCTACAAAATTAAAGGACAGTGACACTTTACTGGAGGGGACACAAATACTTCAGTTACTACTGAAGTACAAGTCATGAAAAAAGTCATGAACAAATATAGTCGCCACTTGAGATAAAGGATGCGTCACGATACATTAATGACAAACATGAGATCATTATTTAACTTGCGTTATTCACGACTTGTTCCATCAGTAGTTCACAAAGATGTACCGAATTAACTGATATAGTCACGAGTATAGTAACTTCTTGTGATAAAAGATGAGTAACAATTCATTAGTGATGAACAAACATGACATCAATATGTAACTAAGACTTAGTTTGAGGTTAATACATAAATAATAACATAATACTTTATTACTTATACCTTGTCAAGTAAAGTGTTACCGAAAGAACAATTAGTTGCAGCCCTTATGTGTAGCGAGTGTGCTGATCCAGGAAATGAAAATGATGGTATGCAGGGAGGCATCAGCAAACTTCTGCTTCACCTGCAGCGTCTGAAGAGTCACAGCAATATAGTCAGCTGACGCTTTTCTGTCCTGCTCTTTCCTTCGTAGATAATAACAGGCAGGCTATGTGAAGAACAGCACTGAGATTAGGAGAGAAATAATTCTGCCGCTAACAAGGTGCGACTGCGACCTGGTTTGTGAGCCCCTGCCACCCCCCCCGTCCCCATCATCACACTGCACATCTGGGCGTGTGACACGCAGACACACATGCCCTGCACTTTACTGGTGATTTGTAGGAGTTTTAGGGTATATGGTGCCCCTCTTTGACGAGTGCAAGGGCAGCATGACTTACAGAGAGGAGCGGGCCGCGCGCCATACGTTGCTGTCCTCATCAAGCCCGCAGGAATCATCCATGTCGCGGGAGAAATCTGCCGTCCGTTTTCATCTTGGGAGCTTGAAAATGGGGGAAATGAAAACGGCAGGGTTTAAGCATCACTCTTTTGTATTACAATGGAAATGAGTCATCTCCTATTCACTCCAGCCCTCATTTAAGGCCTGATTGTCTCTCTCCTGGGGCTGACTGTTTTCACCTGCAGAGCATGTCGTCCTATTAAGGTCAGCAAGGCTGAGGAATTGTCCAGAACAAACCAAAAGTCTGACTCAACACTCTGTCTCACTGGCCTGATTTGGTCAGATTTTACCCAACATAAAACACATGACAAGAGTGACTGTCCCGTCCTAATGTCTTTCACAGTCTAACAAACCCTGATTGTACCAGCATTGCTAATATGCAAAATGAATTTAGCAACATGAAGGTTTTTTCATGTCGACCAACAAATCAACAGCTTTAAGCTTGGAAGACGCAAAGACATTCACAGAAACAATTTTTTCACTCTGAAGAAAACAACCTCTGTGTCTTGTGGGTGGAGGTGAAACAAAGCAGTTATGTAACAGCTAGAGTATTAATCTCTGTCGGTTCTCGGGGTGGGGTGGGGTGGGGGGGGGGGCTTGGCAGCAGTTGTGTTTCACTTTGACCCACAGAACCATTTCTCCTCCGTCTCCCCACAGCACAAGCCGCGGTTCCTGACAAACAGGATTCAGGCGAGTGCTGGAATTCAGGCGCCAAGAAGCGGCTCAGCTCCTCAGCCGGTTAGAGGCGGGCCGGCTGAACGCTTCAGACCGCGGGCGGCCTGCCAGCATCTCAGGCTGCGGTGAGGCCCCATAGAGCAGCTAGACACCTGCTCTTGTGACGGTGTTGTGTTCTAACGTGCCGTTCGTGTTCTCCCCCGTAAGGACCTCTTTATAAACAGCTTGTTGCCATGACAGTTTCATTTGCATCTACTTATCTCAGCGTTTGGCAGTAGTGTTGTTAGTATCATGTTATGTCACCCCCACAAGTCAAAATTGCTTTGGTATTTCCTGGGTATGTTGCGTGAATCGAGTTACTTGACGAGAGTGGTATAATCTGACAGAGAAATGGCCCTTTTAACTTCTGCAAAGGGGAGAACAGTTAAGTGTGATTTGGCACATGGTGGTCCATGCCCTCAGGACGCAGAAGGCTTCTTGATATATACAGTAAGTTATCACGGCTTCCCCACTAGGAGTGTCTGTCCAGTACAGTCAGATGAAGGGATGCACTCCTCATCCACAATCTGACCCATCTATTGCAGGCACAGAAGAAGCACGTTTACGGGAATTTCATGAGACTCCGACCAGGATAAGCAGCTGGCAGATGGCTGGATGGACGCTCTGAATGAGTAAACACTACCCGGGAGTGCCTGCTTCCTCTGGCCGCTGCTTTACACATTAATAGAGCACTTTAGCAGGCCTGCCAGCTTATGCTCTTCTGAAGTGCCAGCAGGGTATTGCCTGACTTAGGGCACTTCATGTGATAAATGCCTCTTGGAACACAAATAATGCCACACCGTGATGGCTTACTACTGAAAAGATCTTCAGCTCTATAGTACCCTAATGTAGGAGCAGTTACGTTTATTGTATTATATTAATTTACATATATCTATAGCATGCAATTCTGGGTTTTGCATAATAAGACGCATTACATTTACTTTATTTTATCCAAAGGTTTAGTCCAAAGGTATGTACAAGATCCTATACTATACTATAAATAATGACAAATGAGAAATAACACTTGATTCACAGCCAGGAAAATAATATAAAACACAAAACACCAGTATTTGACAGCCGCACTCTTTACCTGACTCGCTCAAAGCACAAAATCACACAATTTTTTTTCCATTTTATTTGTGTTCTGGTAGTTTGAGTCACCATTTGTTTCAGATGCAGAATAGCGGCACGTTCAAGTTCCTGCAATACTTCATTATAAAATTCAGATGCCATTTTCTTATTGACTCTGAGCATTAATCAAAACTGACAAACAAACTATTTAATGACAAATTGGAACAGAACGAGGTTCCTACAGTCACCTGTGTTTTATCAGCTCTGAAACATCTGCACGGTGTAAACATCATATCATCGCTACATTATAAAAAGGCACGGAAATAAAATGATGTTTTCTGATGTCACACATATTGTTCTCAAATGAGGGTAGGGAGAAAGGGAGCATTACAAAAAGTAAAATATCCCTTCTAACACATTTGTACATGTCAAATACCTGTGACTGAGAAATGGTTGTCCTTTCACGTGCAAAGCCCAGTCAAAAAACTAAAAATGCATACTAGTTAAAGGCAAAATATCTTTCATCAGACAGTAAACACGTAAACCTCCCTTAATTGCACAACATTGGAATTGTTCCAAAAACATTTATACAAAGTACATACAACTACAAAAATAAATTTTTTCCTTTCAAGTATTTTTTGATATTAAAAAAAAATATCAGTAAAAGACAAAAAATAAACACTTAATTTAGCAGATTGGCATGTGGATAGTACTTTCTCCATATGGATAATTTCTTCAACATAGTGGTGTCTGATAGCTGCTCGAGTCCCTCTATAGGGCTAATACAGTAAGGCTCCAGTGTTTCACATCCTCCTCTAGATTGTCATGGTGCTGATCGATCGCTTGTGTCCAGGACTGAAGGGGTTCCCCGCATCTCCATTAGCATCCTTGTGCACACTCAGGCTCCCGCCCACTGCGGCCTCTATCGGACTGGTTGGCCACGTTGGGGAAGACGGGTCCTGGTCAGACACAGCTTCAGAAGTGCTTTGCTGATTCCTCCATTCCTTGATCAAGGACTCCCTCATTGTCGGGGAGAGTGCATCTAGCTGTCGAGCACGGACCAAGGGGGACTGGGCCAGTGTGCCCTGGAGGACATGGAAAGTATACCTAGGAGAAGGAGCAGAGCGTCATGCTGATGCTAACAATTCCCAGAAAGCTTGAAGGCTGACAAAATGACTCTCCCGCGAGCATGTGCAACATTATGCCTCAGAAGGTGCCCTACAGTCGTGCTTGTGAACGACACACTTGGGTAAGAGTGTTAGGGTTAGGAGAAAAACACCTTCTAGGAAATGGAAAAATGTAATCTATTCTAATTAACAGACACCTTTGCTCATCCAGGAACACAATCCATAATAATCTATTTAAATTCTAAGCAGTGTCCCTGAATCTGGGCTCAGAGACTTTGAAATCTACAGTGTCAACAAAACATGAGCTATAAGAAACTGTTGAACAGACACTTTGGCCTGAATTGTTGATAAGCAAAAATATGAATATACTTCATGATCACTGGAATCACTCCAACGTGACACTTCTCACTACATATGACTTTCCGTTGTTTAGTAAGAGTTAACTGTAATTACAGGAGGCCCGAAATTAACGTGTGCATGTTTTCATACTGATTGACTGAGCCATCTTCATGCCTACAATAGTGAAAAATTTTAAAACGCAGCACAAGCGACATTACCAGCGATATTAAACCGCTTAATAAATTGATTTACCCCTCGGAACGTGAAATAGCAATTATAGAATCAAATAAGTCCCCCACAGCAGCACTCTCGCATGAATAACAAAGTCAGCCCTGTTACTAATTTAAAAATTACTATTAGCCACGGTCACCTGGTGCGGGAAGCAAAAGCCGCTATCTAATCTTAAAAGCCCCCATGAGCTGGAAGTTCCTTCCTGGTCCTTCCTGCCAACTTTTGCAGGCAAAATAAAGCATCAGACGGGGGCCCTACCTGGGCAGAAGGGCCAGTATAGTGGTGATGATGCAAATGAGGTAGAACACGGGATCAGCCATCTGGTACTCCATGATCCAGTAAGGGCTGGATGGAGGGTTGCAGTCGATACAGACGGCACTGTAGGACAGTGCGAAGACGAAGTAGAGCAGCACACTGCCCACCATGACCACCCAGTGAACTACCGTCTGAAAGAGACACACAATATGCTCATTACGTTTCCCGACAAGTGTCTTGCATTTTGCTACAGGGCACAGTGTTTAAAGTTGATGGATAGCTTGACTATAACAGGCTTGGCAGAATCAACCCTGTTTCAAATTACTTTTGTGTGCTGTGCCACTCGAATGTGCCCCAGATCGGCACATAAGATGAGTAATTTGAACCGTGCGGCACTTTTTCTGTATACATTTGCAAGCTACCTAGAGCATGAACAATGTCGTGAGCCGATTCACAACCAAGAGCAGAATTCTGAATGAAATGTAAATTCCATGCTAATGCGATAAACACAGACCCAGGTCCTGATTTCAATTGCCAGGTGCAGCAGAATGGTAAATAAGGATGCCGTGTTCATGGGCGTCCCAAAGGAGTAGACGTCAATGTCTGAGCCTCGGTAAGTCTATGAAGGGAGACAAAGGACACACATGCATCACAAAGCAAATGGCACCCAGCGCACGAAGTGCACGGAACGTTGCATGTTAACGTTCTCACCAGGTATGGAACGAAGAAGCACACCAGGCTTTGGTAAAAGGCATCCAGCAGGGCCACCCAAAACGTAGAGTGCCTGTAACCCTAAGAACAGGGCATCGGGGAGAGAGAAAATGTCCTTTCACCTTTCGCATACAATGTGCGGGTAATGTAAAATCTATGCTAGGAAAGTGACACAGCAAACATGATCATCGGTGCAAAGTCGACTTTTGGAGTATCGCAGTAGTTGACAGAAAGCCATTATGAAGAAGCCTCTGACCTCTGAGTTCTGCCCACTTTGGTACAGCTCTGGAATGCTCAGGAGTGTCCCAGCTGAAATATCTCTGTCCAGAATGCCAAACACAATGGGCGGGACGGAAGTGAAGAGCAGGTTGAAGAATATCAGCATCCAGTAGTCGATCATGGACGTCCCAGAAAAGCCACAGAAAAACTGGTACCAGAAAAGAAGGTTCACGTACGCCTGAAGCAGCACAAAAACATGAACTGAATGAGCAAAATCACATCTCGTGGGGCACCGTGTAAAATATGCATGAGGAACAACAGGCTGGTGTTTTCCTCGGGATATTTACCACATTCTTGTAAAAGAAGTAGATGACTGTGTTAGCCAGCCTGCTATAGCACCAGTGTCCATGTACCAGCAACAACTTCTTGAGGTGTTTAAAGTGAGATATGGCAAAGTCACTGGCCATAACTGCCTGTAGAGCAACGACACGGCTTGTTAGGGATTGTAAGGAAATTTATGATGTTATTAATAGTCACTGAAGATGAAAGGCACGGGAAGGGATAATGTAACGTTTTAAGACCTGCTTTATACTGCTAATCAAGCCGGCTCAGCTTAGGAACAACACAGATGCCCTTGGAAAGAGCACAGGAAAGACACTGTTGTGATGTGCTGACAGACCTGCATTCCCTCTTGACCAGATATCCCAACACCAATATCCGCTGCCTGGATCATGCTGACGTCATTAGCACCATCACCTGCGGGCGGCACACTTTCAGCTTTTAGTGGTCATGCAAAACAAGCAGCTACGTAGTGTCTTTTTAATTAACGCAAAAAATGAAAAGTGTAGCTTGATATATCTCAGTTGCATGGATGGTAAAATCCAGAGTGACGCTAGAGATTTGGACGCCCTGGTTACTGTTTTATTGTAATGTAATGCTGGATGGCTGCTTGACTGTGAAGGCCAGTACCTATGGAAAGGGTCATGACCTTGAGCTTGTCGCGCACCAGCTTGACGACAGCACTCTTCTGCAGCGGCGTCACGCGGCAGCACAGCACCGAGCGGCAGTGGCGGGACAGATCCAGCAGCTTCAGCTGCAGGCCGGCCTCGAAGATCAGGCCCAGCGTGTGGCCCTCCAGCACCAGGCCGAAAGTGGGGCCCGCTGGCTGCGTGCCGTACCTCCTCACCTCCTCCAGGGTACAGTCCAAAAATGAATTGCACTCCTCCTGTGGAAGGACGGAGAACGGCACTGCTACGTCAGGCTCGGGAACGGCTTTGTCCAAAGTGTCACACATGAAGCTGTCTGGCTCTGTATTATTACACTGGTTTTAACGCACATTATTATATTACAAGGTGCATTGCTAACAGTTAACAGGCAATGCACCATGTGACTGTAAGCTTAGCTAAAATTTGAATGAGTTTTTGGCCTCCTTAAAAAAAAGCCAAAAATACGGATGAACAGCTGAGCTCTACTGTGACAGTATAACTGCTATATAGAGGGCTTTCACAAAAGATGGATTATGAAAGATCTGAAATAGGCTAACCGAGCTGCAATTATTTAAATTATTTATTATTATTTAATGAATCTATTTAAATCTTAACGACATGCTTCTTTCCATGCAAACACAACGAAGTGCATAAGTGATTCTGCTGACCCACTTGACACACTTTCACTATGACCCCTAGATCAGATGGTCACGACTGATTCTATTTCGTTTTTTTTTCTGGGTCTGCTTTTTTTATTTTACTTTAATTCCTTTCTTCTAAATGTCCATAGAGCCCTTTGTAATCCCTGTAGTTAAAAAAGTGCTATATAAATAAAATCTGATTGATCAATTCCATCCATTTTCCAACCCGCTTATCCTAACAGGGTTGCGGGGGGTCCGGAGCCTATAGGCACGAGGCGGGAACAACCCACGATGGGGGGCCAGCCCATCGCTGGGCACACTCACACACCATTCACTCACACATGCACACCTATGGGCAATCTAGCAACGCCAATCAGCCTCAGCATGTCTTTGGACTGTGGGGGGAAACTGGACCACCAATCCCTAGGACCTACAGAGGTTAAATTCCCGAAGCGTGTGCCAGCCGCCGGTGTCAGACTAACGAACATGCCGTCCTTTCTGCGAGAGATACTGTACCGCGCTGGCCGTGCTGAGAGTGAACACCACGTCCTTCTGGTCCAGCAGTCTGCAGGAGTAGGCTATGTTCACGGCGGTCTCCTGCTTGTCCCCAGTCAGCACCCACACCTGAATTCCAGCTGCCCGCAGTGATGCAATAGTTGCTGGGACATCATCCTGCAGTCGGTCCTCAATCCCAGTGGCTCCTAAGTGAATGGACCATAAGGGAGCAAAAATGCCGGACTCATTATGATCAGGTGCTGTAGGACGTTTGAAAAAAGGATGCAGTGAAATACTTGTATTGCACCAGTTGTACCCTTCATAACTGAATTGGTGCACATGCATAGAAACACTGAACAGCTGTTTCCAGGCACAATTAAGCACGTGTTCAGTCTGACTACTGTGGGAGTGAGGTGTATAAAATGACAAAAGATAACTAGAGGATAATGTTCCTACAGATGTCCTCCAGGGTTTTCATCGCACCGGGAGATCCTTGTCTGATCGCAAGCCTTACAGCTTTGTACCCAACCTTCTCTAAAGGAGCAACAGCATTATTTTAAAGACAGACCCTGGGCGATTCAAAGCAAATAAATCAAAAGGTCAAATTCCATATAATCTCATAAATAACAGCTTATCGTGACTCAAAAACATAAATCACAAATGATGGCTATTGTTATAAATTAACTGGGTTTTTCTCACAAGGACAAAAGAGGTTTTGCTGGCATCTGGGCTGAAGTTTTAACATAAGGTAAGCAGTCGTAATTCCTTACGTAAAGCTTAATGTTTACAGGGTGCTATCACAGCACAATACTAAATGTCTAACTATAAAAATGCATGTTTTCCTGCAAATATTGGGATGTTCCTTACCTATCAAAGTCAGGTTAGTCTCTAAATGAGCCGCAGTTTCCATGAGCAGCTCTTCTCTGTTGTCAATGGCCGACTCTGCCTCCTTCCTCACAGCCAACCAGTCAGTATAGGCGTGCAAGCTCATGACCTGGAAGGGAGGTGATGGGGCCATAGGCACCATACAGAAGGTCAGGGGATCTCTGAAGAGAGGCAATGGGCCATAGACACCATACAGAAGGTCAGGAGGATCTCTGAAGGGAGGTGATGGGGCCATAGACACCATACAGAACTTCAGGAGGATCTCTGAAGGGAGGTGATGGGGCCATAGACACCATACAGAAGGTCAGGAGGATCTCTGAAGGGAGGCGATGGGGTCATAGGCACCATACAGAAAGTCAGGAGGGTCTGTGAAGGGAGGTGATGGGGTCATAGGCACCATACAGAAAGTCAGGAGGGTCTGTGAAGGGAGGCGATGGGGCCATAGGCACCATACAGAAGGTCAGGAGGATCTCTGAAGGGAGGTGATGGGGCCATAGGCACCATACAGA
>JAODKN010000002.1:6228526-6239633 GCA_026774425.1 Petrocephalus zakoni | reverse complement strand
ACCCTGATCCCAACTATGACACCCTTAACCCCTACCCAGCCCTAATCTTAACCATAAGTAACCAAACAAAATATGAGCATTTTTAGTTTTTTTGATTGCAGACACAGAATTTTATAAAATTGAGGTTATCCTTATGGGGACCAAAAAAATGTCCCCACAAGGTAGAAAATAACTGATTTTTTATCACACTGTGGGGACATTGGGTCCCCACAACGTAATATAAATATGTCCACACACACACACACACACAACTTTTTTTGTTTGTTTTATTTTTATTGCCTCTGTCCCCATAAACCTGCACTTTCCCCACTTTGCTGATTAACACTCATTGAGCTTTTTCATAATGAAAGTGTTTTTTTGTGATCAAGTGACAGTTTATACTGAATTAAAAATAACTAACCTTAAATTAATAATAACGGGCCATGTCGCTTAGGGCCACTGTTATATGCCTACCAAAGACGTGAATAGATATGGATACAACCGAGAGGCTTTGGAACTGGGGTTATATTTACGTATCTGAAAACCAGAAGTGCACGTTAATAGTGGTCCTTAATCTGACTCCCACTCTCGCTGGCCCACACGTAGCCCAGATTAACACTCTGATTGCCACGACACTCTGACCGTCACAATACCGCTCTGAGCTCCAGCATACTGACGCCCCTGTGGCATCAGGGGATACCCACACCACCTAATCCTCCAGCTCATAAAGTGCATTATGTCCTATATATAAAGGCAGAATTGCCCACTTGCAACACAGCTGGAGTCATATGCCCTTGCCTGGTTCTGATTCTCCAAATGAAGCTCACACACATATTTGCCCATATAAATAAGAATGAACAGAAATAAAGATCAGCTAGGAGGTAAGTAATGGATGGCATGCAAGCCATTGAGTGGACATGAATTTATCTGCAGATGGATGCATGAATGATCTTGCAAGGTGACATCATTTTACAGTCAATTCTTCCAATTTTAGTTTATGTAAATTCCTTCATGCTTATACAGCAAATTCAAGTTAGCTGTTTTAAGTGACATGATCTAAAAAACTGGACACGACCAGGCAGTTTTTCTGCTCAAACACTAAATTTACGATTCCTTACAAAAAAAGCTAAATTTTGGATTACTCAAAAAGGTAAAATATTTTTTTAGTAAATTTTTGTTAGTTATATACAGAGTGAAAATGTTATTGGCCCTGTATTAATTTTCATGTGATTCATTCTGAAGCTTCAGTTTAGTACATGACCCTTACCAAAGTGAGGTTATTATCCAGAAAATGTGAGTGATTCCCATGATGCACTGGCAGTGGACAATAGCACGCCAATTTTGTCCTTGTTAGGCAAATATTTTTCAGCCACCAGAAACCTATTCTTATGTCAATAGTCTTTTTACCCAAGAGTGTCTAATTGAAAGCAAAAACATAAAAAAGAACACAGCTTGAGAGTCTGAATACTTCTAGTGCTTTTCCACCGGGATGCAGGAACGTACCAAACCCGTACCGTGAAGGGAGCCTAGTCACAGCGTGGTTCCCGCTCACTTCAGTTTTCCACTGCAGAAGAGTGGGCTCAGTATGGAAGAGTGGGCTCAGTAAAGATGTGGAAACCAAAGATGCTAAAGATGCTTATGTACTATTTACATGGTGTACATCCCAATTTCTTATGGGCTATTTTCCACTAGCATATTTGTTAGATAACAACAACAACAACAACAACAACAATTATAATAATGTGACACTTTATTGATCCCCATGGGGAAATTCTCTTTTTGCCTCCCCCATCTTGGCCTCCATGACACACAGACACATAAAGAAGGAGAGAGCGAGCCTGGCAGCGAAGGGCAGCCGCCTGGCAGCGGTGCCCATGGAGCTGGGGGTTAAGGGCCTTGCCTAAAGGCACACAGACATGTGACCATTTGCTGAAGTGTTATGTCAGCATCATGTTATTTTAGCATCAAATGCTAGCTTGCGTTAAATTTTCAAGAGATCATATCACAGTTCTGAGTCACAAACCAAATCATTTTTGGATCAGCAATAAAAAACAGAGATGCAAACAACTTTGCTTTCCATTTGGTACCTAAAATATTTACAGAACGCGTAGACAAGAATATTTTAACATGATTTTCTGTTTTGTTTTGTCAAGATTATGACTTATTTTCTTGTGATTTCAGCTTAGCCAAAGTTCTTTTCTTGAGAGCGTGTTATTTTCTTGAGATCACAAAATAACAAAAGCTGTTCGTAAACTTGCTGTCCTATAATATTTTTTCAATTAGGATGGAAATTTTTAGATTCCGAATCATATAATAATATATGCGGAACCAGCTTCCTGAAGACCTGAGGTCTGCTGCAACTGACTGTTCGTTTAAATCAGGGCTTAAAACATTACAATAAATTAAATCAGTTTAGTCAAACTGTCATTATGATGTAATTCTATTTTTATTTTGGCTCATTTACTTTTATTTTATTTATTTTTAATTGTATAATTTTTTAAATAGCATTGTATATTCATTTTTCCTTATCTTTTAAATGTGATTTTAATGTTTATATTTGAACATATTCTTGTCTTTGTAAAGCACTTGGAATTGCCTTGTGTCTGAATTGTACTATATAAATAAACGTGCCTTGCCTTGCCTTGCCTAGCCAAGGTTACAGAATATACCCCTTTTCCCTTCAGATAACCTATGGATATTAATGCAGAACACTGCTTCTTTCTTGGCTCCATGCATTTCGACCAATCAGATGGTGGTGATGCAACAAGCTCCCTTTGGCCACGCTGTGTCATGTCAGCATGGCTATGGCTCAAGTATGTGTCAGGTATGGCGCACATACTATACAACGGAAAACCACCATTTCGCATTACGGCTTGGGTACGGCTCAGTTCTTTGTGCCAGTGGAAAAGCATCATTTGACAAGACATTATTTTTGCTTGCGATATTGTTATTGATGTTTATCATTTCCGAATAGCTACAGTAATTCTAAAGGCTAGGTGATGGTTGGGGCAGAACAGCTTGGGAAGATACTCACCCTCTGCCTCGGGTGCATCGCCGTAGACACCAACACAGTGTTACAGACGGCCAGTGCTAAGAAGAAGTCCATGTAGCAGGCACCGCCGTTGGGGCGACTCACACGGCACCACGCCTCCATCTGACCGGCCTCGTCACCCGCAATCCGCTGCAGCCTCCTGTCCGGGGCCACATCCGTCTCCTGCGCGACAGGTTAAGCGCACGGTCACAGACTCGTGGGTCGAGTTCTGCCGAACAAGCCTGGCTCTCGGAGCAGGAGGACACCAGCTTAGGGGGCGGCTGCCATATTTCCCTAGTCAACAGCTTCATTTCAGGATACTCAATCTGTTTCGCTTGGCATGCCTTTCCAGCTATCTGCTCAATTAATTAACCCAGTGAATGTCTTTTACATTCGTCCTTATGCCAGCTAATGTCAGCTGAACTCTAGGCACACCACAAAATAGGGGTGGCACAGTCTAGATCAGTTTTTAAGGAAATTGCATTTCATTTATTAAACCCACCCAAAATAACCAAAGATTATGTCACTTTTTTACACTACAATGGGGCCACAGAATCCACACAGAAAACCATAATTTTGTATTTGACATTCTTATAATGACAATAAAATGCTATTAGGGACGACATGGGGCAGTACTCTGGTTGTCGATTCACTGTAATGGTCTAATAAAGCATTAGTGAGTATGAACGCAGCTCTGACACTTTGGTGAATTAGCTATTGAGGGGTCGTGATCACATGATCACCAGCTTTGTCCCTCCATGTGTGACAGTGAAATGAGTAACTCTGATGGATGTGTAGGTGAACACAACACCGATTCTCCTTGAAAGGCAGGAGGTCACTGTCTGAACAGAAAATTTCCCTTCACAGTGTAGCACACCAGTGCTGATGGGCAGATCCGGCTTCTCGGCAATGGCAGGAGACGGCTGCCAGCCAAAAGAATCCCACTGACATGTTTTTGTAGTATCTTGTGTCTCAAAGCCATCAGGTGACTTGGATGCGCAAACACACTAGAAATTGTGCAACAACCATCCACGGTCAATTTGCCACAGTGTGCCCATATGTCTACACAAGGGAAAATAGTACCACGGATGTGGAGCGGCCCAGTCCATATGGAGAGCATGCTGGGAGCGTGTGGTACCAGGGACTTGTCAGGAAGCCGGGCCCGGCATGACCACGGTCAAATTTGGGTCTTGTGGAGCAGACAAGAGGAAGAGCACAGGAGATTAACGGTTAGTCACCTGGCTAACCGCGAGTGGCTCCACACCGTCACAGAGTGACCCCGGCTCGCCTGCCAGATGTCGACAGCGTCACCCTCTGCCTGCAGGGATGGCGGAATCTCTATTCCTGTCTCACCCAGAAGTCTGTCTGCCTCACACCACATGCTAAAAAAAGCCCTCTGACTGCCTCACAGAGCTCCGGCAGGGTATCAGCTATGTCATCCTCTGAGTGTGACCCGGAATTTGGCAGAAAAGAACCATAACTGGTGCTTTCAAGGAGAAGGAGAAGTCGCATTAGCGCCCCCTAGGGACACGCTGGGTGCCAGCAAGCTGTCGATCGCATCTACAGAGAAAGAGTTTTTACTGTATTGCACAGTACACATGCTTCTAGAGGAAAATGTGTTTTGACCTCACAGTTTCTAAGGAGCAATGGCAAGGGGCAGCGGGCGATAAGATGCAACGGAAGATAACTTTGGGAAAATAAGGCTGGGACACTTACAGCTGGAGTGTTTTATACGGCACCGCAGTGGTGGGCTGCTGTATAGCCAGAGGATTCTTTTTTACTGGTAACTTGTGTTTCTTAAAAGCTATTGGGAATGTAACTCATCCCTCCTTGTGTTTTGGGTGCCAGTGAGTGAATAATCACTGCTTTGGTCTGCAAGATGAAAGCACTCTCATAAACACACTTACTTGATTAAAACTAATCCATTAAGACCTATGAAGTCCAAACTTTAAATCTCTAATGTAATAATACTGTAATTCACAGGAAAATTATTTTTAGAAAGAATGGAAGATCTCCCTAGAAGAAAAGACCCACCTACACCAAAGCATGCAAAGTGGCTCACCGCGCCTACTGTCCAAAGAGGTTCACTGTGCCTACTGCCCAATGAGGCTCACTGCACTTCCTGCCCAAAGTGGCTCACTGTGCCTACTGCCCAAAGAGGTTCACTGTGCCTACTGCCCAATGAGGCTCACTGCACTTCCTGCCCAAAGTGGCTCATTGTTCCTACTGCCCAAAGAGGTTCACTGTGCCTAGTGCCCAAAGAGCCTCACTGCGCCTACTGCCCAAAGAGGTTCACTGTGCCTAGTGCCCAAAGAGGCTTACTGCACTTCCTGCTCAAAGTGGCTCACTGTGCCTACTGCTCAAAGAGGCTCACTGCACCTCCTGCCCAAAGAGCCTCACTGTGCCTACTGCCCAAAGAGGTTCACTGTGCCTAGTGCCCAAAGAGGCTCACTGCACCTCCTGCCCAAAAAGCCTCACTGTGCCTACTGCTCAAAGAGGCTCACCGCATCTCCTGCCCATAAAGCCTCACTGCACCTCCTGCCCAAAGAGGCTCATTGCACCTATTGCTAAAAGAGGCTCTCTGTGACTCCTGCCCAAAAAGGAACACTGTACCCCCTGCCCAAAGATGCTCACTGCACCTCCTGCCCAAAGAGGCTCACTGCACCTCCTGCGCAAAGAGGCTCACTGCACTTCCTGTCCGAAGAGCTTCACCGCGCCTCCTGCCCAAAGAGACTCCCTGCGCCTCGTCCAGAACCAGGCTCACTATGCCTACCTGCCCAGAGAGGCTCACTGCGCCTTGTCCTGAATCAGGCTCACTATGCCTACCTGCCCAGAGAGGCTCACTGCACCTCGTCCTGAATCAGGCTCACTATGCCTACCTGCCCAGAGACGCTCACTGCGCCTCATCCTGAATCAGGCTTACTATGCCTACCTGCCCAGAGAGGCTAACTGCACCTCCTCCACTGACCATGACAGTCACTCACCAGGGGGCTGCTGAAGGCCACATCACTGTGGGTGCTGAGTGTGACCTCAGTCTGGCCGTGCATGCCGATGCGAGCCCGGGCGCTGTTCCAGCGCCTGAGAGCAGCGGTGCTCTGCCCCTTCCGGAACTTGAGCCGTGAGGGGACTTTCTTCTGTGGGAAAGCAGGATCTTCCTCATCCGATTCAGCCTCACTGAGAGCAGCCAGGCGTAGTGCTGTTAGGGGACAGCAACATCTCACACAGCGTATAATGGTGGGAACCCACAGCACATGTATGCATTCTGCAGTACCATTTTACTCAGTAAGTACTCCATAAGGGGGCAGTGGTAGCCGAATGGTTTGGGAAATGAACTTGTAATTGAAAGGTAGCGAGTTCAAATCCCTGACCAGCAAGTACTACTGAGATGGGTAAAACACAGAGGACACATTTTGCTGTGGTGTGTCAACAATGACAATTGATCACTTCCAGATAAAGCAGTGTTTTCCATCCCAGTTTTCGGGGACCGACAGACATTTCTCCCAGCTCCAATGTGGACTGTCTGGCTGGGAGCAGGGAAAAATGGGAGCAAAAACACGGACTGCAGCAGGTCCCCAAGGACCGGACCAGGAAACACTGATATAAAGGGTCTGTTTCTTTAGGACATACATCTGTGCTCTGAGGGGCAGGGGGAAGGTGGCTCACCATTCTCTTTGTGGCAGTACTCAGTTCCCATGATGCTACATCGCCGGAACACCATCTTGTTCTCGGTAAGAGTGCCTGTCTTGTCTGAAAAGACATACTGGATCTGTCCGAGGTCCTCGGTGATGTTGAGGGCCCTGCACTGCACGCGGCTGTCTGTCTCCTCGTCGTACAGGTCAATATCATTAGTGATGAAGAAGATCTGGCCGACTTTGATCAGCTCGATGCTCACATAGAGCGAGATGGGAATCATCACCTGTTGTACCGTGATACAGCAGCTGGTTTCAGTCACATTACAGTTTTAGGGCCTGGTGTCGAAGAAATTTGGCTCAAATATGCAGACGCGAACTCTACCTGCAGAAGGATGATCATGGTGAAGAACATGTAAAACCCTGACAGGGACGGAGGAGTGTACATGTTGTTGCTGTCAGGGGGCACAAACGGGGGAATGTTGGGAAATGTTCCCAGCCAGAAGTATTGACCTACACGGAAAGAGACAGAGCGGCTATATTCTTTCACTCATTCCTTCACTCCTCAGTCAATCATGGGTTTTCTTATGCGGCCCATCACTTTACCGAGGGCTCCAATGAGACACATGATGAAGAGGATTGCCACACAGGACAGCACGTCGATGTTCATCTTCCTCTCCAGCTTGCTGCGCTTGTATCTTGGCCCTTTGTTGTTGAGCATGGCCTTTGTCTCATGTCCTACAGCAGACACATTCATTTGCTTAATCAGCAAAGCCCACTGTCACTGTTCGGTGACTTAATTTAAATTTAAATAATAGAAACACCAAGAGCAGTTCCCTGGTGGCTTGAGGCAGAGGCCAAAGTACAGAGGTGGAGGCCAGACACCGAGGCCAAAGACAGAGACCTTAGTCTGAGGTGGTGGCCTGAGGCGGAGGCCAGAGGTGGAGGCTTTAGGCGGAAGCAGTGGCCTGAGACGGAGGCCAGAGGTGGAGCTCTAGGGCAGAGGCCTGAGGCAGAAGCTGAGGCGGTACCTGCATAGACCACGATGCCGGAGGCGTCGTCAGTGTTCCGCACGGTGCAGCCACGCAGGAGCAGGCTCTCTCTGCCAAAGCCGATCTTCTTCTTCTCTGGCATGGCTCTGTAATGTTAAGCATCCATCTGTCCCAACGTGTTCTTATTAAATACCAGGCCTTTCATTTTCCATCCCTGCTACAGTATCATTCCTGCGTTGCAAGTTTTGCAGCATGACAGTTTCCCGTTACAGGCGGCCCGACGGGAGAGCTGCTGGCTGCGTAAAGCCTTAAGGGACTGTGCTGTCAGGTGCAAATGAACTTTTTGATAATGGCTAATGAAGTAAGGTTGTGTTCATTACGGGGACTTTGGGCAGAGGGCAGACTCTGCGTGTCCGGCGAGCTGATGACGGCTAATGAGCCCTCACCGCGGACAGCTACGCTCCTGACTAACTGCGAGCGCGAGGCCGAGGGCTCTGGAACCCCTGCTGAATTTCTTCTCTTAGCATCAGAGGCATATGTCAAATTTCCCATCATCAGCCCTGTCATTATCACTGGCGAGATAAAACATCTCTGTCCAATTCTAATTTATTCCGCTGTAATTGCACCCGAGTCCATACCGTAGGTAATGTGTGGGACACCCATCCCATAATGTAAAAGCAGATGGCATAAACCAAAGCAAGTTAAACTGGGCAGGCCACCTGGCTATAACATATCAGCAATGCGCACTTGTCCGGGACGCACAAATAATTTAGGTGAAGGTTGTTTAGCACTGGGGGGTTGCGATGGCTGAGTCTGATCTACCAAAGGCTTCACCGACCCCCTTCCAGGACAGACATAAGATCAATGAGTCCACACTGCCCATCAGCAACTACGGTAGGGCAGCAAGGATGATCCTCTGGTAAACACATAGCTGTGTAAAAACCAACTAGTACCCCCATACAGATGTGCAGACTGCAGCGACAAACTCGATGACTCTAAAGCCATAACCAACCTTCACTGGTCGGCATCTCAGGTGAACAAAGCCTACCATTACTCACTGAAATGGTACTTAGAGTCAACGAATTCATCAACTTTTGAATCTAGCAGAAGCCTAATTAGCCAATTTAAATATCTTACCGTACTTATATATTCATATATTCATAAAGATGCAATGCTGAATTTGTGAGCGCAAACTAGAGGGCTATGCTCTTCTGACGCCGTGGCGTCTTCATCTTGGCATCTCGAATACAAGCAGCTTGACAAGGAGGTTGACAGACATCCTGTTGACAGTGATCTGGTGGCACTTAACCGGAGCAAACGGCGATGCTCGGTGGAGACGGTGCAGGCAACTCACAGGTATCCCTTAAAGTGTGTCAGCTTCTTATTGGGCTTCTCACAGACCACAGTGCAGCCGAAATACTCTGGCTGAAATGAGCCATCCTGAGAGACAGACAGAAACAAATCCCTTTAATAATACAATTCATATATTCATGCGATAAACAGTTTGGTCAATGTGTGCATGTCTGAATAACAGTATAGCTACTGTATACTGCTAACTTAACAGGTTTTTAATGGGCTTCCTCTATTTCAGTTACTGCTACAGGAACCAATGACCCTGCGGTCAATCAGCACTGACTCCCGATTCAGTTATTTTTATAGGTGCCCGGAGCCAGCGGCAGGAAGCATACAGCGGAAGACGTAGTCTGTTACGGAGGACGTGCAGGGAGAGAGGCAGGGAGGCAGAGAGGCTAGGAGCTGCCCCAGGAGCCTGCAGGTCTCTGAACCACAGTGCAATCCATGCATGTGCGAATGCCATCAACACGAACATTAGCATAAGGTGTAATATCATCACGGTTCGAACAAATGTTTACAACCAATTTAATCCGTTGCTAAGCGACTGATCTTAAGGAATATAAATCAGTGTACATAGTAATATGCTTAAGAACAGAATTAAAAATTGCCATAGTTACTGGCTAAAAATATAATTTCCTTCAACACTATGATGCAGACGTGTCAAGAAAATTTCGAGAGCAACTAAACATCCTCCTCGAGGAGACAGACAGTTAAAAAAAACCTGAAAGAAACCTTTAAGATATGTGTAACCGCAGTAAGTGGATTTCACTTATTCGAATAACTGAATATTTCATTTAATTTAAGTCCTGCTCTCACAGCTGAAAACACTCTGCTCTGTTTTTGGTTTTGTGTCTGAAAATAGGCCCGGAAAAGGTTAAGTGTCATGGTGATATAGTTTTGACATCAGGCACTTTATGTGGGGCACCACACCCGAGGTAGACACCACGCATGGTATGCTACCCATCAAGGAGTGCCCTTCAAAGCGTCACTGAGCCTGACATATTGACACTGCAGGAATGTGGAGCTGCCAGTGCCCGTGGACAGCATTTCACATGACACTTTCTGTTTCATAACCTGTTCGAAGCCACATAGCATAAAAAGATTGGAGCGATAGAAGAAGTCATCCAGCAACCGGCTGGACCTGCTGGAAAGATTAATCCTCTTTCACATGGTTTCCACTGGATCTATTCAAATATTGTATGGATTTGTATGGAAGCTGTTTGCCGACCAGTTCAAGGATCACCACTGACACACTCTGTTTACACAATATTCATGATGAGTCAGCAAAAAAAAATACAATTGTCTGTGCTAAATTTAGTGCAGATCTTTGCTCATTGGGTGTGTTTGTTTGTTGTTCAAACTCCGCTCCTGATTGCTTCAGTGACGTAAAGTAAGTCACCTACTGATGTTAATGGGGTATTAATGAAGAGCTGCATGGCTGGTCGACAAGGATCATCCCATGTGACAAAAACAGCATAGAAGGTTCATATAAGGTTATCAAGTATTTTTATTTCAATTATATATGAAAACGCATGATGTTTTTTATATGTTCACTACCAGTCAGTGTTTTATCTAGTATGATTATGACCACATTTACACCAAAAAACAAACTCCACATGTAAGGCACTAAGGGAATAGCCTGTAGCAAAAATATAAAACGTTTACATGGACTTTACATTTTACAATACGCGATAACATATGGCTTTAGTAGGATTTGTTTATTGTTTGTTGCTTCTTAATAAAGTTTTATATTACTTCTTTGTTGTTCTAATGAAAGACATGCTCAACATTCAGCTGGTTAAATTAGACATTAGCGAATTCAATGAAATACTTTGTCAGAAAGGAAATGGAAAAACTTAGTTATGTACTTAAAGATGCTACTAAACTATGGTGTCTGAAGTATAACATCCATCCATCCATTTTCCAACCCGCTTATCCAAACAGGGTCGTGGGGGGTCCGGAGCCTATCCCAGAAGCTATGGGCACGAGGCGGGAACAACCCAGGATGGGGGGCTAGCCCATCGCTGGGCACACTCACATATGCATACCTATGGGCAATCCAGCAACGCCAATCAGCCTCAGCATGTCTTTGGACTGTGGGGGGAAACCGGAGCACCCGGAGG
>JAODKN010000002.1:6209455-6226023 GCA_026774425.1 Petrocephalus zakoni | reverse complement strand
ATACTGTCAGGACAGTCCAATGTGAATACTGCTGGGACAGTCCAATGTGAATACTGCTGGGACAGTCCAATGTGAATACTGTCAGGACAGTCCAATGTGAATACTGCTGGGACAGTCCAATGTGAATACTGCTGGGACAGTCCAATGTGAATGCTGCATGAAGTGTGCTCAGAAAATGCTAATGATAATGTGATACATGAGATCTGACGTCTTATGAGCTGTGATAATATAAGAAAGTAGAGCAAAGCTGAACTGCATCTTCTAGCCCAGCTCACTGGCAGCTATGCGCAATACTTGGAGATCCCTGCTTTTCTTGAACATCACTGCCTGATGCTCACTGGATACATACATGCAGTATGTTTCTCAGAGAACCCTGACCAGCTGCTCCTACTGGCCTTCAGATCATTTATGTATGATAATTTATAACATAATTTATCAGCCTTACTGAAAACCAGTGGTTGCCTGCTTTTAGCCGGGGGCCTGGATCTCCATTCCAGGAAGGCAACCTATCAGCATGGGCCCAGGGGCGACACCAGGGGAGGCAGTGTGCTGTGTACAATGACGCATTGCAGCAGGGAATCCTGTCAGGCCTGTACCATGGCACCGCCTATTTGTGTAAACAAACCACACCTTCCTCAAACAATGCTGGCTGACGGATGGCACATTATCTCTACCAATAATCTGCTATGTACACGTGTATGCGCACCTTGCAAAGATTAATTCAGCCATATGATAAGAGTGAAAACGCACATGCTGTTTTTTAGAGCCAACATTCACGTGGTGCAAAACAGCTTAACAGAGAACAGCATGCAGCATCCCTATTCTCAAAGACTTTCTGCATCGGGAAAGGTCACTGTTCATAGGTCACATGACCGTTATTACTCACCAGACAGGTACTGAGGTACACATACAGGTATGGAGCTTGGTCTCCAAAGAGTGTTAATAGGAAAACAGACTGCAGGGCAGTGATGTGAGACGACAGTCAGAGTCTTAGAAAAACAGAAAGTGATTTTCAGAGGTACAAATATGCCAGCTCAAGGATGTCAGTCTAGTCAGCATTGTCTAAACTTTTAAAGCACCTTCTAATAAGGCTAAGTAAGCTGTTCACCTACACTGGTAAAGAAATACTGCAATACAGGGGTTCTCAGCAATGTCTAAACCAGGGTAGCCCCCTACCACTAATGCACTACCCCATAAATGATTAAGCAACTGGTGGGAACTTTAATGTTACCTTCTGCACAGGGGCCCTCTACTTTGAATATTTTTGCGCTGTTTAAAGCAGATAATAATATTGATATTTGCTCAATTCACAATGCCGCTCTACAAAAGCCGCATGAGGTGATTGGTTCTTGGGTGAAAACCCCTGCTTAATAGGATGCCGTGGGCTTTTTGGGTCGGCAAAGGCACTGTTTTTACTCACTTTCTGTATTTCAAATGCTCCTAATTTTCCATGTTCAATTCCCAAAAAACAAACAAACAATAGATGTGTAGAACTCTGCAGAATTACAGATGGATGTCGGCTCTCAAACATTAAAATATCTACTTCGCGCCTTGCAGTATCTCCAGTGGGTTAATTCTGTCAGTTTCAGACGTGGTGTTTAATTTATGTTTTCATTCCCTTCCTTGTGACCCAAAAGAATTTCAGGCTCTACTGTGCAATTGTTCCTAAGCAACACATTTATTTTTAAAAATTCTTGGCCACTGTTTTTTTTTTTTTTTTTTTTTTAACACTGAGAAGTCGATAATCCAGTTTGTAGTTATGGGAACAGACTTTATAATTTTTGTTGATTATTATACGGGAAATTATACGAAGAAAAATACATTCCCCTGACAAACCATTCCTTCCCAAAGCACATTCCAATGAAAAACGAATGAACCATCCAATGCATTTTGCTTATGCATCATGCAAGATTGTCATAAATATCACAGCGTCCTATAAATAAATGCAAAAAGAAAGCTCATTCCTTGGTAAATTAAACAAAGTTTTCAATGTTTTCTTGTCGTATTATTTTTTCTCTATCCTTAATTTATAATGCATTAGGAACTATTCAGCTATCATGGTTTTGGTTTTGGTTCAGCTCTAAATAAGTTAAGCAGTTAGTAAAGAGCAGCAGCTTGAAATGTACCTTAGAATAAACAAATGACTGTATTCTTCAGGTAAGCTATTGAAGTTGCCAGTTTAATTGATCGACAACCTTCATGAATTCAGGCCCCCACCTAGCCCCTACCCAGATGCCGATAAACACAAAATGAGTACTTTCACAGTCCAACTGCCTGTGGCGCATCTGCAAACCTTCCACTGTGAACTTTGCTTTTGTATTTGTTTGCACAACAGTTTTCCTGGGAAGTACATCACACACAGCCAGTAACTTCACGCACTCCACCCTTCCGCTGCCTCCTGGCCTGTCCTATGACTGACTTGATTTCTAATATCCCCCGAGAGGTAATGATTACCTATGGCTCTTATCAGTCAATAACATGCTGAATATAATAGGTTACAAATCACACTTGTGCAATCAGCTATAAGGTAACACTGTGCAGAGGTTAAATACCTGGAGAATAGTCCTGCCATTATTTTGACATTGATTTCATGCCATTGTTAGCGGCGGAGGCAACGTCACGGCCTACATGCCAGGCAAGTTGGACAGGCAGGTATGCATTTCTGGCGCATTGCGTAAATTATGTCTGAAAAACACAAAGTGCTGCGTAAGGCGGCTGACGCTATGCTTCCCCCAAGGATAAACATGAGCCTGATGATGTAGCAAGTTCTCCGGTGGCATCGGGACACATGCAGGCTTCACCCTCCATCAGAGAGCTAGGCAGGGCTGTCACCCGGACACCTGGAGCTGTCAGCGGGAACATATGGGCACAGTGTTGGGGTGCGTTTGCCAGGTGCTGCCACAGAGTGGGGGTGTGAGGGGGCGCGGCCTGGGTGCAGTCTGTGAACTCAGTCCCCAACAAAGCACTGCTCCTGTGTGCCCAAGCACCATCTGACGACGATGAACCTTGCCATCACCGATCCGGAGAGACTCCTGGCTGGACTAGGATGCTGAAGTCTCTATCCGCAGAACTCCGATGTGCTAAAATAGCTATCCTCAAGCAGCGGCAACTTAACTAGAAACCCGTCGTTGGCATTCAAGCAGCTCGGCAGTAACTAGAAGCCAGCCACCAGCTTGGTCGTTCGACAAACCTGGGCTTACCATGTTACCAAGCAGTTCTGAGCCTGACTTGAACCACATGCGCAGTTGCTGACCTGCTGGGGCCCACAGCAGCTATTTGTCTTCCGTAAACAACGTGTGCTAGAGCATGAGCTGTTTGCATGTCACGACTGAGGTTGTTCTTTACTATATACCTCTTTAATACCTCTGTAACTCAGACCACTTATCACGAGATGGCATGTTCAGACCATCTCACCATTGAGCTACATTCTCTGATGCTGTACCGGGAAATCAAATCATACACCACCTGTATTCACTTTGGACTTTCAAAGGTGTGAGATAGAACAGTAAAATACTGCAAGACTGAACCCTGTGTAAACTTGCTGAGCATCTGCTGGTTTGGGACCCTTTGGTGAGACAGACACACAAAACAGCGACACGTTCATCGGTATGAGCAGCTACTCTCTGTACTGTACCTGCTGTAAATGAGACACGGGGTGTTATTGAGCTCTTTGTCTGCCTGGTACCTCCGGAAATCCTCCCAGGCATCCTTGATGGCAGTGATGGCAAGGATGATGCAAATGGGGATTACAGCCACCCCTGGCTGGAAAGCGTTGACGACAGGCACGAAATTCAGGGCAGCAATGGCCACAAAGTAGATGTTGGCGAGGCGATGGAACTGCTCAAAGAGGTTCATGGGAATGAAGGACCACAGGGTGTACTTGTTGGTCTTGATGCTGTTGTCTGCATATCTGCGGTTGGGCTGCTCCTTCTTCCCGAGGTCCTCAAAGGCCAGATTGGACTCCAAAGTCCTCACCGTCTCCTCGCCCTCCGTCTCCCCCCTCCAGCACTGGCTGAATTGGGTCAAAAGGTCCCTCAGCCGCATCTCCGCTCACCCAGTGTCTTCAAGAGGGAATCTCTTCCACGGCTCACATTTGATGCTGTGATGCCCCCTCATAAGGTTTGAAGAAGGTTTGAAGAGGTTTCTGTCATAGGCAGCTCTTTGAGGAATGACCGTATGCCTATTCTGTCAGCTGCATGACTGAAATGCTCCGGCAGGTAATCGGCCAATTAGCACACCTACCTTCACAGGCCAAACCCCTGGGTCCTAAGTCCTGCCCCAGGGCAGAACCAGCTAAACAATGAGGTAAAGCATGGCAGACACAAAAATACTATCATATTATATTATTCTTTTCTAAAATATTTTCTTTCAACTTTCATTTTTTATCTACTGAACATTATTTGTTTTTACAATCATACCGATCTTAACTGGACATGATTAATTTACCAGAGAGCTACACAAAGCATTAAATTCCCCAGCTCTCTTTAAAAAATTGCTGTCATATATTTACAGTAAGTACAACTCAAAAAACTGATGTCTAAACTTCAAGTTGAACTTCATGGGAAGTAAGATTCATAAAACAATCTTCAATATGAATTACAGCTACATAAAATTTATATAATCTATGTAATTAGAGTATATATATAAATCATAAGGGGAAACATTTCTGATTTATGCACAAATGATGGCTAAAAATATGTTTATTAGCTGAAAGCATGCTATAAAATATGGGATTTACACCTGTTAAAATGTAAATAATATACAACAAAAAAAATTTAATTTAAACCACTGCCTTTGAACAGTTTAATGCTGATTAATTCATGCATATGTTTTATGTAATTCAGCTGGTTTTGACTGGTCTTTACTGCAGTTTTCTCAGCCAGCCAGTGTTCATGCTTCACGTAGCCTGACACATCAGGGACACTTTCACTTTCAGAAAGATTTAATTGCACTCTTTGACCATTATCAACCTACTGCCACTACCCACTAACCACATTCCTCAGTGAGAAACTCAGAAAACAACGTTCAGCTTGATCAAAAGGACTCTTAAAAAACAAATTTCAACATACTGTAACATTTAGCAATGCCTGAATGATGTCTGAATGATGAATGACGCCCTTCAAAGATAAGGAAACAACCTACCGGTCATAGACTGAGGCTGCTCTGTAGTTTACGATCCTGTCAAACTTGTATCTTCTGTAATCTTCTAGGGCATCTTTTAATGATGAAGCCACGGTGACAACCACTAAGGGCAGCATCGTGATCTCCTTGTGGAACACCTCCATTTGCGGAAACCAGTTTAAGGCAACAAGAAACACAAAATAAAGGTTGGCGAGCCTGCAGACACCAAGAACAGGCCATGGTCAGAAAAAGGTCAGAAGTTAAGCTTAGGTTTATTTCTAACTGATTTGGTGACATTATTGAGAATAATGACTTGACAAGGATAAGGAACGCTGAACAAGGTACAGTGACTTAAGCCACTCAGACCTTATCAACAACAAAAAAATTCAGCATTTTAGAATGGACAAAGCAAGCCGGAGCTCAGACCTACTGAAAAGCTTTGGCATGATCAGTAGCAGGTTGCTTCAGATCTTAGGAAATCCAGATCATTCACAAACTTGTATCAATATTTTCTATGTTTAGTGGCAGCTTTAGGGATCACATAAAGTAATCACATAAAGTAACATATAAACAAATATGCAGTTTTGTGTGTTTCTGTGTGAAAAGGACAGATGGACAACATGATATATAGCTCTGGATAAAATTAAGAGAGCACTCTTTTTTTTAAATCTGCATTTTTAAATCCTGGTTTAATCCTTTTTCTGCTGTCAGAAGGCTATAGTGTATGGCAGGCTCAAAGCTTCTAAGACAGCAGTACACAAGAACAAGGTGGAGCAGAAGACACTGGGAATGACCAGATACTAGCCAACGACCATCTAATGCCCAGAGATGATAGTTAACTTAACTGAGTTTCTCATGAATCAGATGATGACATCAAGTCACCTTCTAAAGGAATGGGGAACATTAAGTGATGTGAAGTGCACTGCTAGGACAGGCTCCGGGAAGCAGGACTGAAGTCCCATAAAGCAAGGAAGAAGCCCTTCATTAATGAGAAACCTTTGCAAGAAAATGAATATTATACATAGGCGCGTACCCATAAATTGAGAAATGAAGGACATTGAAAATTTTGCTGTGGTCCCTTAATATTTTCCAGCGCTGTACATAAAGTCAAGATAATAACCGGGAGAGTCACGTTCAGTTTGACTTGATTACATCTTCACTTGGTCATAGCATGAGCACGAGCCCACTGACCTGTAGAACTGCTGAAACAGGTTTTTTGGCAAAAAGCTGAGAAGACTGTACTTTGTGGTCCTGACTTTATTTCCAGCATATTTCTCCATGAGTTTCTTATGGCTGCGGGAGAGCAGCCCGTTGTTCGGGAAGACATGGCGATGAGTGGTGGACAGCGAGATTTCGGGGCCCTGCCGGGGTGCACCGAGCAGCGGGGTGGTCTCCGAGTCCCCTGCACTTGCAGGTCTCCAAAAGCACCAGCTCAGCCTGTCTAGGGAGTGCGTCATCCTGTGAAAGAGGCACATGAGAAGAGTAAGAAGACAGGATTAGGAACAGGAATATGAGCACTGGCCTACATGGGGCTGCCAGTCCACAGGAGCGGATTCAGAATCTGCAGCGCAGAACTACAGGCTATGCTCCAGGAGTAAGAAGTGATAGGCAATGCTGTAAATCAGTGCTTTGTCTGAAAAATCAGGTGCCTCCATGGTTAAAAAGAAACATACTTATCAATGAGCGGTAACAGACCCTCTTCTTCTCATGAACTCAGGTGCCACCAATGTCACCACTTAAAGACCCTAAATCTTCTTCTTCTCATGAACTCAGGTGCCACCAATGTCACCACTTAAAGATCCTAAATCGGATATGTACATCGTACCATCTAACTGGTGCGTACCGTCAGAGAAAATGTCAGCATCTTTCGTCGTGACAAGGTGGAGTCAAATATTTGTTAATAATTAACCAAAATGAAATTAAGGAAGCCTTAATTGTAAAGGTATTACAGTATGACTCATAAGCTACATGTTGAGCTTAAAAAAATATATAGAATTTTACGCTAACGCTTTAAAATTAGCTGTAATACTTTTTGTGTTGCGGTCTGATCAAGGTCTTACGCACACATTGTTCCCCCTAACCTGCAGGCGTGTTATAAGCAGACACAGCATTTTTTTAACTTGTTAATTACAGGGGCCAAATACAGACATGAGCCCATGTATTTATTTGCCTCAAAAAAGCTGCTGTTTTCTGTAACTCTTGTTCTGCATGTGGTATAAATTAATCCCTAGTGACCTGGCTGTATTTCATCTGAATAAGAGCTCTATGTAGGTGTTCTTGCTAAATGTTTATTGTCTGTGACACCACCTGAATTTTTACCATCTGCGAATTTAACAAGGCTGTTAAGACTTCCAAACCCAGCCATTTACATAGATTGCAATGACAGCCGTAAAACACAACCCACACATATAATAAAAGGCATTAACCTGTTACGAGACCAGATGTTGACATTACCATCAAACCCATAACAGGAAGTGATGTTTGTGTTCATGTTTATTATGCTTTAGCTATTAATGCTGTTTGTTGAAATTACTTATTGCTGCAGCAAAACAAAGGTACCCTGGAGAATACCCGTAATGGAATGGAAACATAGTGGGGTTACATTTTTTGTTTTGCTAACATGGTGCTTTCTGCAGGATATCTGTTCCACTTTGGCCTTAGTTACCAGTGCTATCTGACAATTCAGACACGACGGTGTCCCCATAAGAAGAGCCTGGGGAAGTGAAGGCCTTGGCATAATCTCAGTCGCATCACTGTGTCTCGGTACAGCGGGAAGCGAAGGTTTGGGTGCATTTGGCGTTTCAAGCCGCTCTTGGAATCATGAAGCAGCCCTTCTCGAGGCTTGAGTGCCCGCATTGGCATACTGCAGCGCGGGCCAATCAGAAGGGCGATTTCCTGTACTGAACCCAGGCACATTCAGTCCCTCCTATTCTTCTCCTATCAAACCTACTGGGATCAGGAAGATTCTCATTTACTCCTTCTGGGCGATAATGGTCATCGCAGGGATATTTCAAATCCGCCCGAGTTGCTCTTTCATTTGGCTTCGGGATATGAAGCCATTTAAAGGCATTTTTATATGTGTGTCATATTTCCAGTTAAAGGGAAGGATGTGAAAGAAAAAGTCAAGCCGGGAAATATATATTACACAAATGAGGAAGTGGGGCTATAGTATATCACAATAGTGACATCATAAGATGCTGGAGAAAATGAATCAGTGTAATCCGGGCCATAGCCAGGGTTAGAAAAATAGTGAGGTCTGGGACCCGGGGGAGAGGGGGTGGGTCTCGTCAGTCACATTAGTGATACTGTCCCCATCATAAGCTGTTTATTTATTTATTTTTCAGTTAATGACGTTATGCGAAACGTTAGTTAGCCGATTGTAGCCCATTTTTTATTCAGGTGAATATTTAGCTTCTAGTTTTATTTTTAGCTCTTAAAAAATGACAGAGGTTCAAACCTTGGTGACCTCATAGCTGGCTATGGCCATGAATGTAATTAATTTCTTTCGATGAGTTGGATGGCTATGGCTTTTAATGGATTTCCTTATGACAATTTGGCCCGTCCTGGAGCTCATCCCAGAGTCGCCTTAGTGACTTGGCTCTCGAATCCTTTCATTCTTATGATGTTGCACCTATATACATATATATATATATACAGACACGATGGGCAACCAGCAGCTTCACACTCTTTCAACACACCTCCCTGTCCTTGAATGTCTCCCACCTCCTTTCACCCCCACTCGCATTTTGCACACTCACCAATTTACCCTTGAGTACTTGTACCCACTTCACACAAAGTGCTGCGTTAATTGTTTTTTGTCTTACTGCTTTTTGTATATTATTATGTTCAGTGTATCGTATTATATTCGGTATATTATTAGATTGGAATTTCTCCAATTTCATGCGGCGTAGTCGGGAAGCCTGAATAAGTGTTTCTCTGTATGTTGCACAAGTTCGACTGTATGTGACAGATTAAAAAAGAAACACGTTGACTTTGGTTTCCAATCTGGGGCCAGCTAATTAAGAGTGCCGAACTGTGGCGTCATGCTAATGCCCTGCCAGCTATCTAACAATTAATACTGCTGGTTCTTAAAGTGCTCATCAGCCACTCAGGTTGCATGTAATATATAATTAAAATTAAAAAATAAATTAAGGAGAGTTACTGCCAGGGAAAAATCATAAAGCGGCAGCCTGGGAGCTGATCATATTCCTTACAGAGGGGGTCCAGACCAACAGCCCATTTACAGCTTAACAGCAGGGACTTTCTCATAATGCCAGGAAGTATCAATGTACAGCTTGGATAAAATGTGCCTTTTAGCATACCCATCTCTTCAACAGAATCCCCTGAGCGACCAGGCTCCAGCTTTCGGCCCCAGTGTGCAGTCAGCCTGTATGCTTGTAAAATCTACGTGTTGCAAAGCTTATGCACGTCTGTCAAGGCCCCAGAGAGGTCGGCACCGATGGGGGGGGCACAGACACACACACAACGGCAGAAATGTCAGCGGGGTTTCTAGCCCCATCTTTTATTCTTAACAGAGAAGAAAATTCTCTTGTAATAAAGTTGAAACAAGTACATATAAGAAACTGAATTAAATGAAGATCAGAAGACTCATTGGCAGATTGTAATGACAATGAATGTTTTATAGTAGACCTGTTAATTCTTGTTTTACTATGAAGTTCATTGTCACCACTTCTGGTGATACTTCTGACAGTGAAGTTTACAGTTCGACTGTAGATTTCACTGTGTACTGTACAACAACATTAAAATGTAGCTATGAATTATCACGGCGAATGTTTTCCCGGGCGGATTTTTTTTTCTCCATTTTTTCATTATTAATATACTCACCCCAATGTGAAAATGCGAGGGAACAGCTTCTGGTCAAAGAACCATGAGAAACCACATCACAAAGAATCCACATCAAATGACGACTCGTCTTTATGACCCCTGCCCTGTGACGCACTAGCATCCCACCCAAGTCCTGCTCTGCAGCTAGCTTGCTGGGACCCTCTGTTGGCATATGGATGGCTGCACTCGCTTCTCATTGCATGTATTATACAGTATAATACGGCTGCTCAGTATTCCCATACACAGCATCAAGCTAAACTCATTGCATGTTGGCAGCAGATCAAACAAGCCGCAGTCAGAAATACACACTGCTTAAACATCAAGGGCAATTCTGAAAGACTAAATTCTGAAATAACAATCAAAACATACCTGCTTGGGATAAGACAAATGAGGGTATTTTCAGAATGTACATGAAAATGTCTTCAAATCTGGCAAATCTGTGCTGGATGAAGGATTCTGCAGATGAAAGTGAAAAGGCTAAGAATGTATCTAAACAAATAACATTTAATTGTATTTCGGGTGTTTACTCTGCGTTCATTTCACGGTGTGTTCTGGATCTGTAATGAACATGGCGTCAATAATCAGAGAGCTCTGCCATCGTGTGATCATCCTGACCTTTTCCACATCCATATTAATCAGTCACTCATCAGTCACCCACCATGCTGAGGGACTTTAATGAGGGGCAAACTTGCAGAATAAAACATCTCGACTACTTTCATGTTATATGTCCTCAATACACAAATTTTAAAACGTATGTCTGATGAGTATAATCTTATCAATAACAACAGAGGACACTACGTATCATATGCGTGACAACACAAGAGGAATGCCGGCGATTGGATGAGAGAAACGTGGACTTGCAGATTTATTTTAGGTTAAAAGAAATGAATTTCATTCAGCCATCACTCTGACGTCACCATAAATTCCCACTGAGGTGTACAGAAGAAACGCCAGATATGACACATTAAGATGAGAATTTCTAACTGACATACAGCCTCATGCGCTGTAAGTCTGAAATCTTGAGCTAAAAAAGCAAACCTAGTTTTCCATAGTAAAGTACTTTTGAGGGTAAGAAATCTGATGTTTTGTTGATAGACTAAATTACTTATAATTTCTCTTATATCAGAAATTGAATGTGAACCGCACAAGTATATTAGTCTGGGTTTGATCTCACTGTGCACTGTGGTGATGGGGTGCGGAGCATACCACCGGTGACCTTTTGCAATTATGCAATTATTGCAGTTTTTTCCACTTTTGCTCTCTTTTGTCTAAATTTATTGTTTAAAGTAGTTTGTAGGCTGTTAGCAGGTAAAAGAACTGGCTCCTAAAACAGATCTACCCTGCACCATAATGTAACATGCTGTGTATAACACCCAACGCACATTCACTGCCAAGTTTAGACAGAGCTGAACAGGGTGGTGGGTGATTGACAGGTTAATAAAGGCCTGTCTGTGCACGTCCTTCAGTCTACCAGCAGGGGGAAGTGCAAAACCCATGTTCCAGTAGGAGGTGGGAGAGTTAGAGCATAGTGTCGGAAAAAAATATTACAATAAATTAAAGTATAAGCAAAGAAATTTCATATTTTTACACATTTTAATCATTCTGCTTCCTACATGAATAAAATTGCCTTTCTGAGCTTAACTTTTACTTAATGTTGCCAAATACACAAATTGATTAGAATAGAAATGAAATCTATATAACTTGTATCAAAATATATATATTTCGTATAACCCTGCACCGGTAACACTGGTAACTTATTGGTAACTTACTATTGCATATATTCATATTACGTCACCTGATTTAGCCAGGACACCCATATCTGGGCCGGGGCTGTATGAAGAACAAACCCACTGTCAGGTATTTAACCGTGATCACTCATGAACTTTGCGACTCTTGGAGGACACGGACCTGCCGTGTGTCCAGCTGGTAAGGAGTCATCGCCCGTGACAAAGCTAATTAACTGACAGGATGCACTAGGCACTGGGAGTCACTGGCAGATGCCCCCGCCCTCAAAGAGGACAGAACAACGGGGCAATTCAGGAGGCTTTCTTTAATGGGGGGCCAGCACCAGCACAGCAATGCAGCTTAATGCTAACGGCTCAGCAGACTGCAACCACAGCGAATGGATGGATGCTCCAGTGAACCCATCAGCAAATCACACCGTGGAGTAATGAGTCATTATGGACTCAGCCAGACCCAACGTACACTGCAGAATGGTTTGAGAAAACGGCAGATGTTACAGATCACATACCACAGATCAGGGGTTCTTTTTGATCAAAGGGCAGATTTTTCTTCAAAGGCAGAGGTCTAGTAATACCAAAAAAAAGAAAAAAGAAAAACAGCGCTTTAAGAACTACATTAAATTAATAATAATCTTCGATATAAACATCAATATATAGCAATAATGGAAACCCTTCTATGTAAACCATATTAAAGTGAAGTGAGATTAATTGTCACTGCTGACACACCACAGCGCAACAACAAAACATGTCCTCTGCATCTAACCCATGTGACATAGCAGTGGGCAGCTAATTCAGGGCCCGGGGAGCTTTCGATTACACAGGCACTTCCTAAACCATTACGTCATCACTGCCCCATATTGATTCAAAAGTTGCATTATCGACTGAGTCCAGATTAACTTGGGGGGGGGGTCCACATCTGGACCTTGAGGAACTCCTGTCATAGATGATATGATCATATAGCGGAGATGATACACGGGGTTACCGGGGCTGAAGCGCAGGGGCCTTCACTGAAAAGGGACCTCGGCTAAGCTGGTTTAATGAAGCTGACCCCCTCCCTCTAACACCAGCATCACAGAAAGTAGGGGTGCATGGTGCTCCTGCTCAAATTGCTCCTGGGGGCCACTGACCATGTTTACGTGTCTCTGATCATGTCACACCATTTTTCTCTGATGTCAATTTAAAAGCATTATTTGATCTATAGCACTGTGAAATTAAAATGTCTAAAGTTATCGTGGTCTGTCAGGCTTCGGGTAATCAACAGCCAAAGTGACTGTAGACATTTCTGTGTCCTTTACATGGTGCATTCTGAATGTCTGTATTGTAGTGCTGGTGAGCTGCCCGTGCTAGGGAGGTAATTTACACATTTTCCAGTGCATTTCAGGCATATGTCCTGTAATTAGCCCCTGTAGGGTGTCGCTTTTAATGGCCGTGCTATGTCTGTGTGTCGCGTGTAGCCCGCCTGTAATGGCATGTGTAGCGCTGACGTTTGGTAGTGTTAGTGAGTGAGTAGTGTACCCACTGTGTCATGCTGGGGTGGTTATGGAAGCCAGCACCGTGGATGAATGGAGGCGGGTTGTTAATGTCCTGAGCTGCCGGTCGAGCTCTTCTTTGGGCCCCTAATAACAGAGCCTTGTATGTGAAATGCTGCTTCGGTCCCCGGGGGCCTGGGTTCACTGGGCCCACAATACGCTGTGATCCTCCTGTCATGTAGCAGCTCGAAATTATGTTCAACTTTGTGTATTTATTGTTGCGAGTCCCGCGTACACCTGTCTCTAGGGTACTGGGCCAATGAAAGTTAAGTACAGCAGAGCAGGTCTTATAAAAGGAATGTCATATGCAATTATTTATACATAATGAATGAGGCACATCAACATTTCTGTTAAAAAAGGGAATGGTTTTATTAAGTAGCTGCAGAGAGAATTTTTAACTGTTGTCTGGTTTTTCCCTGTTCTGCTTCTACCATTTGTGCCATTCAGATTAATGTTCATTGCAATGTTTTTTCTTTCAGATGCTTATTGGGGACTGTACATTTAAAAAGTATTCAGTTTGTTGTTGCTTGTGCATCTATGCAACTGTAATACAGATAGATGTTGGAGTAATAGCTACAGGTTCTGTGCAAAGTAAGACAGGCGGTGTTATTGTTTACTAGTAACACGTTGTTAGCTATATGTGGCATTTATGTTTTTTTGTGTTAGAAAAGTTTCTGCATATGTATCATTGCCATACGTCTGCAGAGGTTTCGGTTAATGAAGAACACCGAGATGAGTTCAGGGAAATTAATGGCTGAAGGTAGAACAGGGAGAGAATGAAGCAGTCTGGTCGTGAGCATTAAGGAGAGCACAGCCGGGTGACACCCGCTGCTCTGTGCAGACGCAGAACGCGGCGCCACAGCATCTATTACGCTGCTGCGTGACCCAGATACCACGTTCAGGCGTCTGTAAACTTCAGCTGAGGTTTGTACGTGTAGTGAATCAAGCTAAAGCAGATACAACAACAGCTTTGCTCTTAATGCTACACCTTTAAGAAGGCTGGCTGATGCTGGAGGTCTCTGACACTGAGGTCAAGCCACATCTCTTACATAGGAAAGTACAGATTCTGTTCCATAATGCCCAGTGAAATTAAAATTTACAGTGGAGGAATTATAGCTAAAAAAGGATCATTTGCAATCATAACACATAAGTCACTGTGCTAGTTTAAGAGCTAGTTTAATACAGACGACGATGTGCTAAATAGCTTTTAATTGCAAAGAAGGCGGCTTAGCTGATCTTGGAGTAATCCTAGACAGTTGCATTTCCAAACACTGTATAAATTTACAATGTATTATATCATTTCATTGTCTCCACTCCACAGCAAGCAACTTATTCTCTTAATTAAAAAGTCCTATTAGTGATATTTATTAAAGAACACCATTGTTTTTCAATATAAGCTTAATACACTACTGAATGTAATGCATAAAGACACAGTAGATTCAATGTAACGCTAAATTAATATGACTGTTAAAATGAGAGGCGTCAGAATTTACTTCTTTTCTTTCACGATCTCAGCACCTAAATACGCTAAATATGGTGCTTGTCACATATGTTCATAAATGTTTTACTATCAAAGTACAGAATATGCCACATCATGCAGAACTCCTATTCTACACCAGTAAAATACAAACATGCAAGTAACTCCAACTGTGCTATGTTTCCAACCCACAAATGTATAGGACTAAAAAAGATTACACATTTCATCCATATACAAAATTAAGATTATTAAGATAACATCAATATTAAAAGATGCTAACTAACCTTTTATTTAAAAAAAAGTCAATTTTTAACATAAATAGTACACTATTTTTATCGGTCGTGCATTTATGACTTTCGTATGAGAATAGCTTCTCTATAAGAAATGCACTCAGATATTTTAGCTGTTTGCTTCTTGTTTAGACATAAATGATACATTTTGCATTGTCAGGTTCTTCTTTACTTTACTGGGTCATTTTGTGCCACTGGTTTTGCAATCCCCAGAGAATGGCTATGCTGGTGCCTTTAGTGTCAGCTTTGGGAGAAAGGTGAGGAAAGACAGAGATACTGCTCATTTTACTGTTGATGATGTCAGGGTTGGCCCCTGCCCTGCCCCTTTCGTTATGTCAGTTCCTCATTTGGCCAGCAGGTGTCACTGGCCATTCCGTTTGGTGGTAGCTTCTTGTGTGCCTTTCATTCCATAGGCCATAGCTCCATGTGGCTTACAGGACTTGGCGGGTGGCTATGTCATCCAGGCTTCCCCTTCCATTATGAATTTGAGGCCAGCCCTAACTAGTTATAATTTAACACTTATGTTTTTTTGTATTTTATTGGTTTTTCATGTATTTGTACATTTTTGTTGTAGTTCCCTGTTGTTGCTGTATTGTTCCCTGTGTGTAGTATTGGTCTGTTACTTTTTGTTATTTTAGCCTCTCCTGTTGTAAGCCCCTCACCTGTGTTCCTGTGTTATTAGTGCTTGTTAACACCCACACCGTCTCTTGTTTTTCCTCATTGTGTATGTATTTAAGTGCCTGGCCCTGTTCCACTCATCAGTTGGTCATTGAATTTAGTTACATTACTTTGCCTTGTGGTTTGCTGTACGTGCTGTGTATGGTGTATGTCCTGTATGTGCTGTATGTCTTGTATATGTTGTGTTCTGTATATCCCATATATGCTGTATATGCTGTATGTCTTGTATATGCTGTATGTCTTACATATCCTGTATGTGCTGCATGAACTGTATATGGTGTATGTCCTGTATTTGCTATATGTCTGGTATATGCTGTATGTCCTGTATATGCTGTATGTGCTGTATGTCCTGTATATGCTGTATGTGCTGTATGGCCAGTATACAGTATGCTTTATGTGCCGTATGTGCTGTATGTGCTATATGTCCCGTATATGCTGTATGTGCTATATGTGCTGTATATGTTGTATGTCCTGTATATGCGGTATGGCCTGTATACAGTATGCTGTATGTGCCGTATGTCCTGTATGTGCCATATGTTCTGTATGTGCTGTATGTGCTATATGTGCTGTATGTCCTGTATGTGCTATATGTCATGTATATGCTGTATATGCTGTATGTCCTGCATGTGCTATATGTACTGTATGTCCTGTATGTGCTATATGTACTGATTGTCCTGTATGTGCTGTATGTGCTATATGTGCTGTATGTCCTGTATGTGCTATATGTCATGTATATGCTGTATATGCTGTATGTCCTGCATGTGCTATATGTACTGTATGTCCTGTATGTGCTATATGTACTGATTGTCCTGTATGTGCTGTATGTGCTATATGTGCTGTATGTCCTGTATGTGCTATATGTCATGTATATGCTGTATATGCTGTA
>JAODKN010000002.1:6168368-6185032 GCA_026774425.1 Petrocephalus zakoni | reverse complement strand
ACAGACTCCCCGATGTTTCCGAGCCCAGTACAGACTCTGCGATGTTTCAGAGCCCGGTACAGACTCCCTGATGTTTCCGAGCCCAGTACAGACTCCCTGATGTTTCCGAGCCCGCTACAGACTCCCCGATGTTTCCGAGCCCAGTACAGACTCTGCGATGTTTCAGAGCCCGGTACAGACTCCCTGATGTTTCACACCTCCAGTACACATTTCCCAGTACAGACTCCTTGATGTTTCAGACCCTGGAACAGACTTTTTATTTCTGGTTCTTTTACCTTTCTCTTCTATGCCATGATCAAAGGGTTCAGGTTGACGCCCCAGGGTCTTCTCCTTGGGTAGGACTTTTGTATTGGATTTATTTATGGTTTTAACATAATCAATAACTGGGGTTTGAACACATAGCCCTGCCACTTAGTCCTGGAGGACGTCATTTAGTCTCACTGTGTGCTCTAATGTATATGGCTGAGAGGACAAATAAAGCACTACTACTACTACTGCCACTACTACTACTACTACTACTACTACTACTACTACTACTGCTGCTGCTGCTATTACTACTACTATTACTACTACTACTACTACTACTATTACTACTACTACTACTACTACTATTACTACTACTACTACTGCTGCTGCTGCTATTACTACTACTACTACTATTACTACTACTACTACTAACACTATTACTACTACTACTACATCAGGGCCCAAAAAGAGTCACCATTCTCCTACCATTACGCACTGTTCTTGTGTCTGTACTGGGTAAGTCATCCATTGGCAACAAAGCCTGGGGATTTTGGGCCCAAACCTGTCACATTTACTAGAAACGTGTCCCTGTTGCTCCATGTCACAGGCAGCGGCGGAGGCTCTGGAGGCCGACTGGTGCCATTCTCTACTTCACACTTCATGATAGCCAAGTTCCCCCCCCACCTCCTCCCCCCAGGTTGAGATGCGGTGACGTGGAGAGGAGCTTGGCCTTAAATGTGTGAGTGTACCCATGTGTTTGTCGACAGATGGATTTAGTAATCTCGTCAGTACAAAACAAAACTGGAACAATCACACCTTTTCCCCAGCTGCCTCTGTTTAAAAAAGTGAGATAAATGGTTTGTTTGTCATACATGTTTCTGAGTTTGGTGGCTTGGGGTTATAGCCTGTTAATTGGTGTCAAATAGATGTCAGTGGAAAGGGTCCACAAACATAGCAAAGTAACTCTGTGTTTGTACATGTGTGTGTGGGTTTGCATATATCACATTTGGGTAGCAAAATGCCCCCAAAGTGTGGTAAAACCTGAACCTTCCTTATTTTTGGGGACATCTTTTCAGGTCCCCATGTGGATAACCTCAATTTTATAAAAATCTGTGAATGCAATCAAAAAAGTAAAAATGCCA
The DNA here is from genome assembly GCA_026774425.1 of Petrocephalus zakoni. Classification (NCBI taxonomy): domain Eukaryota; kingdom Metazoa; phylum Chordata; class Actinopteri; order Osteoglossiformes; family Mormyridae; genus Petrocephalus; species Petrocephalus zakoni. The sequence continues at coordinate 6,183,644 of JAODKN010000002.1, read as the reverse complement.
AAAGTCTTGTATTTGGGTTGGTTACTTATGGTTAAGGTTAGGGCTAGATGCTGGTCAGTGTGTGTGTGTGTTAGGCCTGTTAGTACCTGTGTGACATTTGTTATTCCCACACAGAGGCACCAGCCACTGCAGCATTATAGCTGCATGCATATTTCAGCTCGGAGAGGATCTCAGTAGCATCTCTTCACGCAGTACTACTGCATTGTATTTTATCTGATGCTACAGTGCTTGTATTTCCCTCCCTGTCAATTCACTTTCTATCCTTGCTTTTTAATGTTTGTCACACCTCTTACAAACCGACCTTTGTCCCAGTTCTCTCTCACGCCCAGTCTTACCTTTTTGTAAAAATGGGAAGATGAGCAGGTGTATGTGGCACCTTCTCCTTCTCCGGCAAACGTGCTCCATCCCGCTTGGCTCTCATCATTATCTGCCCTATTGTGTAAGGCATAGTGACTTCGGGTCTGTGCGTGCCAGAAAGCGCGAGAAGGTCACACCGTTTGGTGGGAATGTTTGGTGCCTGATCTTCATCACCCCATACACCTGGGTACGGCAAAAAAAGCACATATCCAGCTGTCTGGATCTGTGACGGTCACATGATACCCCCATCTCTGTTTTTGGGGTGTCCTGATCAAACGATGGATGTTTGCGTGAGGATGACAAGAGCCAGAGGACGATGGATTGGAAGGAGGAGCGTTCTCATTAGATGCCTGAAGTATCTAGGTCACTTTACCCTGTTTTTATTAAATATTTGATGGTAAAAATGGTGTTATCCAGGAGCTTTGGCTGGCGGCTACCAAAATAAGCAGCGCACCTCGTGTCGCTGCCAAAGCTGCCCACATAAGAGCACTTGACTCATACTCATTCCTCAGCCCAAGCGGCCGACTGACAGTTTTAAAAAGGGTTTTCAACACGGAGCCGCCTGTTATACACACTGTTGTGTAAATGGCACTCAGGAGGGGCCGGGAGAGGGTGACGTGGGATGCGTGGGCAAGCACCGCGTCCGGTAAGTGCGGAGATATGCATGGTGTGACATCCCACACTGTGTGTCAAATTGCCACCTGCCCTAAATGAAAATGTCACGAGTGGCAGCGAGCGGCCGGGGCGGCGATTCCACAGCACCCGCCGCGGCACACTGGCTTATTTTGAAACAGGTTCATTTGAATAATTCCTTCTTGTGAAATTTCTTTATTAAAATCTCACCGGCGATGTGTCAGGTCGTGTATTTGGCTGACATCTCCAGTCAGAGCAGCTGGTAAAAAGGATGGCTAATCTTACACAAACGAAGACCAGATTCGAGTGAAAATATGGCAGTATCCTTTATGCAAAAAGAAAGTGTGTGAGCGTTTGTAATTTTTTCGTTACGTGAATGCAGTTATAAAAAGCAAAGTGGTCTTGTATTTCATTCCATTACTTATGGTTAAGGATAGGGCTGGGTAGGGGTTAAGGTTGTCAAAGTTAGGATTAGGGTTATGCCTATAGACATGAACGGAGAGTTCCTACAAAAATATGAATACTTTGAATGTGCGTGTGGGTGCGTGTGTGTGTCTGTGTGCCTTCACAAGAACATGACACATAGTGATCAGACCATTTCTGCACAGTTTTGCATTGTCTTGTCTTGCATTAACTGACCCCTTTATGTAACTCTGATTACAATCAAAGTGAAAAGTTGCAGAAAATGGGAAAATCTATAATTATAGAAAACAGAAACAATACAAGAGATAACTGGTGTTTATTAGGGGGCTCAAAAAATCAACCAAAGCTAGCTCACACCTTGGTTTTTGGTCGTAGGTTTTACTCAAATATTTAAATATTTTTTAAAGGACACCATCCATGCCACATGCATCCAGGGATAGGCTGCAGGGAAAGCAGTTAGATGATGGATGGATGGATGGATGGATAGATGGATGGATGGATGGATGGATGAGATGATCCAACCTGCAAGGACGTGTCTCCGGAGAGCTTTGTGAGCCCCACCCACCGGTGACATGTCGCTAAGGCACTCCAAGGAGAGGGTGTTGCTCTGTGAGACACATGGCCTTACGGCATGCTGCACCTGTGCCAGCACCTCACTGGCAGCATTAGGCTCAGCACCTCACTGCCAGCACTGGGCCCAGCACCTCACTGCCAGCATTGGGCCCAGCACCTCACTGCCAGCATTGAGCCCAGCACCTCACTCCCAGCATTAGGCCCAGCACCTCACTCCCAGCATTGGGCCCAGCACCTCACTCCCAGCATTGGGCCCAGCACCTCACTCCCACCATCAGGCCCAGCACCCCACTGCCAGCATTAGGCCCAGCACCTCACTCCCACCATCAGGCCCAGCATCTCACTCCCAGCACCACACTCCCAGCACCTCGCTCCCAGCACCACACTCCCAGCACCTTGCTCCCAGCATCAGGCCCAGCACCTCACTCCCAGCACCTTGCTCCCAGCACCTCGCTCCCAGTACCTTGCTCCCAGCACCTTGCTCCCAGTACCTCGCTCCCAGCACCTCGCTCCCAGCACCTCACTCCCAGCACCCGAACAGTAACACTGCGCAGTGAGAGCTACTCCAGGGCATTCCAGGTTGGGAAGGAAAACATTAGCCATTTCAGCAAACTGAAAGATAAAGATAATAGGGAGTGTTATGTAAGTCTTTTCATATTAATAACCAAATGTTTGAATCAAAGGCAAAAGGTAGTATTAGCATGACAGATAAATTGTGAAAAAAGCAAGAAGAAGGTCCTTAAAAAACCTCACCACAAAATATGTCAGTCCATATATCGATCAAAGTCTTTGACCAGGCTTTGTGTTTTTAATCCTTCGCATAAAGCAGTCTTACCATACCTGTCCTAGTATTGTCCCTCCATGTAAGGACGTTTCACTCCTGAAAGGTCTACAGGGTTACACGTTTGGCCCTATCAGGGGATGCGGTACCCACCCCTATCAAACCACAGCAGGGATGCCATTTATGCTGAAGCATGGCTCTTTGTTTCCTGTTGAATCACTGCCAGCGAGAACATGTATGGCCCGTTTCAAACACCAGCGAAAAGCGAAAAGTACCAAACTGCAGGGCCATATATGAGCATCCACTGAAGGCAGCGAGAGGCAAACCAGATTGAAAACACAGCGTAAGATTATGGCTGGAGCTGGATACAGGAAGACAGCATTCTCAACAGTGGGGGCAATGAGAAAATGCCATCTGTATGTATATATATTTATATGAGCTGTCTATCGTGAAAACACATGGCGGTGTGGCCTGTGTGCTGGACCAATGCTGGAGACCATTACAAACAGAAAACAAGATCTCTTCCTGTTATCAAGAGTTAGGCTTAGGTTTAGGTCCCCTAACTTTCAATTAGCAAGAAAAAACTTGTAAAACCAGTAAAACTTGACTTGTGGGGGTACAAGTATCTTAGTAACTCAGTTACTACTCAACTACAAAACAAATATAGTAACTAAATTCCACCATTTTCCATCCGCTGCTTGTCTTTCACCCAAGGAAAATTAGAACCTCTGTTAGTAATGTAAATTGACAGAAGGGCTAAGCTACAAATCAGCATCGATCGATAAGTTGGCTGCCATGTGGTATCGAAAGAATTAGGGATTCAGGTTGAATTCAAAACTGTTTTCTTAGCTTATTAGCAAACGAGCAGGTGCTTCCACCAGCATGATAATGACTATCTCATGGCATCCAGAGAAAGGGGAAGATTCATTCTTTCACTGTATGCTTAAACGATGATTTTAGACGTATGAGCTGCTGTTATACAAAAGGAAAATAATTACTGTGAGGTGCCACAAGTAACTTAAGTCGGGTTCTGCTCAAGTACAAATCATGAACAAATATAGTAACTGCATGAAGTACATGAACCATTATGACTGATTAATGATGAATGAACATGGGATCAATACATACTGTACTAACACTTAGTTTCTGGTTCATTAATACATTTAGTAAGCATGTACTACTACATTATTTCTGCCCCCTCAAGTAAAGCGTTACCTAAAGGACATACAAAATATTCCTCAAGTTGCACAAACCTATTCTGTATTACGTGTTTGTTTAGCCTGCATGTCTCTTGGTTTGCAGTATTTATATGCACACCCAGCCTTTACATTTAAAAGTTAGTTCGGGAACTCTTTACTTAAGGCCATGTTCTTAGTGATTTATATGCACATCCATAACAAATATTAATGCATTCATAAAGCATTATAAACATGGCTATAAATATTTATCAAGAGGCATAACACATTATAGCCACATGCATGAATGGATTATGAATGCTTTATGAAGATCTCATTTATAATGCACTAAAGATGCCTTCATAATGCATTATAAAGGTGGGTATAGGCATTAAGGATGCTTTGTGCTGCATTATAAAGGTATCTATAGTGCATTATAGATGAGTTGTTCACAGAGCATTCATAATGCACAATACACATGACTCCAATGTGTTATGTCTTTCTAATACTTTATGAATTTGTTACAATGAGCAATAAGAAGTCATTAGGCTTTATGAATATGGCCTTCGTATAAAGTGTTGCCGTGAATTCAAACTCCCTTTCATACCTTTGCCAGCTGCAGATTTTCTTCCTTCCCCATAGATTAACTTTTAATTGCTTTATAATCGGACACAAAAAAGATAATAAGAGCCATTCTGCCAAGACGCTCTAGTCTGAATATAATCCATGCAATTAAGAAATGTAATTAGGAATTACAAAATGACTGATCAATGTTTTAACAGAACCAATTATAAAATACAGTATATAAACTGCTTTTATGGACTCTGAGCTCTGATCTCACCGTGTGTGAATGTTAATGTATAATGTATCCAACATTCTTTAAACTACAGTGCATTACAACAAAGTGGAGTTTCTATGGAAAAATTGTAGTAGACTATCCAAATATAAAATAAACTATTCAATACATCAGGGCAAATATAATACTGAATATAGTACATCTTTCAGTTCTCAATATGTTTGATAAAGCAGACACTAAAATTAAAATTCCAAAGAATCAGTTATCTGATGTACTGTGAGACACTTCAAAATATTTACAATTTTTATTATTACATCAGCATAAACCATTGAATTGCTCTGCATTCGCCATACAGTAAAATACAAATTGGGCAAGTTTAAAAATTGCCATAAGAAACCTGCTAATATTTACAGGAATATATTGTCCCAATGGTTAATTACCCACAGAATACTCCATGTTTATAGTAAAACACACCTAATAACATGATCCAAAGACACACGTTTAATGCAAGGTTCCCACCCAATTGAATACATGTCAGCCTCTTATATTTCCACCAAAGCAGGTTTTATTCAATTAATCTTAAACACCACCATACCTCTAGGAACTGGTAACACCTTAACATCCGTCTGTAGCATCACTTCCTTCGTGCAGAAATAAACTCAAATGTATAACAAATGATACGTGACATGAGACAAGCGATCATAATTTTCAGTGCTTTTCCATTAAATAATTTTCAATGCTTAATTTTTTGGGGACACATTTTCAGTGCTACAGTGCACCTGCGGGGGGCGGAGCAGAGGCCGGAGGCGGGGTTTGAGTGCTTCTCGGTGTCCCTGGCAACCGTTGATAGCCCTGTTCCTTCATATGCTCCAGGCATAGGAATCCATGCTAACCATATTTGGAAGTATCACCAAAATTATAAAAATAAATTATACATACTGTATAATCATAATTAAATTCTAAGTATTATTGTGGGCCAGTCAGGTGAGTCAAAGGGAAACTCATCTGGCTCTGGATGATTATAAATATTTGCCCCCATTTTCAAGTAGTAACTTGTTGCCCACTATCATTAGGAAAGTGTCCGAGCAACACTGGTAATACTAGTAATACTGCCTGGCAATATTGCTGAAAAACAGGGTTAGCTGGGTGAACTGGAAAGAGAGAAGGTGAGGACTCCTTACAGACCGGACACTCCAGTCCAGCTATCCGAAAGGAAGCTGTGTGCCCATGTCAGTCACATCAGCACTGCCGTCTGCTCTCACTCCCGTCCCCAGGACAACGGACCGAGAGTGAGCCGTGGATGCAGCGATGGCTTCCTCTCAGCTGCTGACTGTCGGTAGCCTGGTTTGGCCTTCCGTATCTGGACTGCGGGCGTAACTGTAACAACCAGTTATGGCCTCTTTCATTTATCTGCTGAATTTCGCTGCCATGTAACTATTATGTCACTCTGTGATGTTGTTCCTGTTAGAGTGCTTAGTGCTTTGGGGCACCTATGTCAGTAATGGCAGCATGAGGCATGTAAGCACACTGGAGACAATGTTGGTGCGCCCATCCTCTGCCTTCCTCTGTTTGCTCACTCGCTTCAGGCTTTTAGTAATTTTAGTATTTCGGATATACTATCTTGGTGATGTTTACACCCACTGTCCTCTGCCAAGCTTGAGAAAGACCTTGACCCTACCAGAGCTCCCAGCATAACTATGAATACGTTTGGAGTTTTCATCGTACACGGATACATTGCATCAGGCAAGCCAAGGTTAACATTTGGAAATGAAGTTTAATAAAGTATGTCTTACGCTGCAATATAAAGCCAGTGTGTTCCTTGGTTTTCACCAACCCATCTTTATGCAGGCAAGAGAACATTCTGCGAAGAAAGTGGACAAAAGGGTCGTCTCTTTTTAAAAGATTCAACATGCTTCTGAAGACTGTGTGGCCAGGATGCTTTTGTGCCTTCAAAATCTTCATTTTGATCTTGCTATTTCTGTTGTTGTTTTTCTAAAAATAACGAGGAGGATATCATAAATTCCATGCCCCACTTGTAATCTGGTAGGCATTATGGCTCCGGACGTTTCACCCACCATTAAGATGCTACCCAGGAACTGTTGTGTTAAAGTGCATTCATGGTTCTCAGTAAATCAGTTTTATGCGTAATGGTTCAGGGCACTGCAATGTAACAAAAGGCTGTTAATATATTTATATCACTGTTCTTACATGGAGTTATACAGACATAGCTAGCTATACTATATATATGTATACATATATATAAAGTTGATCTTTTAATTAAATATCACAAAAAGTGCAACATAGCAACAAACTTCAAGATGTGACCTCATTAGCCTTTGCAGTTAGAATTAACTGCTGTGCTTTTTATAGGAACTCTGTCTTACCAGATTGCGATTCATTTTACGACATGTCCATCCTTTGCCTGACAAATTCATTAATTTGTTTTGTTATCTTGGTAATTGCACAATGTGCCGTGATGTAAATGAACTGAAACGCAAACACACCTTTGCGGCTGAATGGAATTAGGAGCACTTGCTTGTAATATGTACATCATTTAATCCATGCAAAATAAGTTGGCTATTAAAGGCTCAAAACCATTTGAAAATATTCCAGAATAGTCAGCAATGAATGTACAGGGCTATTATTCACACAAGTAACAAGATTTCCATCCAAGATCTAATTACTTTCCAAGAAGTGATTTGTTAATGACTCCACACCTGTTCTTGGGACTACTGAATACCGGCACGAAATTCCCTGTGCAAACACTGAAAATGGCGAATGAGTCCTCAGTCTGATTTTAGCTGTTGTCCAAAAACAAAACGTATTTACAGGTTACTGTGAAAGTTAATGTTGCGAACGTGAGGGATTGAGTACTGAACGGCCTTAACTGCTGGCTTGGCATCCCATCTCATCACAGGAAAATAAGACTTACGGCTCCCTCCTTCTCACTAAAGACACGTGTGACGTAGCAGTCATTTCCAAAATGCTGATCTCATGACTGTAGCTGACTTTTCTCCTTTGCAGACGTACTTGCGATTAGAGTTCTTGCCATCACTTCCTTATCGTTCATCCGATACAGTTTTGTAAACGTCAGGGTTTCACTTTAGAGGTAAGACTCATGGAGGACTGTAAGAAAGACTTTCCCTTACCGTTTGAAACTCCTTCCTCTGACAGGAGTTTGAGAAAAGAAACTACACATTAAAGAAAAACAAAATACAAATCCGATACATTAAAATAATGTGAAACATCTTATATCCCAACCAAATACTGCTATCCACAACAAAAACATATATTTACTGTAGGTAATATAAAGACACGTTTCTATGAATAAATAATTCTACAAACTCAAATTACTTCCACTGGTTTATATAATCTCAAATTAACATGGATTAGAGTGAGCTTTTAGACACCCTGCTGATTGTGGAGAAGACGTCTGATTTCTAAAAATACACTGTAACAATTTAATGTTATTCTGACAAGATAAAGATAGATCCAAACATAATGTTCAAGTGTAAGCAAACACAATTCTAAGTATTCGATTCACTACAGACATGATGTGTGGAACGTTTGGCACCAGGTATCCATTAAGTCGCTAATCCCCAAGTCTATGACACTTACTGATAAGCCAGCAATTAAGGTTTCCCAAGGTCAGATAGAGTCAATCCTGATTTACGTCGGGATGAAGTGATTCAAAGTCTTGCTCGTGTGGTAAAATTAACCCGCCCACGTTCTTCTTAATTCACATAGTACAGCCAGTAGACTATGTTGAAGAAGGAGAAGACTGTGGGGAAAATCATTCTTGACCACTTGTCAATAGAGTTTACGTCAGACAGGTCCGGGATGGTGACTTTCAGCTGGGAGGCACGTCTCCGTAGCCGACCCTTCTTCTGGGGCGCGTGACGCTCAAGTGCGTTACGGCCAAAGTTTTGTCGGGGCAAGCCCCCCTTGCGATACTGCAGTGTGGAGCCAGCATCGTAGGCCAGCATGGCATTCCGGGGGTCCCCCAAGCCTAGGGTCATCTCCGACGGCCCCACCTCATTTTTGATCTCCAGTGTGCTCAGCAAGATGTTTTCATGGGGGTCCATCTGGGGGGGAGAATGCGGGCAGGTCTGTCAGCTGACACCATATGCCGTCACATAAACTGGTATTTAATTTACTGTGGTTACCTCAGTTTAAGTCAAATAGGACAGCAATTCACATCCACGTGTTATGCGAGGACTGAAGTCACATTTTATGTGAGAAAATTATAATGTGATAATGCACATCATTAACAATTTAGAAGTACCACTTGACAAATCCATGTTAAACTAGCCTTGGGATCTGAATTATGACATTTCAAAATCATGACCCACGAATTTCAGCCATTAAGTCTGAAATTCTGTTTGTGAATAAGTAAATAAATAAACTTAAGGAAAATGTAAAAAAATAGCGATTAACAGTAAAATTGTTACTATTCTAATGGAGCACAAGATTGTGTGTCTTGACAGGAAGTGAGCACCTCCCTATAATCAAGGCCCTGCATTTTCATAGCAATAGCCTCTGTAATGCAATTCATTATCAAGGCCAGAGAGCCACGCGCTGCTCCCGCTGGGCATTCCTCAAATGAACAGTCACACCTCCAATCAGCACTAATGAGTCCACTGTTCATGGGGCTGGACCTGTTTCTCTGCCTCCAACACATATGCGCTAAAACACATGACTAGCACTTAGCTGTCAGCCCCAGCATGGCCCTCATGCTACGCTGCAGCTGAATCTTTCCATGCTATGCAGCGATAGGGAGGAGGTTTTGCTTATTGTTTCTGAATTCTGTATTAGAATGTAGTGAGGGCTGGCAATAAGGTGAAAGTGTAGATCTGCGAGAGAATCAATCCAGGTGCTGCAGTGCCACCATCAATTTGTGTTAGGTTAAAGCCATTCTGTACAATTCAAAGAAAGGGTTAGACAACACTGATAATGGAAATGAATGTGAAACTAAAGCAATCAATGAATAAATGAATGAATGAATCATTTAACATGTATTTGTGCCTGGATATTAACTCTCGTGTGACTTAGACTCATTTTTGACCAGTACCTTATTCTTTTGCTCGCCTAGTCCTAATGCTGCATCCTCCACAAAGATGGGTTGCCACATCGAGTCATGTGCGTCAATATCCCTCTGTTTCATTCTGGCATAGAGAGTATCATCTCTCTGAACTACATTTCCCACCAACCACTGCAAGCATACAAGATCATCAGTGACAATTGTGTTAGTTTCTGGGAGACATTTGATTTACTCATGAACAGAGGGCAAAATTTAAATAGTAACACTAAGATGTAACTTTGTTCCTTGAGATTAAAAGGAAACACTGTCATTCCTTACTTGCTAACTCGACCCCTTTTATTGCATAAACTAACTTATTCTTGGTGTTAGTGGATTAAAGACATGTAATCACTGAAAAGTATCACTGCAAATGCTTTGGACAATACTTTAGATAAATATGAATGTATACGTCCAGTATATGAGAACATCTAGCATCCATGTTTATGCTGATTTCACAGCTATTCATTATGTATTATAATGCATTTCTGTATAGACTGTGAATTTTATAATGTACATATACATAGTAACACATACATATTTGTTGGACTGTGGCAAATATACACAATGAAAGCACTGAACAAGCAACAGAGACAGTATTATGGAGGTCTGAGGACATTCATCATAGAACACATTTATAAGCATGCTAGGAAAACGTAAGCTATCTGCTTAACTGTCACATTCATCATTCCCAAAAACATGCAGAAAGCAGAGAGTTTAGTCACTCTAGCGAAGAGATATTAATTCCTTTATAACTCCCTTTATAAGATACTCACTTTTTAGTATTCTTTCAAGTAAATGAAATTTTTAAACAATTAAAACTGAAATTGTTCATTAGAATTATCAAGACTTCATTCAGGCAATTACCAAATGTTAAATGTTAAGCATTAAGCAGACAGAATGGTTTATCACTGATTATAATAATATTTTTCCCAGAAATTTTACTGGGTTACCAAAAGGAAAAATCCCAAAGCTGAGAAATGTTAAATACTGAACAGATATCTCGGGGTTAATCTAAAGCCACCTGACATTCTAACAAGCCTTTAAAAAAGACAGCGAACAGAGACTTTTAGTGAATGTTAAGTGAAGCTAAACTTCATAACAGTGAACCGGAGTCAGGTTAATGTTGTTAAACGTCGTTGTGGCTCAGAGGGCGCGGGAGCAAAGCTGACACCGGCCACCGTTACACCGACGACATTTTTGAAAATGGCCTCCTGACCTTGTTGGCATCCATCCTCGTTCTCTCATTATTAGCAGTGGCCGCTTTCTCGGCTGCCTTCTTCTGCCTCTGCGGCCCGCGGCCAAAGAAGATGTAGTTGACGAAGGCGTACTCCAGCAGGGCGAGGAAGACGAAGACGAAGCAGCCCATCAGGTACATGTCGATGGCCTTGACGTAGGGGATCTTGGGCAGCGTCTCCCGCAGGTGCGTGTTGATGGTCGTCATGGTGAGCACCGTGGTGATCCCTGGAGCGGGGCAACTAGCACTGCGTCAGTCACCCCTCCCGAGGCCTCTTCAGCACGATGGGAGCAAGGCAGCGTGACGCAGAACAGGTACCATGAGGGAGATCCTTATAGATGCTCCACCACTATCCTAAAGTCTGTACACTGCATGTTTAATACATGCCATTCTGGGCAAATTAGAATGCAAAGCAGTGTACCCTGGGCAGAGCAGGTGAATGAGAAATATTGCTATTTGGCAGGCTTTGACATCCTGTTGTCAGTATATTAGACACTATATGACAGTCAACTTTCCTAGTCAGTTATGACATAATTATTCCCATCCATTTTCTGTAACTGCTTGTCCTATTCAGAGTCATGGGAGGTCTGGAGTCTATGGGTACAAGGCAGGGGGCAACCCAGGATGGGAAGCCAACCCATTGCAGGGCACATTCACATGTATAGGCAATCTGCAAACTCCAATAAACCTCGGCATGTTTTTTGACTGTGGGGGCAGAACCCGAATGAAACCCCACCAATACACGGGGAGAACATGCAAACTCCACACACATGGAGCCGTGGCGGAGGCTCGAACCCGGGTCCCAAAGGTGCAAGGCAGCAGCATTGAGCTTTCCAACATAACTAATATCATATATTTTTCTGGTTGCCAACAGAAAGGTGTGTCTGCCGCCTATATGCACAGTACGATTTATCTGTGATGCTGGCATCTGACTGGGACAAGAGGTTTGTTCAAAGTATCCGCAGATTCCTTCCATGTGCCCCCATCTGGTTCCAACATGAGCCAAACTACACCCGATGAGTGTAAACCTCCCACTCTTTGTGAGAAACTTTGTTTGCCCGTTCCACTAATTTGCAATGAATTCTGTCTGAGAACTACATGGCCAAGATGTCGATTTATCACTCATGGATTAAGCAAAAGGAGAAACCGTTTTGGTCCACGAAGTGGCGCTTCATTGGCCTCCTAGTTAGGGCTTACAAAGCTATGGTACCATTAGTTTCTTGTTACCTAATGCCACCCTGGCAGCAGAAGCATCATAGTTGATCCAGAAGGAAACCCAGGAGAGGATGGTGATAAGGATGGAGGGCATGTAGGTCTGCAGGATGAAGTAACCGATGTTCCTCTTCAGCTTGAAGCTGAGGGAGAGACGGGGGTAGGATCCTGTAGGGGAGAGATGTGTTTCAGGTGTGAGCATACAGGGGGGGGGGGTACAGGTCCCTCTCATCTGATGGAGGAGATCGCCATGGCAACACAGCACTGGGATTTTATATTACTGGATCTCATAACCCGAGCTGTTACCTAGATGAACAGGAAAGCGAGTGGATCCTTCACATTGAAAGTCGCATCCTATCCATACACGCAGGCAAAGGAGAACCTGGAGGCCCCGTTCGCCTGCATTTGGATTGTGGGAGTTACCCGAAGGACTTGGAGAAAACCCACACAATCAGAGTTTAACATGCAGTTGCCAGCATGCCGGGCTGGAGCGAGACACACTTCTATAGCCCAGCGTGTATGAAAGCACTGAGTTTCTCAGTGAGGCTTTGCAGCAACTCAGAAACATAATGAGTTTCTAATATAATGCTGGAGGAAAATAATAATGCACTTCCCTGTGCATTTGGAAGAATATAAATACATGGCTGGCATCAAAATTATTACGATGTCATTTTGCATTTCAGTGAATAAAAGTGAATTTAGTGCATTAGGTAACTAAACTCCTAAACAGTTTGGGAGTGAAACTATCACTACAGTCTGAACTTTTTGCTGGTTTGCTGGGGGATTTGAATGCCTACTGTGATATACACAAATGAACTTATAGAAACTTATCATCTACCCAGCAGTTCAACCTAATTATACAAAATCAGGGCACTGTCCAGGCTTTTCCAGGGTCGCTGTTAAACTATTACTTTAGTGCTTAAATACATAATTCTGTAATCAGTATCCAAAAATGAGGCACCATCATCAGAAGAATATGCTTCCAAAGCACACAAACTGGTCATCAGTCGATTTTTTGCTTGGTACTGCCCATCCGCCCATTGCGTGCTCCTGGATAAATCCAGATCAACTGGTCTCCTCAAGCAGTGAGGGCTCCAAGCAAGCAGTTGGTGACCACACAGACAACACAGCGGGGGACCTTCTGCCACCCGAAAGCTCCCCCTGTCAAAAGCCGGTTACCTTTCCAGCCAGACGCTAGTCAGACTCTCTAGCATGCATCGCAAAGATGGCTCAGCGCAAAAATAGAGGTCCAAACACGTCTGTTTAATGAGATGCCTGAGGATATGGGCTGTCGGCTTTGTCATATCAGGGTGGGCAGAGACACCGAGGTACTGCAGTCTGATTATAGTGCTGTGTAACAGCGTGAGTGAGGCCGTCGTCGAGACTGACTCTAACCCAAAGTCACTCAAGCTTCTACCTGTTGAAAAGACCACGTTCTTGGAGATGAGCTTGTAATCCACGATGGAGAACTGGGGCAGCTCGATCCTCTCCACCCCCGTCACAGCTCCATCGCCACCTCTCCAGTAGAACTCGATGTCGTCCGTCGTGTAGCCGTCTGTGGGGGGGGGGTCATTTGGGAAAAGGCTTTCACAGGGTGTGTAGGCAAAAGTAACTGACAGCTTGGATTCATGACAGACACTTCCAGGAGGTAGAATACAGAGACAACATCAAGAAGGGTCACACGGAGCACACACACTTTGGCTCATGACAAATCAATCGAATAATCTACGCAACCATCGACAAAAGGAAAAAAGTTGCATGGTTTAACTGGAGAAGCGTTTCCAAGCTCAGGGAAACAGCGTGACAGATTGCTGGTGCTGGTTCTTCTGCCTTCTCATTTCAGCTGGACACAAGATGGTCAGATCCTTCAGTTCTGCATGATGACTGATGTCGCATGAATCACGTACGTGGCACTGACTTTGGGACACTTTTCAGGGCACTAATGCATGTGTGTAGTCAATTACAAGTAATACATCTTATTAACTATGGTATAGGCACTCCAGCAGTTTTACCAATCAGGAAAAGAATCGCTTTGATGTACGGCCGTTATAGGAAAGGGAACATCAATCTCAGGTTGGGATCAGGCACCAACAGCTGACCAATATTTCACGGAGTTGCAGCAAAATTGATTCTCCAGGTGATTACAGTATTTGATGAGTTTGGAGCAGGATTCCAAGAGTTAATCCTACCAAGCCAACATTCAGCTAAAATCTGCTGACACAAACGCAATGGCACGACTATTCCTTCAACAGGAATCACTGCCGCTCTGGGGGAATATAACAAACAAACATTTGCATGACAATGTTTATTATCTTAAGGTCTTTAAAATAAATGCCTTTTAAAATTGTGCTCTATAACACTGGCTTGTGTGTGATATAATGTGGCGTAATTACATAGCATCAGGGGCGGACTGGTGATAAAAAGCGGCTTGGGAATTGGCCGCTGACTGAGGGGAGGGTCCCACTAGGTATATTTTGCTGAACCGGTTGACCACCAAAGAAATCATCTCCTGCCTGGACACCTGAAAACATGCCTAAATCACCTGATGGGTTGGGCACCACTGCTACATCGGCTACATAATGCCTGGGTTCGGAAGAAAGACCTCACGAGACCAGCTCACCCGGAAACATCCCAGACTTCCCGGTGGCCAGTTCACACCTGCATAGCATCTAATGTCCTGTATATTTGACCTCCAAAATCCATTTCTGATCAGATATAAGAAAGGGAAACACTGTACTTCAGGGGGCAGAAATAATGTAGTAGTTCATGCTTACTAAATGTATCAATGAACCAGAAACTAAGTGCTAGTTACATACTGGTCACATGTTAGTTCATCAGTCATAAGCAGTCATAAGGGTTCATATATTTCATGCAGGAACTATAGTTATTCATGATTTATATTTGAGTAGTAACTGAGTTACTAATGGCGCTTTTTCACTGCATAGTACGGCACAGCACGGTTCAGTACAGCTCACCTTGGTTTGGCTCAGTTCGGCTCGGTTTGCGTTTCGA
>JAODKN010000002.1:6154904-6166650 GCA_026774425.1 Petrocephalus zakoni | reverse complement strand
CCAGTGGAAAACCCCCCAAAAGTGAGCTGAACTGAACCGTGTCGTGCCGTACTATGCAGTGGAAAAGCGCCATAAGTTAAGTAAGCTTCAAGTAAAGCGTTACCACAGGGAAATCCCAGATACGCTGTCTCACTGGCCTGTCAGCTGGAGGCCTCGTTTTGTCTGACATTCTGATTCCAACGATTTGGCCTTTGCTTATTATCAGTAGAATGTCAGCATCAGACAAGCCCAGGGGAGTTTGCATGTGTAATGACTCAATCCAGGCAGAAGCCTATACATTTTAAGGAGGATGCTCATGGCAACAAGTTTTGACTCACTTCAGGTTGAGTTTTAGGCTCAGTGAATTGTTTCACAGGTGTATACCAAAATAAGGTACCAGCTGAGTATGTGAGACATTCAGAGTGCCCAGGAAGCAGACAGCAGACCAACAGGAACACTGAAAGCATATGGCAATCTAAGGTAGGCAGGCAGCCTAAATATGCCCAGAGAGAACTGTAGGGAGAGACAATGCAGCTGGATTACAGTGCACATGCCCACTGATACACCTCAAAGGCGCCTTTCTAGGCAAAGTGGACCAAATAAGACAGGCAATAGCAGGGAAGAACTGATCTGACAGTTGGACCATCCTTCACCTTATTCTGAGGCTGCAGGTGAGCGGAGGGCACCAGCGATGACTGCAGGCTGGAGTGCATCCTCCCTAAAGGTGGTGCCTTTCCCTGGCTGCTATCTGCCTCTGCATGCAATTCTGAGATACGGTGTCCATCACATTTCTACGCTCATACTGTAGAAGTGGCGTGTTCCAGTATGACGATGAATGTACTGTATGGCCAGACTCATGTCAATGACATGTGCGTGTAATGATGTCCTGTATGATTACAATGATTAATAAAGAAAACAGGGCATTTTGCTTTGGATGTAGTTTAATGAAGGTGTCCACATGTCAGCCGTATCCATCTACGTATAACATCTCCCCTCTGTGCAGGAATGGGAGCCTCCTTCTCTGAGGCAATACATAATGCACATTTACATTTCTTCTTTTTGCGTATTTGTACATTTTACATATTTGTACATACATGTTTTTCTGATTTGTCCTTTGGTGTTATGTCTACCCTTATGCCTACCTGCTGTCCGTGTTATGCAAATGAGTACTACAACACAAAGATTTCCCCTAGGGTATAAGTAAAGTAAATCTGAATGTTAATCTGACATTTTTATGCCCGGTGTATAAGAATAATAAGGGAGGGGTGTGATTGTAGCACTAATCACTAAAACATATTACTAGATGACATTTAGCTGACAATACGTGTCACAATTTTCATCCTTCATGCCTGTTTTATGACATGTGGTGAATTTATACTATAAATACCATTTTGCGCCCACCGCTCGGCTATTGTGTACTCCTACACAGCGAAGGGGAGGGCAGCCATTCTGCACACTGTAATGGAGACTTGAGGAAATGGAAATAACAGAGGCTACGGCACACGCACCAGGGCGGCAACCGAAGGGAGAACTTCGATCTGCTCCTGTAACCCTCATCACTGTCCTAAATGGAAGATCGGGCTTTTCCCAAAAGTCTTATTAGTGCGGTGAGTTTTTCTCACTGTCAAAACAAAGCTGTTGACAGAAGGGGCTGGCGGTCATGTGCAGAGGAGGGAACTGGTAGCTATTTTAATGGCTTAGATCATGTGATTATTTTTTTCCTCATTGTTTGACTTATAAACTATTAGCTACTGTTACACTAACAAACAATAAAGTCTATGATTTGCTGGCAAGGGGGATGGACAGAGTGTACCTGTATACACCTAATCGTGTGTATTTAAGGCTGGAATACTAATTAATAAATGGCTTATTTATCTTATTCATTCTCAGACCACCATGGCTACTGTCCACAGAAGACAGGCTAATAGAAAAGACTTTAGAGCTGGTGCCAGGCAGACCATCAGCGGAAAAGCTACTCACAGCTCTCGATCTCCAAGGTACAGTTCTGCTCATCCAGTGGATAGCGCCGAAGGTCCATCATACAGGCTGCCGTGGTGGTGATCCTGGGGGCACAAAAATCAGGGGTGTCAGGCTGTGGCCAGGGCAGGGCGTGGAGCCTGTCACCCGAGTTACAGGGAATCAGAGGTGTCGGGGTGCAGCCAGGGCAGGGTGTGGACCCCGTCACCCAAGCTACAGGGAATCAGAGGTGTCGGGGTGCAGCCAGGGCAGGGTGTGGAGCCCGTCACCCAAGCTACAGGGAATCAGAGGTGTCGGGGTGCAGCCAGGGCAGGGTGTGGAGCCTGTCACCCGAGCTACAGGGAATCAGAGGTGTCGGGTGCAGCCAGGGCAGGGTGTGGAGCCCGTCACCAAAGCTACAGGGAATCAGAGGTGTCGGGTGCAGCCAGGGCAGGGTGTGGAGCCCGTCACCAAAGCTACAGAAAATCAGAGGTGTCGGGGTGCAGCCAGGGCAGGGTGTGGAGCCTGTCACGCAAGCTACAGAAAATCAGAGGTGTCGGGGTGCAGCCAGGGCAGGGTGAGGGGCCTGTCACCCGAGCTACAGAGAATCAGAGCTGTCATGGTGCGGCTGGGGTCGTGGTGTGGAACCTGTGATCTAAGATACAAGAAATTAGGGGTATACAGCCGGCATGGGATTAGTGTATCAGTCAAATGAATGAGATATGCTTAGCAAAATGCCACCCTAAGCCTGAAAAACAGATGGTGTGTTCTTAATATTATTGCTCTGTACACTTTCATATGATTTCACATACAAGGCAGCAAACTCAACTGGCAAACCATCAACAGCTCTGTGCCACTGAGATGAGCTTAAATAATGTCAGAACACCATCAGAATAAGCATCCCTCTCTGGTGCTATGCGTAGCCTTACATAATCGTCCGTGGGCACAGAGAAACCATGGATTAAAATGCAGTATCAAATCGCTGTCCCAATTCACTGTGCTGCTCCCCAGCACCCAGACCCTGCAGCCCCCCGTTATTCAGTAGTCAAACTAAAATAAGAAAACCAAGAAAAATCAGGGCAAAAAATATGTTGCTGTGTGTTTATGGAACCAAACATCGGTGTTTAAATAGGGCAGTCATGGAAGCACACAGTACAGAAACAGTCATCTGGAAAAACCTTGAACCTAACATGAAACCTGTACTACACACCGTGGATGAGTCCATTGACAGACCGCCCTGGCTCAGCACATTGGCTTGATCTGTTTTTTTTTTAAATTAACCCTGGAGTCAACAACTGAGGCATAAGAAGACCAGGAAATAAAACATTGCGAAGATTGACTGCAAAGTACCCCGAGTAGTCACTGTGTACAGCACGCCTCACTTCCAGTTAACAATCCCCAACTTAAACGTTAATGTAAATGCATTACAGGGCTTGTCACTAGCACTATTTTTGTGGTTGTTCTGGGCCTCATTCAAGTTTTTGTATTCAAAGTTAACTTGTGAAATGTGCAGTTTTTCCATTTTACAGCAGGCACTGGAGTGTCTGATTATTCCAGGTGCCTCTATGTCAAATCCAGGGTGCCAGGAAGAGGTACCATTTGTTTGGTGAAACATGCATCTCGCAAAGTTAATCTGATTTATTCAACTTTAATGCACCAGCTTCCCGGAACGAGCAGTCAACATTATTAAGAATTTCATCTCAGAGGAATGTGAGCCTTTTGTCAGCTTTTTGTTAGTATATAAATGGTAGGCAAGCCTTAATTACCATAGTGATCTAGCTCCTAATTTTTTAAACACCAGCAATAGGCATATTCTTCTGGTAAGAAATCTCTGCCCTGGGAATAATCCTCTTACTCAGCTGAAAGCATAATGCTTCTGGGTAAAGATGAATGCACAGACAGGCTTCCACAGGGACCGTCGGAGTCCACTCCCGTATCCATCTGCAATGTCCTGGTGTCCACCTGGGTCACCCAGCACCCTGAGTAGTAATTCTGACCCATCTAAAACATCAGTTATGCCCTAGCCTTCTAGGCAGCTCACATTTTCTTCAGAGCTATCAAGACGGTTATTGCCCTCTTACCAGAAGGCGAGGTGGGAGTCTGTGATTTGCTCTTTCTCATCACTCTCTGATGCAATAAAGATCACCTTACTTCACAGGAAAACAGAACCATCAGTGCAGTTACTATAAAGATAGAGCATTCTGCTGCCACCAAGGCTTCGTTATCGCAGCTCTTTAGCGCAGATGCAAAAATAACAATAATACCGAAGATGCAAGCCTCTTTAACACCATCACAGGACCACCCCCCCCCCAGAGCTCCACGCCCCCCACAATCTGACATGAAAGCTTTATACTCCATACTGCCACTCCTGCGCCCAGCTCATATGTAAGTGTGCATGTAACGGGAGGCATTAAAGTCAATGCATCTAAGCACAATGAATGTATGAATTTGAACAGTCTATCAGAAACAAAAAACAAGTTCATACTGACATACACTATATGGACAAAAGTATCGGCACTCCTGGCCATTACACCTACAGGAACTTTGATGATGTCCCATTCTAAATACATAGGCATCAATATGGAGCTGGTCCCCACTTTGTGGCTTTATGAGCTGCCTCTCTTCTGGGAAGGTTTTCCACAGAATTTTGGAGTGTGTCTTTGAGGTCAGGCACTGATGTTGGACATGAAGGCCTGGCTCACAATGACCAGTGTGGGGTTGAGTGGGGTTGAGGTCAGAGCTCCGTGCGGGCCGGTCAAGTTCTTCCACACCAAACTCACCCAACCATGTCTTTCTGGACCTTGCTTTGTGCACTGGGGCACAGTCATGCTGGAACAGAAAGTGGCTTTCCCCAAAATGTTGCTACAGTTGGAAGCATACAATTTCCCAAAATATCTTGATATATATCAAGACTTTAGGGCACACCCCTAGTGTTTTAGTAAATAAGTCATTAAAATTTATTAAGACAACTTCTTCTGACATAACTGATTCTAATCATTAATTAAAATGAGTTTCAACAGCATAACTAAAAGTGGCTTGGCTCTGTAGAACACCGTATGCACGTGTCCATGGTAACAGCTAAATGCAGGTTACTGGTTCACACAAGTGTTCTCCAAAGCAAAAAGGTGTCATATTTCGCTGTGTTCTTCTTCTCTTCCACACTGCCGAAAATCACAGCCCTGCAGAAAGCAAATAGAAATGGGGGGGTTTGGTGGGGTGTTATCTCAGTAGCTATGTGCTTTACCCTAATAAATCTGAAACTCTCTATCAAACTGTCCCGCAGCATCAACTAGGGGAACACCTTCCATTACCAACTGCCTCCTCTTTATCTTCTAACTTAGGTGTACACAACTCCAGTCCTGGGCTACCAGAATCCAACACAGGTTGCCGATTTCCCTACTCAAACATGCCTATTAAACCTGGTAATTAGCTGATTGAGATGTGTTTGAGCAGGGAAATCTACAACCTGTGTTGGATTAGGGTCCTCCAGCGCTGGAGTTGGGCACCCCTGATCTAACTGACACGGAGAATAAAGGCCTTTCTTCGGCTACATAGATGTATAGACGATGCAAATGCAGAGTAACGTACGTCGCGACTCTGGGTATCAATCGGAAACCGCTGCCACACCCAGTGCTTGGTTTTAACTCACAAGTATCATGGCTCTCTCACCTCCCTCAACAAAAGAGGCATATTTTAGTCAGTGCCATATTGGGAGCGGAGTAATTGGATCAATGTGTTTGCCGTGACAGTCGGGCCGTGCGCGAACTGACAGATGGGGCCTCCGCAATGCTCTGTGTCTTCTCATCTCTGCCGGTCTGATATCCTCGCACTACTGGAACTCACACAGGTCAACCATCCAGACACCGAGTCACGGGCTTACACAATTGCAGGGCAGCTCGCATTTTCACTCCGGACACATCCCATCTACCCCTAAAAAACCCATGGCATGAACCCACTGGGAAATCCTTTAAATTGAGTCATCATGCTGGACACTGTCGATTAATATCCACTACCCTATGCCAGCTGGAAGAGAAACAGCTCATTCGTAAATGTAGATAGTCGGCGTGTTATATACATCACAGATTCACCTCTAGACGTGAACAGCAACATTTCTAATTTTAATTTTAACCATGTAATTATTAAATTTGAGAAGTGTATCTGTTGGCGAGAGAGTAAGGGTGAGTCATTATTTAGAGGGTGTCCTTGTTTAAACCAGGGCAGGACATCCCCAGTCACTGACCCAAGAATCTCTGCACTGGACATAACAAACTTGTATTATAATAATGTGTTGTGACGGAGGGGTTGAATACAGAAGTATAAATATGGACAGAGGGTCGGGAATGTATTTTGCTCTTTATTTAAACACGGCCCCACTGAACTGACTATAGGCAGTAAACTTTGCCTCTATCCTCCCCTAACCAAACACGTTCACTATAGACCATGAACGGCAGCCACTGTGCCTGATGGGAAAGTGGCGTCATCACCGCAATGCCGAGTTAGTGGCTCAGGCGCTAGAATGGCTTCCATTTGTGTCAATGTACAACGTTTACCATTCTAAAACTACAAGAATGCTAGCCCAGCATTTGTGTCTGGCCATTTTATGTGTCAGACAATCATTGTAATAAAATACAACTGCCGATGTTCTCAGCCCAAGTGAAGAAACAGAATAACATAACATGCATAGTGCATCGAGACAGCCGACAGAAGGACACAGCACCGGGAGACACCTCTCTCCCGTGAGGTCATAAGAAGAATTCCTTTCCTCTGCCTCCTGCCCTTCCTCTGATGGCCCACTAGGTCTTTGTGGTCTTCGTGGGAAATATCAGGCCTGTGCCGTATTTATAATTACCATAATTATAGATGAGAAGATGGGCATTGAGAAGCTAATGCTCGCTCAAATCAATTTCTCAAGAGTTAAACCATTACACAGAGTCAGCATATGGTAACATAAGTACACACTTAAGACGGAGCTTCTGCAAGCTAAGCCCACCAAAGAGGACAGGTCCCCTTTGAATGAATCTCTGCTGATGGAAGTACAAAGTGTGCTGCAATTAAAATGAAGAGGGGTGTGGAGATTAGTTCACACATTGTAACTCACAGCCCATCAATAAACCATGGCTACAGGTATCAGGTTACAGTTAATGACATGAAATATTTATATCAAGGTTAGGGCTTGAGTCTGAGGGCCATATGTTTCATGTATGTTACATATATAGTGACCTAAGACATGACTGCAAGGCCCCGGACTGCACTTGAACTGGAAACCTTCTGATCCCAAATCCGGGTAACCAAACGACTCCCGCTCACACTGCAGTTCATGCAATTTAGCAAAATGGAACGCGTGGCAGATTAGGCAAAATTCCCGACATAATCATCTGCTGATAGTGTAAAATGGGCAAAATCTGAAACATCAGTACATTACCTTAAACCATAGAGCACCGTTCCATCTGGATGCAGGCGAATCATCCTGTTTTTGACCGTGACGCCGTGTACAAAAGACTTCTTATCATTCAGAAAGTATGTGTCTGGAACCCACAGCTGATCCGCAACCCGGTTATCCAGAGTGAGATTGAGGGGAATCTCTGAATAGGACAATCTCTTGTCTCTCCAGGCTTGCTGAAAGTACATAGTCAGAGTATAATCCTAGAAAAAGAAGAGATATCAGAATTAACTTGTGGAAAATGTTTTCTAAGAGCATACAAATCTGGATAAACAGCACAGCCACAAGCAAGTTCACTTTGGCCATGAATTAGACTCTAGATCAAAATTTCCTGCAGCCCTGTTATTCATCTCCCAAAAGTAAATGCTTCAATAAACCAAAAGAAGCTTCTCAAAATCTCTGTTGGGAGAAACACGGGCGCTTTAGATGTTACTGTCCCTCGATTCGCTCTCTAAACCCAAAAGTACCTAAGAGCCCCTGAAAACACTATTTATGGTTATTACATCTGACCACAATAATGTGACAGAAAACAGCGTAAATGTTTCAGTGGACAAAATTACAGATAGCAGCTAAGTCAGCCCCAAGGAAACAGGCTGCATACAAGTTTATAGCAGACACAAGAGTGGTTATTATAAACCTCGAAGAATTGGACGGGAACACTATCTAGTGTGGGAAAATGGATGGACACATTCTAATAAATTACAGCATAATCCGTCCATAGATATTGCAGAATAACAGGGATGGAATAAAAGGTCATTAATGTAGCATACAAAGCAATTATTATACAGGGAAAATTATGAATCCATATCATGCCTTCAAAGACACTGATAACAAATCCTGATCAATATATTAGTTTTGCTTTTTTCTAGAAATGACTTAAAAGCCTGGTGCATGTTTGTTCATTAATTTATGTAATGGGTAGTAAAATGAAGCCAGTCTGACTATTGCATTATGAAGCCTATTAGATCTTTGCTCTAAGAGGCTGTACTGAAACGTTCTATCAGGACAACAAGGCCTTCTGCAGTAAATATGTTAACATTCAAGTCCATGCTCAGATTGTCAGCATGCTCTAACGCTGCCTGAATGCCAGGGTACTGATCTTCACGGGCGGTGCCAGCCTGGTCCCCAAAGCCAGACCCAATGTCACAGGGCAGGAGCTTCACTTAGCTGAGGTACCCAAATGCCTGTCAGGCAAGTCAGCTACCAGAACAAAGGAGTTCTCCAAAATGCAGAGGCTGGATTTAAATTCAGCATATTTTTATCAATCATATTTGCAAAAATAAGAATAATTATATATAAACGGATTAACCAAGTTCTGATACCACTATGCAATGATGCTTTTAAAACTTATTTTCTTGACTAAGCATAAGAGTAAGGACAGCCATATAGTGTGTTGAAATAAAGTATATAAACCCTCACGCAACAAAAATATATTATGGATATATTATGCAAGAAATATATGTAAATATATGAAATAGGAAATATGAAAATATATGAAAATACTGCAATTATTGCCGTATTTAAAAAAGAGTAACTGGATGGTTTAACTGGGTCAGATGTGGTCATCAGTAGCAGGTGCTTCCAAAGGAAGTCACAGCGCCCCCTGGAGGGCAGCCAGCAGGTGGCTCTATCTGCTCCTGGTCCCTGCACTGCCTCCTCCCTTCTCAACTTGTGCCATGTGAAAGGTTTCTGTTTCTTTCATACTCTGGTATGATACTCTGGTGGGGGAGTATCTACTGGTACAGCGCGTTGCCGCACCAACTACACAACAACACACCCCAAAATCCTGGTTGGTTACCCCCCACCCAGACAGACACGAGGTCCAGTCCCACCCTCTGTGAATGGCCATCTATCTGCTGCAGCCAGGTGTTACGTCCAGCCATTCATATCCCGCGCAAGGAGGATCCTGCGAGCCGGGTCATCCTCAGGGAGTTGCGCCACGTGGCCGTAGTGCCCTAACAATGCAGGTAATGTGCCTCATTCGGGACTCCCTCAGCAACTGAGTCAAGCCAGCAGTAGCCAAGGACTCACCAAAGAGCAGAGAAAAGGTAAAAATCTGACATTACCTAACTGAACTAGATTTCTAATTATATTCTACAAATTATTTTACCTAGTGAACCAAACACTAAAAAATACATTTTGATGTGCTGGGACAAGAGCAAAACAGTGGCATACAAAACATATCACAGATTATCATACAGAAAGTCACAGATTATCATATCTGGGACACTGAAGTACACAGATCCCCTACTGTTAAAAATAAAGTGCTCCTTTGGGATCAATGTACTTCACACCTTTGCACAGACATATTAAACTTTGTCACAGCAATAAAAAGTGCATTTATAGATTTTTTTTCCACCAAAACTTTTAAATGGTGTCAGATGATATTTATGAGGTGTTTAAAGTATCCTGGTGGATCTGAAGAGTGTTTTCAGGAAGCATTAATTATGACGGAGTGAGATATTGGATCTGGACCAGAAAACTCTGGAAAAAATAAGTTATTTGTGGGGATCCCAAAATAATACTATTCCAGAAAAACTCTGAAAGAGCTCAATAAAAAGAGAAGGGACAAAAGTAGAAGAAAAATTTCCACAGCTCAGCAAGAAGAATCCGAGTTTATGTTTGGGTTACATCTGTCGGGGAACGCACAGTATATACAAAGTATGCACCATTTCCAGACAAGCTGTAGCCTGCCTTTTGGAACCGATTATTTATTTTCGATCCTGTTCTAGTGGGAAGCCTTGTCCCGAGAACGACACCCTGAAGCACGTCATCAGAAAGGGGTGGGCAATGTTAACTGCGCAGTTTGAGAGCTCTCTGGGCCTCACGTCCACAGGTCATCAGGCACGTCAGACTCCACGTGGCCGTCCAGGATACCCAGATTAGTGACGCTCATATTTTTCACTTCTACCTGGAGCTAATGGGATATCCTTTCTTAGCTGACATCGCTGAAGGAGTTTAATTAGATCTTTTTGAGCTTCAAAGACAGTAAAGACGTCCCCCGGTGACAGTCTTTCCAGAGGGCTTAGGGGTCACCTTCGTCTCTGTGAACATACTGATAACATCCCCTATTCCTTACGCACAAAGCCAGGGAAAAGCCTTTCAAATGTCTATATCTGCTGAGGAAAGAGACCCCATAGTGCGAGACCAAATCCTATAAGCCATACTATACAACAGGTAAGAATGGACATTGAAATATAAGACACACAATAAGCAGGTTCTGGTTGTGTACAATATTTACGCAGGCAACACTGCTGTAGCACCATAGGCTTCTTAGCCATTTTGTAAACATTTAACTGTCATTTTAATCTCATCGTTAAGCTTGCTCTGTGTCACAATACTGCAGCCATCTCTTCACGCGTATCATGCACGCTCCTCATCGACACTTCAGCGCACTTGAAGAAGGGTGTCCTTGAAAAAGCAATATTGCCTCTCCACAGGAGTGACCTAAAAACAGAAATTGGCAGGGAAGGATAGACATTGACGGAAGATTACTAGCAGGGAGTCAGATGGTTCAGCTGTCAGCTGGTATCTCATCGAGTGAAGCATTCAAGGCCTCTGATTGGGACAGGAAGGATCCGCCAGTCTGGGTACCGGACACACAAGATGCGGGCAGATGTGGACTGAGAAAATGCAAAGGAAGCTCTACATCCTGGGAGGCTCTACATCAGTATCCTAGGAGAAAAAATGATCCGTGTGCAGGACTAAAGGGGCAAAGCATAGCCAGCTCTCAAAAGTTTTCCTAACTTGGTTACAGCTCCCTACCAGGAAGATAAACAGCATGTTTTCACACACACAAAGTAAAATTCAGGCGCAATTCCAAAGTACTGCATACTCCACTCAACGTAATTTGCTTAGTGACGGCCTCACATATTTCAGAGATATTATGAGATGGAACAGAACTGCATCACTCTAAATGATTAACCTTGGTGTTTATAAATTATATAGTCTTATTTTGTGATGAATTTCTTCATTTTCAGTCACTTGCATAGTAATTTAGATTCTGCTGTTGTAACCATTTTATATATTCAAGAATAATGAGGAGTATTTCATTACCCAACTTACAACTACTTATCCTGGTCAGGATCACACGATTATAAATATTTGTTATGCTGGCGTATATGATAATACTTCTTGATGGTAGTTATTAAACCAAGGGCAAGGTATTGAAATTTAAATAGCGCTACTTGGTGTGAGATGCTAGCGTACGATGTGGTATAGATGAAATTTAAATAGCGGTACTTGGTGTGAGATGCTAGCGTACGATGTGGTATAGATGAGATTTAAATAGCGGTACTTGGTGTGAGATGCTAGCGTACGATGTGGTATAGATGAAATTTAAATAGCGGTACTTGGTGTGAGATGCTAGCG
>JAODKN010000002.1:6134259-6148936 GCA_026774425.1 Petrocephalus zakoni | reverse complement strand
GCAGTTCTGAAGGCGAAAGGGGGTCAAACACCGTATTAGTATGGTGTTCCTAATAATCCTTTAGGTGAGTGTACATTGCATTAGGTTACTTACTTCCAGTATAATAAAAAAAAAACTCAACAACAAAGAAAGCGAGATGCACGCCCACTGACAGTAGTAGCCCTGGGAATACTGTTCCAATCTCTGATATCGCAGCCCTTTGAAGTCCATCATCAAATGTCCTCTTTAAGGAGGCAATAAGACTCTTCTGCATTTAAAGTGCTGGTGTACTGGTACTACAGAAATTTCTGTTACCTTCTGCTATACCATTCTATGGCAGAAAAAAAATCCACACAGTGAGCACAGTGATTGTGGAGTAGAAAATGCACCATTTCCCATAGAACACTGCCATTCGGATTGATGTCACCTCATACGATTGTGACGTCACTATGCAACCCTGTGGGATTTTTGGTTCTTTCCTTCACAAGGCTTAATTTTTCTTAGCAGCATCTTACAGCTGCTTTTATTTTATGATTCCTATTATTTGCAGCTTAAGTGGCACCAAAAAGCATTCATAAATCCAGCCGCTTGGTCGCTAAAGTTTGACTACGGTTTCATGGGCAGCCTTTGTCAGGTTCCTGCTCTGTGTTGGGACCTCATAATCATACATGCACTGCAATCACTTGTATGATATTGAGGAAGCAGACCTGACTGAGGCTGACGGCTCTAATTTCGAGGTCCGCCGTGGCAATTATCAGAGGAGATATGCCGGTCAGAAAACGGCCAAGTGCATAACATACAGAGTCGGTTAAGCCAGTCCCCCATGCAGCACACTTCTCATTCTAACCCTGAGACTCCCACCGCTTAAAATAGCCAGCTCCCACTGCTACATCTCAAAGGGATTTACACGGCATGAAATTGTCTCAAGTGCACTGTCATTTGTCGTGGCACTGCGGGGTGGGTCATTTTGACAGGTTTTTAATTAAGCCCCACTCCCAGTGACCGACACCTAAGTGCTGTCACTCATCGGCGTGAGCATCTAAGCACTTTAAGCATCGCTATGGAACATAACAGGGAGATGAAGAGGAGACAGAGTTTCTGCACTGGACAGGCCACCTACGAGGGCTAATTAGACGCTGGAGCAT
Source organism: Petrocephalus zakoni (assembly GCA_026774425.1). Taxonomy (NCBI): domain Eukaryota; kingdom Metazoa; phylum Chordata; class Actinopteri; order Osteoglossiformes; family Mormyridae; genus Petrocephalus; species Petrocephalus zakoni. Next base: position 6,147,812 of record JAODKN010000002.1, on the reverse strand, counting down.
GATGGAGGTCCCTGAGTGACCTTCAGGGCTTATTACAGCGATCATTTCATTGTCACCGAGAAGCCGTTCTGCTGTGCCACAATAGATGCTCCGGGCCCATAAAATCCTCATTAATAAATTACAAAGATTACATTACATCTCATGAACTGTAAGGCAAAATGATTTGTCATTGCGGGTGACAAACTGTTCGCCTGGAGTTGTATTCTGTATTAGGAAAGGCGTTGTGCTCCTGATTATTTTAAACACGCACCATATAGTATATAAAAAACCCCCCACAAATTTACATCTCTATTGTATTCAAATTATTGTGTGCAAAAACCACAGGTACAATGGTAATATCATACTGAGCAAGCACATTGCTACCCATTATGACATCATCAAAGACCTTATTGCATCACCATATATCTTTTGTACTCAGATTTTTCCCATACAAGGCTAGTCAAAATCACTGGTGTACTTTTGGAACTCATTTTAATCTTGACTTCACACAAATACCAGGCCGGCCCAAAAATGGAAAAAGCTGATATATATAATACACACATCATGTTGCCATGGAAACAAGTTGTTGAGCATAGATTTTTAACAATGTGTTTACATTTACAGCAGTTGCTGTTTCATAGCATCTTTTAATGACAGCCTGTGCATCATAAAAACGCAAATGAATGGTGCACTTTATATGTTATTATTTAAGCTACAGTCTAGTAAATCACTGCAGAGAAAATCTCAAATGAAAAGAAGCAGTAATAGCAAAAAAAAGCTTATTTTAATGAGTTTGTTGGAATTCACTTCCTCGTGGAGAAAGCAGTAACTCCCAGAAGGCGCACACAGCACCGCTGTAGTAGGCTTTTCTATTATTTCTATTTCTGTTATTTTCATTCTTGCTTTTCTTTCTTGTTTTACAAAAAACTTTGCATGACAGATTGTTCAAAACAGTGTGCAAAAAACAATTCTATTTTTCTGCTACTTTTCTATAATTTTTACCAGTTTTAAATGTATTGGATAACTAGATCATTTCCAAGCTCCAATTTGACATTTTAGTTAGCAAAACACCCTTCCACCACAATGCATCGCCATAATAAATTTTAGGAAAAAAAACATGGCGTGTGTGTCTCTGCTGGTACACAGGGGTGTATAACTTGTTCACCTTGCAACTCCACCTAGTGGAGAAAATGTTGACGTTACGCTGCAGCCTAACTCTGCCAAGGCATTACATGTAATTGACATGATAGTCCTTGTATGGGAATATAGAAACACATTGTAAGACATTACAGTTAAACGGGATGAGTTTCTGAAATTTCAGTCTCATGACTTCATGTTTGATTAAAATACAGAGTGGCTTCTGCTCACCTCAGAGATTAACTCTTAAAAGAAACCTAAATGTGCAAATTGCTTTTTCTCCATCCATGATAATAGGGCTTCTAAGCAAAGGTATTTCTGTTAATGTTCAGCAAGTGGAAAAACAACGTTTACGCGTAAGTGCTTGGGGATTTTCATTTTCGATTTCGGCTGGGGCCGTGTAGCGTTGCCCTTGAGCGAGATTTCAACAAAGATGGGAGAGTTACGTTTTCGGACCTCCCCTACAAGCCGAATGAAAGCTTCCTATCAATATTTTACATGCCGTTCAATGCGACGTCATCAGCGCATGCCATCCCAGCACCGCGTCCACTGTCTTCCATTCTGACAGCCTAACAGAGGCCTCAGCCACAAAGCCCAGCATACAGCACGACCCCACCACCCAAGCGCAGGCCAAAGATATGCGGCCGTGTGGCCGAGCAGCCTCATGCCACATGGGAACAAAACTCACCACTCCTGAAATTTTCACCCTACAGAAAATAGGACTGCACCATTACTGCACATCAGCTACATTCTCTCCGTCTGTAACTCGCAGCAACCATGATAACCATAATAAGCCCAAGCATGATAGCCATAATAAACCCAACCTTGATAACCATAATAAGCCCAACAATGATAGCCATAATAAACCCAACCTTGATAACCATATTAAACACAACCTTGATAACCATATTAAACACAACCATGATAACCATAATAAAGCGAAGCACAACAACAATACAGAAAGAAAACAAGTCAAATTATTAAACAATCGAAAGAATTATTAATATATTTAATGACCCTCTGAATGTTGATATTAAATATCAAGCAGTAATGTGTTTTACCAAAGTGGACAGAACCAACTAGTTTAATTATCTCAATTCACCGAGTTAATAATAGTACCAGACAAAATATATAACATCAACATAATGACCATGAAAAGGTAGGTGGTTGGTAGGTGGATGCATGGAAGGATTGTATGGCATTATCACATTGCATTTCTGGTTGTTCGTTATGCTGGGATCTACACAAGCGGCTTCTTCTGATGTTCTGCTTCCTGTTATTCGCCCCGTGAGAGACACCGATGCACGTTCATTCTCCCGGATATTCCCCACAGACCACGTGAATTTCTCAATCAACGAAAGGACTGTAAATGGGATTTTGAGAGCGTCACGCAGTTTGGGGACATTTGGCATGACACGCTCCAGCTGGAAAAAAAGAAAACACTCAGTGTCTTCCTGTTTTTAAAGCAAGGCCCACCCATGAGAGCCGGGCTTTACTGAGTAGCTGTTAACGTTCATCTGGAGACTAAAAAAACAGCAGCTGTCCTCTTGATGCACAAAAATAATGCCAGGCTCTTGCTAATAGCTCATTTGCTTTCTTTCTGTTGTGAATCACCTGACCCAAACACCACTTGGGTGGGTGACCTTCCTCGCGACTTCATTGTGGCCGCCCTGCCGAATAGCCCGCTGCTGACGTTGGGAGCCTTTTAGGAGCTCTGTAGCAGCCTAACTAACGTGTTTTCATTGCCCGACGTCACATCCAACCTTGGTTCAGCACAAAGGGCTCGGGATACGCGCCCAGGGCGCCGGGCTCACAAGGGTAACAGGAACAAACAAAACCACAGAATGCTGCATTTACCTGAGTATGCAGCATGTGTGGTCAGTACCAGAGCAGTTATAAAACCAGGAGTGTCCCCACCCAGGGCAAAGTGTTCTGCTGGTAATGGGGAAGCCTGTATAAATGGGGCAGGGGGCCTAATGTGGTAAAGTGCCAGACCATGGAGGGAGTGGGAGTTTGTTCGGGGGGCGAATCATCGGCCAATCTCTGTGAAGCAGCTTCAACGCCCCTCTCTCTCCCACAGTTTTAACGTAAATGTATTGAGAAAACCACTTGGTTACATGGGTAGTCTGCAAATAATGTGTTTATTTCTGGTTGCATTAAATAAAAAATGACCAATGAAAATGACCAAATCAAAATTCAAAAAAGCGCACGAGACATTCTGCCAATAACTGTGAGGTTTCTGGGAAACACGATCCCCATATTTTACAAATGATAGTGATCATTTATTTGAATACACACATTGGTATTGCTATTATTTCCATATTATTATTATGGATAGTAATTTCACTAATGCTATTTATCTTTGATATATTCTTGCCCTGCTTGTATTAAATTTTCTTTAATATAATTTACCCATTAATAAACGATTTATTAATACAGAACTGCAATTTTTAAAACGCAGGATCATGTGGATGCAGCAAAGTTACACCCTCGATACATTCAAGAGGATCATTAGGATGTTTTGTAATTATTTTCATACCTATAAATGCTTAATGAATTCACGCTTAGCCATCACGAGGGGGCGCTCTTGGTTGAAGCAAACTTTGTTTCTGTACTCGTGTACCGTATGACCCAGATGTAAATACATTTTTCTTTGAACTTGTTTGTTCATATAACTGTCACTCTCTGAAGCATATTGGGGACAGCATGCAATGAAACTAAAATGTAATTTGTCATCATACACCACTGTCGGCCATTTTATGTAGTACCTTCTTCTTGTTTAATAAACGCCTAATAAACCGCATTTCCGAAAACGCAACATTCTACAGCCCCGTTCTTCATTGATCTGTTTTTTTCCCTTCAACGCTACTGTTTTGCATTGTCGTTTGATTTTTCTGAAACAGAGACTTAATGTCACTGGTAGCGAGATACGGTAACTAGTACCCTGTGGAGCGCAGGGTACCCTTAATAAAAGGCTGATTGCCCGTGTGACCAAAGTTACATTTTTAATGCATATAACGGGATACCCTAGATGATGTCTTATTCCCCAAATCAGCCGTTGGAATGAGCAAATTATCATGAAATTGATCCCAAATTGCTACAGAGCGCCTATGGAATCCGAAAAGCGCTTCTTCTACAGAAAGCCATACGCTGCTTATCATAGATGAAGGATCGCACATGAATACTTACCATATTGACTTCAGAGACCATATCTATGCTTGCGATATCTATATTCATGCCCACCGCTACTGGTGCACCTGAAATGCAAGATTGTGCACACTGTGATTCCCGTTATTATTACGTTATAACATTGCATCTGACAGGTATGCACCATGTTAGTACGCTGCAAAGCAGCTTGGCAATTCCCATCCGAAATATGATATTACTGTCACACTGACACTGTTGTATAAGAGCGATCGCACTTGATTTAATCGTTAGTACCATACCCCCGCCGTATTACAGAAAGCGGAATAACGGGGGAAAAACACGGGAAAAAACACCACCCTGCCCTTTGTGTGTTAATGTTCGATTTCGGATCCGTACCGAAAACGTGACTCTTAAATATTTAAGGTATCTGTTACTCTTAAATGCAATTCATCGCCGGCCCCATAAAAACACACGTTACATAACAGAATATTTGCATTTGGGCTATAATGATTATAAGGCAGGGGTGCGCGCGGTCGTTATAACTATTTATGAGACGATTCTGGACCCGCTAAGGTTGCGGTTCGCGTATTTCGGCACTGTCCACTGATGGTAAATCCGGCCCGATGCTTTTTCACCTCTGCCAGCGTGACTGGGAGGTATGTACGCGGAACTTCCACGTGTCCTTATGGATAATAAACCACATATTTCAGCACGCACATTTACATCACGGGGAAAACATTCATATATAAATATATATATATATATATAAGTCGTACTGAATCATTTTAATTACCTCCAAAATCTGGCCTCAAGCGGATGTCATATCCTTTCAACAGTCTATCCACAGTTTCTTTTACCAGTGACATATTGCTAGGATCGTTGACACTAGAAAAAGAAAAAGGTACATTCTTAGGTGAACGTGTTTCACTAAAGTAATCCACAGAGTCAGATCTTTCATTATAAAAATATACAATGTGACCGCTTACCTTTGTGCACAGACAACAGCCACTATTAAAGGAAAAGTCCAGATCCCGAAATAGCTTCTCCGGCGGACCCTTATGATGGCCATAGCTCAGATATGATTTTATGATTTTATGGTGTGAAGACAGAGCAGATCCAACTTCTTCTGCTCAGCCCTGTAAGTCCAATGTGACGCGCATGCGCACATGGCGCCACAGCGTCGGGGAGTAGCGGCTCCGTGCTGATGGTGCACCAGGTTAAAGACAATTAAAGGGGAAAGTAGGACTGAAAATAGTTTAGCATTTAAAATGTGAGAGTCGCTACCTTTTTATAGCAAAGATTTGTTCATGTTGTTTTTGATAAGGTAAATTTTCTGTAATTGTTTTTGGATAATTGGTTTTCTGCATGCATTTTTTCTGAGGCATGATACTTTTAAGCAATAAATATGTCACCGTGAATACGAGTGACACTTTCGAGTAGTCTAATTTAGTAGATCTGCATCGTCATAAACATAAGTGTATTTTTTGTGCTTAAGCAGACGCTGGCTGGTGTATCTGAATATTTATTTATGCAAATGACACGTCTTGCATTAAAGTCATCGGTAGTGATGTGAAAGGTGAGTTGGCAGTATATATGTAAATCACAAACAAGCACATTACCGCCCTTGTTGTGACAAATAATATAGATGATTGCTGGGTTGCCCTTAGCAAAGACAAGCTTTGAAATGGCTTGTTAAAGGAATCTGCAGCATGTCATACCTGAAACTAAAGTAACTGATCCTCCGTAGATATCTGATGAAAGACAGCAAACATGTCCAGAAGATGAGCTGTGGCTCTTTTTTAATATATAAAATATGGAGTAGTCATTGTTGAGCTCCCCTAAAATTTGAGAATAGTCTGAAATGAAAGGGTTTGTGAAGAGCCCCTTTACATCATGAGCGTTTTTTGATTAGCATAAAGACAATCATGCATTGCGACATGCAACAATGGATCACCTTATTCAAGACTAACTTATTCTAGTCCAGGGATCTTTTGTTGTCGTTTTGTGGTGAGATTCACTCAACAGTCCTGAAGAACTACTCAAATAGACCGTAGCTGCACAGGATGTTATTTGCTTTGATCAGAGTAAAAACAAGTGCCCAGAGATCACAGAGCGAACACGGCGTCATTTTCCGGGCGACATGAGCCTCCAAGCCTTACAGGTCGTATTACTCACTGAAAGAAACAGAAATGAAATTACGGAGGGTAACATTTGGTTCACTATAACCTAAAAATCAATATATTTACTTTGATATTTATCTACATCGCCTGCAATATTTTTGCACGTATTTTAACAGTAACACTCAACAACTAAGTAGGAGTGAACAAGCAGGTTTTCCAAAGAGCATATAAGGAGAACACCACACATATGCAGCACACCTTTCAGTCCATCCATCCACACAACTGTTCTGGGAAGATAGAAGCTCAGATTTGTCAGTGCATTAATAACTACTAAAATTAAAGACATTAAGAAAAACGTAAATGCTCACTTCATTATGTGCTAGTGTAACACACAGATTTACCATTTGCTTTGAACTAGCTTTAAAAAGGCCCAGCATATTATATTAATGACTGAGCTGGCCGTAGTTCATTTTGTATTCCGGGTCTGTATCCAACATAGTGCATTTTGTATTTTAATTTTTATACACCACACATAGTCCCCCATTTATTTGCCTGCTTTCAGCCTTTGATGGTGCCCTGTGTTGCAGAATTCAATGCAATGTCAATTTTTTCATCTAAATTTCCTTTTTAGCGCCCACAGACAGGATACTGGGAAGAAGTGGATTACAGAATCGAGAATCCCAATAAATGTTTTATGTGCTTTCATGTAATTTAGTGGGGGAAATAATCGACAACCCTATGAAATCTGGGGTGTGGGACTTTACTGCAGTGGTTATCCACCAGAAGAGAACAAAAGTCGCAGATTTCACACTGCCTACTGATACTAAAAGACCAGCTGTCATTGAGATGCACTGTTGGTTTTCATTAGAGAAGGTCCTTTGTTTTTTCTTTTCAAATTCATTGTTCATCACAAGGATCTGTCATAAATATTCAATGCCGAAGTGGCAAAATTGAGGAAATTCACTGTGTTAAGTATTGGTTAGATGGACAGTTTGTTGTTTTGTTTTCAGTCTTTTTTTTCCAAGTGTGTTGCCATGGTACCCTGAACTGGTGCTATTTGTATGTGAGGTCTCTACGGTATGGCTTTTATGTTCGCATCTTCGTTTGACTTCTGTGAGGAATTCATGATGCAAGATTAGTTGTAAATCAAGAAATCTCCCATGTCAACGTCAAATACCCACACTTTTCGCTTCGTCATATCACATCTTATGCAGTGATTTTTGCAGACACGTTGTTGGTGCAGCAACATGGCTAATAGTATGAAGTTCAGTTATATAAACTATTTGTGGTATTTTTTTCTTATAATATTCATCAATCCCATTTGGGAATATAAATATATTGAAACTTTTTAAGGGTTCTTGCCAGTAGTGATGGAATTAATTGTAGGAATGTTCTTCAACTCTACTTCTGTTCACTATCTGACTATTAACTTGTGTGACACATGGTTCCATAGACACATGAAATCAGTGTCAGGGGACTATGGTCTGAAACCTGTAGTTCTGCAGATTCCCTGTGTCATTCAGACATATATATCAAGGTGGTCACATTACAAAGGAATTTTGTCGCTTTTATGAGATGCATAATTCATATTCAGAGGCATATAAACATTTGATAAAAACTGGTATTTACTTACTTACTTGCTTCCATACTTACATACTTTTTGCATAACTCCACATGTCATTGCATATTAATTAATTTAACATATGTGCAAAGGTATACCTGACATTCTGCACAACGAAAGCACTTTTGTTGTAATTTTGGCTTACAAAGAAAACAAGATCCCCTAACGAGGAGCAACTAATTCCCTGCTGACGGGTTTCTCCTTTTAATCTTCGACCATGCCACAGTGGATTATTGTCAAAGGTCTCGGCGTCTGCTCCGTTTCTTCAGGATCACTTCTCTAATTGTAAGCTCTTACACCTCCGAAGCATTCAGGTGGATTGTAAAGCAAACAAACAGACCTTCTGTGGCCTTCCAACAAAAGCTTGGATAATTTTGCTCAGGATCTACAGTTTTCTTCAGATTCATCCATGGAACATGTGAAGTGACAGTGACCTTTCTGGGCATGGAGTGTGACAGACGCACGGTGTCCTCGGTTGTCTGGATATTTATGTTTTGGTGAGTATGTTATATTGCTAAGATCTGTTGAAGAAACATTTCATTTGAAAAGTTAATTGACATTGACATTTTCTCAAAAAGAACAAATGCTTCCAGGGTTATTATTTTGTTTTTTAATATTTAAGTTAAGAATAAAGGAACATGTTAAGCTATTAAATTTTACTTTTCTATGATGTAAGTTATGTCATCTGTATTTACAGTTTTAGTAAAGTTTGGGGAGGCCAGCATGAATATTGGAATAACGTTACGCAGATTTTGGATGGACTACTTGCCGACTATGACAACAGACTGAGACCTGGATTTGGAGGTAATATATGGCACTGATGAGTCTATTTTGATCACTGCTACCCAGATCAGCTTAAAGAGATAGTAAATACCCTTAGTGTTAAAACAGAGGATGCATGAAGTCACTGGCTGTTCGGGGCACAGGCAGAAGAATTCTTTCCCCCAAGCCTTTAAAAAACTAAAAGCTGATTCAGTAGAGCACGTTAGACATCTTATCAGCCTGGCCGATTCTTACAGTTTGACAGGAACTAATAAGCCTTTTGTCATCATGCAGTTCTGTACTTTTTGATCAAATCTTTCAAAATTTAAGTTTAACTTGACACTGAACATCAGCGTTTTAAATCCCATCGTGTTTCCAAAACACTTTCAGGTCGTGTTGATGAAATCAAAACAGATATTTTTGTGACCAGCTTTGGCCCAGTGTCGGATGTTGAAATGGTAGGTGGCTTCTCACAACTCTTCATCTTCATTGTCAAGTAGAATAAAAACAAACGTTTACAAATAAGCTAGTTCAACTGGTAGAAGCAAACTTCAGATTACTTCACGGTCAACTGTCTCAGATATGCTTGTTTACCCAGGTTTCATTGCCCTGGATTAGGAATTTTTATCAGCTTGACAGCCCAGGACAAATGATGGTGTTTTATGCATGTCGCACACTCAAGCTAACCTTTCTGGCATTCCCCTTAATCAGATATATTTTGAAAAATGAATGTATTGCTGAAGTCTATAAACGTATCTTTTTGTATGTTGAATTTTGTTTTTTTTTCCTCAATCTATAAACGAAATGCAAATGTTCGGATGGAACACATACTTGCTGTGGGCCATTATAGGAATATACCATTGACGTTTTCTTCCGGCAAACATGGCTGGATGAGAGACTGAGATTTAATGGACCCACTGAGGTTCTTCACCTCAACAACCTCATGGTCAACAGAATCTGGACACCAGACACCTTTTTCAGAAATGGAAAGAAGTCTAGAACCCACAACATGACTTCTCCGAACAAGATGTTTCGCATAATGAAGAATGGAACTGTCCTCTACACGATGAGGTCAGCCTCACTGGCCTTTTCCTAAACCATTAGCTGAAATTGCTCTTATTTTCATAACTTGTCGTTGTTTCTTCTTCAATTTATGCAGGTCTATGCAACAAAACTTAGAACAACACCATTGTCAGCATAGTAACATTCTGTAGGAAAACATGACTTCCAGATCTCACCCTTTAAATGTTTTGGAAGGTTTCTACCTAGAAAAGGAAAGTGACAGCGTACAGGGGTGCCATGGCGGGAGTAAGTCAGATGCCCTCTACCCCGAGTGGCCAGAGATTAATGCCGTTGGGCTTCCCTGCGAGCCCAGAGACATTATACACTGTAGGCAGTGCTACGAGAACTTGACTTGAAATCTTAGTGTTCAGTTCCAATATGGATCCCCCAAAAAGCCCACATTGGCACATAAACACATCAATAGCAGAATGTTGGGCAAATCACGCAGACATCCTCACACCAGTGTTATATTCCTGTTATGTGCTGGAAATAGCACTCTCCAGTTCCAGACGTGTGGATGAATCTGTTGGCTGCGCACACAGGCTGACCATCAATGCGGAGTGTCCAATGAAGCTGATGGACTTCCCCATGGACGGCCATGTCTGCCCCCTCAAATTTGGCAGCTGTAAGCGGCTCTGTCTAACATTCAGGCTCCTTTAACCAGGAACCCGACTGACTAATACCTGACAGGACAATGTCTGTTGTGAAACGCAGATGGCTACGCAAACACCGAGGTCATTTACACCTGGAAGAAGGGGCCGCTCTCTGTGGATGTACCGAAAGAGTCGTCAAGCTTGCTGCAGTATGACTTGGTGGGACAGACATTATCCAGTGAAACCATGAAGCTGAACACAGGTAAAAGCACACGCTGAGGTCAGAGAAAGGTTAATCGTGCAAGTGCAAGGACTCTTCTGTTCACTTGTATCATAGATGTAGTAGAATGAATCACAGCTGTGGTATTTATTAATAATAAAGGTGACACCTGCGTGGCCACATGTGAGGATATATTCTTATTGCCTCTGCCATCTAGCTTTCCATGACACATAGACAGATATTATGTGAAATGATTAATTGTCATTGTTGACATACCACAGCACACAACAACAAAATGCTTCCTCATCCGTGACATAGCAGAGAGCAGCTAATTCAGCGCCTGGGGAGCAGGGAACTGAACCAGGAACCTTTCCTTCATAAGTGTGCTTGCTCTAACCATTAGGGCACCACTGCCCCTGTATGTAGGAGAGAGCAAGCTTGGCAGTGAAGGGCAGGATTAGATATTTGCCCAAGGCCGGGCTCGAACCCGCAACCGTCCCTTCACCGGCAGAGAGCCACACATCGTGTCCCCCAAGCCAAAAGTGAAATATAAAGCATATTAACTGAGGACATGTTTAACTTTGACTTGTCTGCTATTTACTATAACCTGAGTGATGTCAGAGAAGCCAGCTCTGGCCTCGCGACAGAATTAGAGTGATTCACACATCTCCCTCTGCATATGCAGGTGCCCTTATAAATCTGTCTGAGTAAATGTGATTCATTTTTAAAGCAGCACATTTAAGCACACTGTGCTCCATTTAGAGGTGCCGCGGCTCCCAACAGACAGAGGACGTGCTGCGTCCACCGAGTCTCCACTTTTAATTATATTTGTTGAAGTACTTATGATTCAGAGAGTAAGCTACCTCACCACATCTCGCATGTCCGTCAGCTCATAATACGAACTGATCTGTCAACAGTGGCTGGGACCGGAACTGGGAATTTCTGATGCTGAGCCACTGCATATCATTGGACATAAAAATTTTAGGCATGAAACTTCACAAAAAAACAACATATCATACAGACCAGACTAGAACCACTAGAACCAGGTGGCTAAGTTTGGATGCATTGATGGGTTCTATTATAAACATAGCATGTCAAAAGAATTTTGCACAGCTATACAACAAACTTTTCTTCCCCAAAAAGGTTGATATTTTCTTTGTACTTTGAATTCAACAGTACTCTCATCTTGTTTCTTTTATTAAATAACAGTGTTGTCTCCCTTACTTGTAACTAACTGTGTGACTCAGATAAGACATTTTGATCTAATTCCCTTGAAATAGCGTGAACTCATTTTACACATATCTGGGCCTTTGCTGCTATTCTAAGTGTACTATGTTCCTCTGATACAGATTCCTTACGTAATACATATATATATATATATAACTCCGTGATCACTGCTTTCTAAGTGGCCCTGGCGTCTTCAGGAGCTCATCCCAGTATACACTCGCAGTTGCTTTTCCCATTTACCATTTCCTTATTCTTCTAGGGGAATACTCAGTGCAGGTGATTTACTTCATGCTGGAGAGGAAACTCGGCTACTACCTCATTCAGACATACATACCGCTGATCATGACCGTTGTGATGTCACAAGTTGTGTTCTGGATCAACAAAGAGTCTGTCCCGGCGCGAACCACGGCTGGTAGGGCCACCTCCTGCTTCTCCGTCTGTTCCCGCTTTCAACTGAAATGTTGGTGCCACGGAACGTAGGCTCAGATACCCAAAGACTGCACGCCGAAGAGCTCCAGAAGTCGCATGTGTTTGGCTGTTTGGTCTGTCGTCTTATTCCTCAGGGAGGTTCCTCTCCAGTAAAAAACACGGACTGATGAGCTCTGATGAGCTTCCTTCAACAACAACGAAAAACGTCCTTTTTGTTAACAAATCACATGTAACTGCAAGATGTTTGGTGAGGTGCTTGCAAAAAGCCCCCTTCCCGACACAATGCCTATGATTTTTATTATTTTTCCTCATTATTTGATTTTACTTGACACATTGCTAAGCTGCTTCATTGTGTGGCTGAAATCTCGGCAGTACAGTATGCAAAAGACGTGACAAGGATGCCCCACCCACCATGACAAAAAACAAGTATAAATTTTCCACCCTCTTAACATTTTATATTAAGCAGTTCATTTTCCTCTAAATGGGTCTGACATTTGTCACTAATAAATATTCATAGCCCACTTATGCACGTTGTTTAATTGGGTACTTAGAAAACTCACTCAATTACCAGAATTTCGTGTGTAGAGATAAGATTTTGTTTATGCTATTGTCTTGCATTGAAGCTATGGAGATCCTGTTCTGAGTGAATTTATAGTATGTAACTATATGGTGCTCTGTGTAAACTGTACTCAGTGTGGCATATCGCTGTTTCTCTTTAATTTATGTCTGACTGTGACCTGAATGTCCATTTTCTCTCTCTCTCTGTCCGTCATATGTCACATATCCGAGGCATCACCGCTATGCTAACCATGACCACACTGAGTATTGGGGCCCGACACTCCCTTCCGAAGGTGGCCTACGCCACCGCCATGGACTGGTTCATCGCCGTCTGCTTTGCCTTCGTCTTCTTGGCCCTTATTGAATTCGCTGCCGTCAACTACTTCTCCACCATGAGGGCCAACCGGGCGCTGCGGAGAGCTTCCCGCGCAGCAGCCTTGGAAGCCTCAGCTGCGGGGAGCAACGGCGAGAGCGGCCCGGTAATTAATCCGCCCGGTGTAATGGCACAGCAGGGACCCTGCAGCCATGCAGGCGCACTTAGCTCCCAAAAGCTTACGTCTGCCGTGCAGCCGCACTTAGCAAACAAAGGCTTAAGTCTGCCATACAGCCGCACTTAGCTCCCAAAGGCTTATGTCTGCTATGCAGCTGCACTTAGCTCCCAAAGGCTTACGTCTGCCATGCAGCCGCACACTTAGCTC
>JAODKN010000002.1:6096706-6123897 GCA_026774425.1 Petrocephalus zakoni | reverse complement strand
GGACATGGAGGCCGCTGTCACACAACATAATGAGTTTGCGTACCTTATATACACAAAAATGATAAATGATGAGGACAAATGAGGACAGGGAGGCTGCTGTCACATAACATAATGGGCTCTGCGCACCTTATATACACAAAAATAAGTTAAATGAGGACAGGGAGGCCATTTTCACACAACATAATGAGTTTGCGTACCTTATATACACAAACATACAGAACCAATTTTTATATGAAAGTGACCTAAAACATCATCTGATTTTCAAACCAGTCCTAAACGTACAAAACAAATTACAAATTAAACAAAAATAATTATATTTGGTCATGTATTTATTGAAAAAATAACTATTTGGCATTTGGTGTGACCCCCTTGTGCAGCAATAACTTGTGTGTTTAAGATTTAGCATTGGCCTGCTACATGACCAACTGTCTTTTGAGATTCAGTTCACAGACAAATGTCCTGACATTTTCCTTTAGAATTCTCTGGTATAGTTCAGAATTCATTGTTCCATCAATGATGGCAAGCCATCCAAACCCAGATGCAGCAAAACAGGCCCAAACCAGAACACTCCCACCACCATACTACACAGATGGGATAAGGTTCTTATGCTGGAATGCAGTGTTTTTTCCGCCTCCAAATGTAACTCTCCTTAGATTCTTCCAGTATGAGTATCCTTCTGGTGTGTCCACATGATCTTTAGCAAACTGTGGACGGTCAGCAGTATTTTTGGCGGAGAGCGGTGGCTTTCTCCTTGCTACCCTGACATACACACTATTGCCTGTACTATCTCCTGATGGTGGACTCATGAACATCAACATTCGCCAATGTGAGACAGGCCTTCAGTTGCTTAGAAGTTACCCTGGGGTCCTGCAACCTCTCGGACTATTACACGCCTTGCAGTTGGAGTTATCTTTGATGATCGACCACTTCTGGGTAGGGTAATCACAGTCTTGAATTTCCTCCATCTGTATACAGTCTGGCTGACAGTTGATTGGTGGAGTTCAAACTCTATAGAGATGGTCTTGTAACCTTTTCTAGCTTTATGGGCATCAATAACTCTTTTCTGAGGCCCTTAGACACCTCCTTTGTTTTTGCCGTGATACACATGCACAAATGTGTTGTATGTGTGATCAGGCTTTGCTGTATCCCCATTCTTTAAATATAACAGGGTCTCTCACTGACACCTGATTGTCATCCAATTGATTGAAAACACCAGACTCTGACTTCACCTTCAAATTATATGATAATCCAAAGGATTCACTGTCTTTTGCCACACACAGATAGGCTATTGGATCCTTTTGTTCAATAAAAACATGATCAAATATAATAATTTTTGTTTCATTTGTTTAACTGTGTTTTCTTCATATACTTTTAGGACTTGTTTGAAAATCAGATGACGTTTTAGGTCACTTCCATATAAAAATGTAGTAAATTTTAAAAGGTTCACAAACTTTCAAGCACCACTATAAGTTAAATGATGCAGTGTAGCTACAGTGAAGGACAATAAGCACTTACTATGAACCCACAAACAAAACACTTTTTTTATGAGTTTTGGAGAACCTCCCTCAAAGGGTTATGGGGTGGCACCCCCCCCCATATGGCTGCGACTCTTTCTGACTCATCATCAGACTTCCATGCTTTTTGGGGAATATGGGCAACATAAACCAATTTGTTTTACAAAACCAGCACATAATCTTTAAAATTCAATAAAATTGACGGCAAATAACTGCAGATCTGCAATCCTCATTCGAGTACATTTTCATAGCATGAAAATGAAATGTAAATTAGCATACAAATCCAATCAGTTTTACATTTATTTACAGTGTCACAGTTTCACATTTTAATATGTGTATTTAATGAGTATCTAAATGAGTGGTATTTTCATCCACAAACGTGTAACAAGCAAGGCACATGCATTATGCATATCTTTCTGAGCTGAGGTGAAAAAATAGCTCTACACTGAAAAATAAAAGT
The DNA here is from genome assembly GCA_026774425.1 of Petrocephalus zakoni. Lineage (NCBI taxonomy): Eukaryota > Metazoa > Chordata > Actinopteri > Osteoglossiformes > Mormyridae > Petrocephalus > Petrocephalus zakoni. Next base: position 6,121,923 of record JAODKN010000002.1, on the reverse strand, counting down.
GAATCCTTTTAACTGTTGTGTGTGTTAAATTTCCATATAATAATCTAATGAGAATTGTTCGTGTTTAATTTGATAGGGAATAGACTGGTCTAATTAAAATCTCTCAAGTGTCTTGGATAAAAATAATATGCCTTAAGTTTCCTAGCATATTCCTATCTGGGGAAAAAATGAAAAAGGACAATTTAACAAGGCGCATCTCAACTTTAAAGCAATATTTCACAAGCCTTTATTGTTCAGCTACAACCTGCAGACTGCAGCCCTACTGATGAGACAAGGGCTATGTCAGGATCGGAGAGCAGACTCCGTGCACTCAACATAAACAGCTCAGCAGGGCGGGGAATGTGTTTGATTTGATTTTTCAGCCATCAAGCAGAAAGTTGCTGATGCAAATGTCTGATTCCGCAGACCACATGGAAATACTGCTCAATCTTCCCATCATGGAAGAGGAAAGCAATGCACTGTACTGTTTTTTTTTTTACTGTTTTACCCTCTCCCACTGCTGCCAGTCAACACAAAGCCCACATACTTGAATATCTCCAGATGGTGTTTGTAGGATGCACAGACCCTTGTGGGCTTCCTGTACCAGGCCTAATGACACGCTTATATATTGTGATTTTCTGAACATATCAATCCTACTCATATCTCGCATACAGCATAGGAGGGCGGCCATGACCTCCATCCTTCATCAAAGGCCCCTCAGACTCACTAGTGAGCCGTATTAGGAGGCCGTAGGAAAGCTGTAAAGTTCAGTGCCTGGTGTATTAATGAGTATTTCATTGAATGGTTTGGGCTGAAGTGCGTGTGGCTCTTTTGCATGATGGTTTTGTCTCCTGCCCAGGCAGAGCAGAATTAGCATGATAGCTGATCACAGAGGAGCTGTGCATTGTACCTGTCACACAAATAAATGCATCAATAAATCAGACTGAGTCCACCAGATGAAGAAGGTAGCAATAATAGATTGTGCATTTGAACAATATTCAAAGCAGTTTCATTTAGGAGCGACCCACAGGCCAGCCTAGTTCTCCAGTTGCCCTTTCAGTCCAGACTGCACTAGATGACAGTCTAAGTCTAAGGTGGGTGCTGCCACGTTATCCAGATGCATCGTGGGGTTGTTTTCTACTTCTTGTAGGGTGGCATTCAGAGAGATTATCCCCGATACTGAGTGCGACTCGCCAGACACCCTGTCGCGCGGTCGTAGACGTCTCCTACATGACGTCGTACTGTGGTGTGACTGCGGTGTCTCACCAGTGCTAGGGGAAGACGCGCACTTGGGCGCCAGCCCGCATCAGGAGACGCATACAGACCAGCTCCGGCTTCTGCAGCCGTGCAGGCCGCACATCACAAACACCTTACATAACGCGTGAGCTGCCCAACACCCCCATGCCTCTCCATCACTGTAGGGCAGCTCCACTTAGGTTACATGCGGCAGCTTCTGCAAGACCTTCCCAGAAGGGATTCTCCTCACGTGCCGTCACAGCACTCGCCTAGCAGTGGCCCCGCCTCTTAACGACATTTAACTAAAACTTCAAAAGCTGCACTGGAAAATGAGTAACCGTATGGGGTGTAATTACTATAAAGTGTACCATTCATTCAACCTTCTACTAAAAACATTTACTATAGCGAATGTTATTAACTAATCATATACAAGGCCAACTCCAGATCCGTTTTCCGTGTGTCAGTGTTTTAAGTTATTAGTGGGTTGCACTGGTACCTCACATCTTCTGAGGTGTGGATTCAAATCCTGCATGTCGTCAATGTATGTATGTGTGTCTGTATGTAGGTCATTTATATATATTACATTGTGAGGACCAGATGTCCCTACAATATGATAAGAACGTGGAATTTGACACTGTGGGGACCACCTTTTCAGTCCCCAAAAGAGGAAACTCAATTTCCTGCAATCAAAAAACTAAAAATGCCAAAAGTCTTGGATTTTGTCTGGTTAGTTATGGTTAAGGTTAGGGCTGGGTAGTCAGTAGTGACAGTAACACATATCACAGAGCCTGCGAGACCTTCTTAATATTTATTTTGTAGATGGCTTTTTTCCAGAGCAGAGTACAGTTTAGAAGGCCCCAGAAGCACTTTGGGCCAAGCTCATTGTTACCAAAGGGCCCAACAGTGGAATGGAACCACCGACCTTCTGGTTATAGACACACCTCATGAACCTACCGAACCACACAGTCCCTTACTACTGTCTGTGGAATTATTACCAGGATGTCAGCTGGACCTCAGCTGTTAAAACCTGTCAGTGAGTCTGTAAAAATTACGCCCAGTTTATCTGAAAAGCCCGAGGTGATATAGTATCGATCCGGCTCTCAACATCCTGCTCTCCAGAGCAGCCTGATTCATCACTGTTTATATTAATTTCTATATTTTCTCACCTACACTTCTAAGGTCACTTGCTTTTGACAGGTGAGCGACGTCTGATAAAGAATTTACTACTTTTAATAGTAAAGTATTTACTATTTGCTACTTCTTCCAAAGATTTGTGTGGTCTCTATTCAGGTGGATCCGGCAATAATATGTATAAGCCTGGTGCTTTCCGTCCAGGGGGCTGTTCCACAAAGCAGGATTTCTCACTTAGCTAGGATAACTTAAGCTAGAAATCATGACTATCCAATAGGAATGCACCTTATTTAAACTCCTATTGGACAGTCATGACTTCTAGCTTAAATTAATCTTGCTTTGTGGAATACTGCACAGGAATGAAAGCACCAGCTCACCCCCTTGTGCTTTTCAAATCCAAATTTAATTTACTAACAAAGCACAGATTATTTAAAGACTAGATCTCACACATTAAAGGTAACTGGAAAAAAATCCACTTCTTGACATATGAAGGAAGGATTTCAGTTCTGTGCATATTTTAAATGAAACATCCCCCGTGCCAATGGTATAAAAATAAGCTGCTATACTGACAAATATGGTCAAAGATCACATGATTGAGCTCAGTACTTTCAAGAAGGATATTCAGCAGTACTGGTTGCTGCAGGAAGACAGAATTAAACAGGGTCTAGTCCACATAACCATGGAAACACAGCAGAGCATAGCAGGACATCTGCTGCTGTTTTTTATGGTAACATTAATTTATGTTCTAGCTATGTTTCTCCAGCTGTTTGCTCTCCATCACTCGCATTTTTAAAGTTCAAAGTACCAGAATCTAGCTACCTCCTACTGACCGATTCATACGTCTTATTACAGGCCCTGAAACTTCTTAAAAGATGCTTTGACATCAATGGGAAACAGTTCTTGTGCGTTTTGTAGGCATTATTTCTTGTGCGTTTTGTAGACTTTTGCTGGGCCGAACTCCCAACATGTCAGCAAATGCCAGGAAAATATAACAGCGGTGCTCTTGAGGACTTTGCTTTGCACCAATCCCGAGAACTTCACCATCCACTCCCAGAGTCTATCAGCCAACCACATGCTTGGAAAAAAAAGGACAGAGCATTATAGTACAGAAGGGCTATTCACAGCTTCCTGTAACAAACACTCCTACAACATGCAGTAAAATGTCAGAAGGGGGCGTCCTTTAGTGTTACTAAATAATGCCTCTGGGAAGACAGCATAAAAAATGCTTAAATGGCCCACAGGTTGTAAAGATTTCACACTCATTAATTTGGGTTCCAGACTGCTTTCTGAACAGCGCAATATAATGTGCAACGTGACTTGTGTGTGTGATTGCGATGTTTAATCCAGAAAAGGGCCCATACATTCCTCTTATTTGTTTATATTACATTATTCACCTCACAGCATTAGCATCTGGCAATCTGTCAGGATTTACATATGCACAGTGGGCTTTTGTGAACGTACATCTTATTAACCGAAAAGAATAAACATTTGTAACTCAGTGTCTTCTTCATGAATAGAAATGAATTCAGCATTCCGGGTAATTAAAATCATTGGTTGTCTGGTTTGGGGGGGGGGGAGGCAGGGGGCCGGGAACTTAAGCATATAGCTATATTTAACAGATACCACTCTGGGTGGTTCCATCGTGACATCCATACAGGAATGCTGTATGAACATATTCTATTGGCAGTCATGGGAACCAACAAGCATGTCATATGAAAACAGACAGGCTTGGGAGAGATTTCTGCAGGGACATAGTGATGATTATTTTCATTTGGGTAAGGATGGTCAGCACATCTGGAAGCGTCATTTCTATACTGTGTTCAATGGCCACCTATAAGTAATAATAATCATAAGAATAGTGAAGGATCACAGAGGCCTGTTCATCAACAGTTCACTTGTGTTTCACCCCCTATGTAACACAGTTTTGTTAATGGATTACTTCTGTCATGTTCTTTGTTGGGAGTGGCCATTTCCTGGTTTGTTTGTTATTTATTTCGTAAGTAAGTAACTATGTCAGTAAGTCAGTATGTGAAGAAACATTTGCACACACACACTGCAGAACATTTGCACACACACACACTGCAGAACATTTGCGCACACACACTGCAGAACATTTGCACACACATTGCAACTCTGTTCCTATTTCTTGTTCCAGTGAAAAAGCCATTGCTTATATACCAGTGTTAATGTATTGCTGTAGTTTTTTTTTTTTTTTTGTAAAAATCAAAGAGCAAACGGCCACAAGAACAGCAGGTACAAAAGGCAGCAGAAGGAGCATAAGAAGTTACCATTCCGAGATCTGGGGAAATCCCTGAAAAGTAGGATGCTTCAGGGCCATGGACATCTTTAAGATCAGAATGAAAGCTTGAGGAAGGGCTGTGTAGGGCTGATGTAACTATAGCACCAAAACAACACTATTATATCACTATTACATCACACATTACATCACTGGCTTGATGTCAGTGACGACATCAAGTAGATCGCTACTGTACAGCAGTGTTGATGCCACCGATTAGGAGTGATAGTCTTACACTGTGCTGAACCTCTGTCCTACTCCAGTCTCCTTAGAGCAGAATAGTGATACAGTCACACATCGCTTAACGACGGGAGCAATTTCATCATTATGTGAACATCATACATTGTACTTGCACAAACCGAATACACACATAGGCTATATGGTACAGCCAATTTTAACATAGTTTAACATAGTTACTAGACTTATCATGATCAAGTATTACATACTATAGATAACTGTATGTGCTACTCCTCTATATGACTGGCAGCACAGTAGATGTGTTTACACCAGCATCACCACAAACATGTGAGTAATGTGTGTTATGATGTTATGATGGCTACAATATTGTTAGGCAATAGGAATCTTGTTCCACAACTATAACCTTATGGGACCACTGTCGTATACATAGTCTGTCTTTGACTGAAATGTCACTATGTGCCACATGACTGCACTCTATTAATCCCTCTATAGGGAAATTCACTTTTTGTCTACCTCCATGACATGCTCTCCATGACACACTTGGACAGAGAAGAGTAAGCTTGAGGGTCCCAGCGTAGGGTCAGCTTGCATGCAGTGCCCCTGGTGCTTGGGGTTTAGGGCCTGGTAACCCTGGTGACCTTCTGAGCCCCAGCTTAGGACTGTCCATTCGTTTCTATGGGCATAACCCTAATCCCAACAATGTCAACCTTAACCCCTACCCAGTTGTAACCTTAACCATAAGTAACCAAACAAAATTCAAGACTTGGTATTTTTAGTTTTTTGATTGCAGACACAGATTTTTATAAAATTGAGTTTCCCCTTGTGGAGACCAAAAAAATGTCCCCAAAACATGTTTTTATGACATTGTTTGGTCCCCAAAATGTAATTTATACATGACCACACACACACACACACAACTGAAATGCACATATTGTAGGTGGATTCCAATCAGTTTTCAATACTCAAGACAGCTGGCTGTGACTAAGCTCATTTAAGTGTGGCATAGCCAAGATTTAGCTACTTAATTATGGCCTTTATGTTTTTGTTTTTTTACTACGTGATTAATTAAGTCTGAATTACATGGGTGTCTGTATTGGTGTGCAGTTGACCGAACGATCAAGTGCATGACTGGATTGAAGTGCAGTGCGGGAGGGGGGTTGCAAAAGGCATGTATTTCCTTTAAGAAGCTCTCCAGCACTTTGCACTTAGGGCACTGGCTTCACATTAATGCCCCCCCGAATGAAAGGCCACATTTTTTAAAATTTGATTTAAAAATAAGAGGCCTAGGCAATACTTTACTGTAAGAAATAAAGTATTGCATTATTCCTTCTACATTCTCATTTTAGACCCTGTGGCAATACTGCGGTTTGTAGTGAGAGCCACAAGGTAGATAATGTATAAGTTTACATTAATATGAGAAAAGCCCTCCTGACAGGAGCGGAGACAAAGTAAAATGCACCCCGGGGTGCAATCACAGCTTCTCAGCAAAGCATCCTAAGCAGAAGTGTAACAACACTTTCTTTTTTTTGTGCAAATAAATCTTCTGCAGCTCCCTGGAAAAAAATCCTATTAAACATCTCTAATGTGATTTGTGGGTAAGACAAGGTAACAATGTATCTACACAACATCGATTGGCATTTTTCGGGTTAGCTGGGTTAATTATCTCAAGGTGCCCTTATCTGCTGAGGGATCAGCATTGGCCTGATTCTTCGCAGGTACCTGTGTTTTTCCATTTGGTGCCAAGTTGTTAAGTGCGTTAAGCTGCCATACCAAGTTCGAAATCCAATTTCTGATTAAGAACAGCTGGGCTCATTAATTTGTGGCCTTCGATTAAAGGTTTAATTGCCAAGCAGGTGTTTAAAAGGTGCTTCAGAGCAGCTGTGTGTCACATGGTCACAGGGCGTGTGCCTGGGAGACCTCGTACAAACCATTCATGTACTGTGGCTGTTGTACCTATAAGGCAGAATTTCTCAACCCAGTCCTTAGGGACCCCCAGACATTCCATGTGTTTGCTCCCACCCAGCTTCCTACCAAGTTGGATGGGAGCAAAAACTTGGACTGTCTGGGGGTCCCTAAGGACTGGATTTACAACCCCCCTGCTATATGACTTTGATAAAGTGTGTTGGGTTGCAAGAACACAGCCTACAGCCGTATTACCAGCAAACGAACCCCTATGTGCCAAAAAAGATCTGTAATAATTCTTTACAGGAGAAGTAACCCCAGACTCTGGCTCTCTGTGCCATAACCTATCCAGCCTTTCCCTGTGATGCATGAACACATGAAGATGTACTCAGGATGCATCAGCTATCCTTCAGTTTTCACTGGTCCCGCCCAATGAGGGTGTTGTTCAGTGCATCGTCATTTGTTCCCGTTTGTTACTTATTCACCCCACACTCATGGTCCTGTCCTGGACAAGAAGCTAGAAGATGTATGGATGGATTACGCTATTCCTTGCCCGGATATGTATGAAATAAATATGATGGCTCTGTTATATTTCACATAAAAAAGGGGTTACAGCTGAGTTGCAGGAAACCCTTAGTCAGCTACTGTACACATTTTCTGTAGGCCACTTTGCGCACGATCCCATCAAATCTGTTCCACCTCAAAAGCTAAAATAACCCACGACCATCTTCAGAGCCACATTACAGTTCGAGCCATCCAGTACTAGTGCCAGTCTATGATGTCCTAATTGTGATGATCAGAAACCATGCCCTGCTGGTTAGGGTGATTTTTAAAGTAAACATCACTGCCGGCCTGGTTTCTTCATTTCAGAACCACGACGAGACAAATCATGGTAACAGAAACACGTCTGGCAGTCATTCCCACTCAACTGTATTTATTCTGAAAAATAATGCATAGTGCAAAGTACAGTCAGTCCTGTTACGACGCGCGATATCACACCGCAAATCTGTTGTAACGCGACTGATTTATTAATATCCAACTCCAATACGACATGGAAGCGCATTTGTATTTGTGTGATTTTCAGTCAGACAGAAAAGCACAAAACGAAGTACAACAGGATATGGTCTTAAAGAGAAGTACTGCTTGCACGCAAAAACAGCTATCCAAGTGAACGATAGTGATCGATTTGCAAACAAATCACTCGTACCACTATTTTCAGCCGAACTGTTTTTCATATTTTAAAAAATCTGAACATGCACGCATTTGCGTAGATCAATGCATATGGGACCAAAGCTGAATCCAGCAATTCACAGACCATGACCTTTTGCAAAGTCAAGGAACATGGAGCTGCTTTCACCAGGTCATCCTCTTGGGAACACCGGCAACACCAACATAAGCCCCAGCAACCTTCAGGGTCTTGTCTCAGATGGTCTCCCACATCACAATATAGTCAGCAGTTACACCCAAGTCTGCACGCAAACTCATTACAAACAGCCTGACCTTGGAATCTGGCCAGGTCCAGCCTCATTCTCCTAGTAGGTGGTAGTCTGTGGTCTTTTTTTACAAACTGGGCACTTCTATAGGAGCCTCTAGCATCTGCCCACGAGGATGTGATCGATCTCCCTCGCCTCACCACCATTACTGGAGTAGCAAGTTTACCCATGTGACTCAGAATGCATTTGATTTTTTTCAGTTCTTTACCCTCCTTGAGTTTTTGGTTACTCTTTTCCGTCTATTATCCTATTGTATTCTAAAGTGTTGGTTAGTGTTTTCTAGTTTCAATGTCTGCAGCATTCCCTAGGTCTGATAGCTACTTCACCTGTGCCTCGTTTGTTTTCTAGTGCTCATGTTAATTATTCAATCTGCTTGTTGTCCTGAACCTTTGGTTGGTTAATCGAGTTATGTTCCATACCTGTCCCTCCTTGTTAGTTTCTGTGTATTTAAGTGCCTGCTTTCAGTTGGTCATTGTGTATTGTATGGTTTATGTTCTGCCTGGTGTTCCTAGTCCTGCCTCCCCCTCCCTTACCCCTCGTAATCTGTTAATTTTGTAGTTTCTCCAGTTCTGTTTGGTTCAGCTCCCCATAAACCCTTTTTGTTTTACTTGAGCCACAAGTGGGTAGTCACCCTCAGGTCCCATATCACGCCACGCCGTTGCATCCATGACAGAGACAACAGACCCAGAGAGTGCCTTCGCCTGAGTCGCATAATGCTTGTTCAAAGGAGTGACATCGGACACAATCGAGAGGTGCCGATCTGCCACAGCAACAGCTACTCCCTGAGTATGGCAACCATCAGAGCCACTCATAAAATAGTTCCCACCACTATACCCTATGGCTTATAAAATGGTTCTTATCACTATTCCCCATAGCTTATAAAATGGTTCTTATCACTATTCCTCATAGCTTATAAAATAGTTCCCACCACTATACCCTATGGCTTATAAAATGGTTCTTACCACTATTCCCCATAGCTTATAAAATGGTTCCTACCACTATACCCTATATCTTATAAAATGGTTCTTACCACTATTCCCCATAGCTTATAAAATGGTTCCTACCCCTATACTCCACAGCTAATAAAATGGTTCCTACCACTATACCCTATGGCTTATAAAATGGTTCCTACCACTATACTCCACAGCTAATAAAATGGTTCCTACCACTACACCGCATGGTTCACCTTGGACTTGTTCACATCTGCCGGGGACTCTGTGGAGTGCCGATGGAGAGCGCCTAAGGCAGATCTCCATAATGCCATTCTGAAGCTTGTCTGAACTATGAGAGTCAGAGTCCAGCTCAGTCAGAAAGCTTGCTCCGCCACTCCCACTATCATTAAGCTTGCTGGGAGCAGCGTTTCTGTGACCAAAGCCCTTTAGACGGTACATTTTCTTTCTCTTTGATCAGAGAAATGAGAAACCACACTGAATCCCTGCTTAGGATGCTTCCTAGAGAATCACCTGCACTCAGTGTTTTTCTACTGGATTCCTACAGATCCCGGGGAGAGATGTGCCAGTAGCTTTGAAAGGTACACTGCACACTACAAACACCAAAATACGGGCTTGCTGACTGATGACACCCAGATTTTCAAATATATGCTCAGAAACATGTTTGAACCAACTCCTCAGAGCCCTTCCTCTCTGTTATTTTAAGCTCTTTTCAAATAATGACACAAATATTTCAAATGCTGTTTGCTTCATTTTCCAAGTGTAACTTCTGTGAACAACCGTCTTCTAAATGACAGATCAAAAATGTCTAAATGCTCAGCTTTGGCTCGTCTTTATTGCATGAAACGACCTTCTGTCCTGTTTGCTATGATTAACAGTGCCATTGATTCCAGTGATCCTGCCTGTACACCTTTGAGAGTTTCTGGGCCCTTCTGTTCTGATCAGCCGTCCCCTGATGGCAGAAATAGATTTACACCTGAGCCCGTCGTCTATAGGCGCTCTTTTATGGAGCATGGTACATGAGAAATTTTAATTGCTAGACAGTAAAGTACCATGAATCACTTAAATTACTTTTTAATCATTCATCCAACACGTTCATTGCATCTGCAGAGGCTGATTTATGGACATGCATTGAGGTGTCCTTACAGACATCACCATGGGGTTTCATAGGTAACATTGTTATTTTGTACCTTCTTAATTATGAAAATTATTACTAAAGTTATTTCACTTTTTGAAAGTGAAAAAGATTTTCAGTCAGAGAGAAAAGTACTATGCGAACTACAACGTCATTTCAGTGTTTCTGATTTCATTTTTGCACCCTACATGTTATCGGCATTGCACCCTACAGTATATATGTGACCTTTATTACACACCAGAATCGTGTTCATAATATACCCTGTATACGTGATTTTAATGATCCCCCATATGTTGTCGTCACTAAGGTCCATTTGTGTGATCTATACTATCCTGCATATCCATGATCTCCACTGCACACCACACACATGACCTTTATGGCACTTTACTACACGCTGTATACGTCATCTTCACTACACCCGCTATTTGTGATCATTACTATACCCCAATTACATGATAATTATTTTACTACGCTCCATATACATGATCGTTACCACACCCTGTAGACGTGCTCGTTACCACATCCTGTACACGTGATCTTTGCCACACCCTGTACACGTGATCTTTACCACACCCTGTACACGTGATCTTTACCACACCCTGTAGGCATGATCGCTACCACACCCTGAAGGCATGATCTCTACCACACCCTGTAGACATTATCTTTAAAACATCCTGTACATGTGATCTTTACCACACCCTGTAGACGTGATCTTTGCCACACCCTGTACACGTGATCTTTACCACACCCTGTAGACATGATCGTTACCACACCCTGTACACGTGATCATTACTACACCCTGTATACGTGATCTTTACCATACCCTGTAAGCATGATCGTTACCACACCCTGTACACGTGATCATTACTACACCCTGTATACGTGATCTTTACCATGCCCTGTAGGCATGATTGTTACCACACCCTGTACATGTGATCATTACTACACCCTGTATACGTGATCATTACTACACCCTGTACACATGATCATTACTACACCCTGTACACATGATCATCATACACCCTGTATACGTGATCTTTACCATGCCCTGTAGGCATGATTGTTACCACACCTTGTGCATGTGATCTTTACTACACCCTGTGCACATGATCTTTACCACATCCTGTACACGTAATCGTTACCACCCCCTGTACAGTACACGTAATCATTACCACACCTTGTACGCATGATCTTTACCACACCTAGTAGACATGATCCCGCATCTCTGCTCTTTCGGCATCATATGTCAGTCAAACCTCCTCACTTTCCTCTTCTGATGGATATAACTAAGAAGGTATGACATGTCGAGACAGAAATGTATGACGTGTAGACAACTCTCACCTGGGATTAATACAGCCTCCAAATTTGAGCCAGTTATTGATATGTTTGCATACAGGTAAAATAGTTATTAGTGGGACACTTCACTTCATCGCTTTTTTATCATTGGTCAGAATTGCTGCTTAATGTAAAACGCGTAACAGATTATTTAACAAGCTTAGTAGCCTGGGTTTGATTATAGGGACTCATCATTAAGTTGCAGAGTTCAGTGCACCCATACATGAACTAGGCCTATATGTAAATGTGTGTTTGGTGTTGCACTATATAATAAATAAATAATAAATAAAGATTCATCCAAGATATTGACAATTTATGAAGTCCGTGGAACAGCTAACTGAATCATACGGTATCATTTCTACTCATAGATAACTGTTTTTTTGTGATCAAATAACAAGGGTAGCTGCAGTGAATTCTAATGCGCGCTATGCGTGCTTTCCCTGTACAAAATGGGTTTGCTTTGAAGATCACGAAACATAAGTTCACGCCATAAGGAATAATAAACTTAGGTAAGACCCGGGAAAACAAGCATGCATGCATTTTTGCCCATGCATAGAAAAGTCTACAGCGCTGGAAGTTAAATTGTGCAACATATGAAAAAAACTGGCGGAATGGTTTTAGGGTGAGAGATTGGTACCACCTTCCATTCTAAAATAAAATCGCCCTGGCATGAAGTCACAGTGCATTTCACATCCGCTTTACACAGAGACACATTACTATTGTCTCGGTGAGGAACGTTGCTAACATGCAATCCCTCCGTCCAGGCAGATTTTGCACTGAGCACTAATTTGCGGGAGCGGAGCGGAATTTAATTCCCGCACCGAGGCACCGTACGGGGCTCGGCAGCGCCAGCCGGGCAGGAATTCAACAGATCTGTGATCCTGACCATCTGACACACAACAGAAGCATCACCGAAAAGCGACATTTGAGAAAAAGTTTCAAGGTATCCGACTTATTTTACCATGGTACTGTAATAGATGTTATGTTTATTAAATTGCTTTGACTTAAGACACAAATGTAAAGCCGTGAGCGATTTTGTCTTGTGAACATCATTTAGTCGATCTCTTCATAGAGAAATGATTGATACAAATTGATCAGACATTGCTTTGCCAAAACTGGGTGTGAATTGGTCGTTTAGCATACAGAATACTTTTTTTTTTAATCATACAATTCTTGTTCCGTGACTGTCTGGGTGTTTTGAAGGATTAATTGTACTTGCACTGGCTGCTGCTTGTACTACGACAGTACACACTGTTGCTCAATTGATCAGCATGTAGGGATTAATAAGATAAAGCATGTGCGGAATTACGGTACGGATACGGCATATCACGTCTCTTCTATAACTTTATGTGTATATCATGTTTTGCCTTAATTCATATTATTTACTGTTCAAGTGTGAGGACTTGCAGTTCTTAAGCGATATGGTCTCCGATGTATCTCAGCCTTCCCTGGTAAAATCTTTTAACGCGCCTTCCATGAATTGCATGCTTTTTAGCAATACCGTGCTTTTCTTGTTTGATTTAACATCTGTATGCGCAATATCTGAAGTGTACCAGCTGTTAGTCATATGCATTATAACGTCAATCGCGTTTAGCAGATTTTTCCCCTTCTATTTCATATCTGATAACATAAATAAAAATCATTTTTTTGAGCGGCGAGGCAGAACGTACATTTATTAAATATTTTTAGAAACTAATATGCCGAGATCCAGTTAGCTACCTGTGATTAAGGCGTCAGGAAGGTCCCCGACGGCGAAATTATGAAGGCTGTAATAGATGGAGGAAACAGCCGGTGTGTCTCGATTTCTACGCCTTGTCTGTTTTGAAGTTCAGACGCATCTATCCACACTTTGCGTGCTCTTATTCGGCATCATCTGCGGATGCCCTTTCATTTTACATTTTACAACCAGCATCACGGCCACTGAAACAACTGCTGAGTGATTTCAGTCAGTCATTTCTCGTCCAGCGTATGTGACTGCAGTCACAGTGAGTAAAGGGCAGAGTCATGCTACAAGCAGATCAAGTCAGCACCTGGCTGGTAGAAGATTAAAAACTAATTTTATAGAAAACTATGGATTTTCTTCAGCTTCCATGAGCAAAGTTAGAGACGTACAAATATACCACACGATGGGAACGTGTTCTAATGTAATTGTTGTAATTTGTAAGGATGACTTACACTTTGCATTTTCAAGCGTGAATTGATGTGCGTTTTTTTTTTCTTGCAGTGTAATTGACATCAATCAGAACAATGTGGGGGCAAACTGGAAAAACCCTGATGTGTGCATGGGCCTGTGTTCAGTTTCTCAACGCACTCTGCGGGAAAAGGTGATGAGTCTTCAGGCAAAGTGGCGCCTGCATTTTCGGAGGCTGCCTGGTACAAAAGCAGAATGAGGGAGCACGATTCTGCCCAAGTTGTAATGATGTACTGTGCCGTTAATGTCCACACTACATCACTAAGATAAGAGGCCATTTATAGGGTTTCTACAAAGTATTGCGCAGTTTGATTAATATCGTTACACTAGGATTCAATTGCGTATGTTAATTAAAAGCTTGGCTTAATTAGCTCAGATGACAGGATGGTGCGATTGGAGAATAATATCGAGGGCTGCTTCCTATATCTGCAGTGTGTGTCCTGGAAGTTTCCGTTGTTCTTCATATGACCTGCAGATGGCGGTAGTGTTTCACTGGGAGCCCATCGTCTGACTTTCACCGAATGCAAATCACATTTACCAAATGCCTCTGCCCTTTTCAAAGAGAAAAAAAAACAAAACGGCTTTATGAACAAGTTTTATGAATTATTCTACAGTTAAATTTTATTTTGACAGATACATGCATTTTTTGAGACATCACTAAATCTCTGGGGTTTAACAGTCCTTGATGTATCAGAAATCGCAGGCATGTTGTATTTTCTTAACTGGTAGAACAGAAATGTCTCTTAGTGGGGTGTTTGTACAGCTTCTTTCAGGACGCATCTCCAGTGATTTATTTATGATTGTCCATGAAACTTAGAAATGTAAATACAATTATTAATAAGGAATTATTCAATCGGTTACTTTGCTAGTAAGCATTGCACGCAATTGCAATTTTTCATGTGTTTGCAAGTTTAACTTTTAACACTGTTTGTATTTCCGATTTATTGTAATTAAATAGAATTAACTTATTTCAATTTTCAGTTATTTCTTAACTGAATAAACCATAGTTTTTAAATATATATGTTAAAGTTAAATACGTAGTTAAATACCTAAGCATAGTTAGACTATACAGTTACAGAATGAGCCTGTAACACCCTTAAACAGCCTTACTGTGTACACACACATCCACATACAAACACATATCATGTAGTTAAATTCCTGGGGAATTCTCAGTAACTTCCATTTCGATGTATGTTGCCTACCCACAAAAAAAGAAAAGAAGAGCCACGTTTTCGATTTCTGAGAAGATGGTGTGTCCTATGGTCCATGCTTGCTTCTTGTGTGTATATATACTTATGTATGTGCACGTTGTCTTAGGCTCACTAGGGTTAACAATATTGCTCTTACCCGGCTTGTCTAGCTCTGGGCAGAGCAGTATCTCGGATGAGCAGAAGGACAACACCACGGTGTTCACCAGGATCCTCGACAGCTTGCTCGATGGCTACGACAACCGACTCAGACCTGGCTTAGGAGGTATGCTTCCCATCATGGCTCTGCATGACACAAACAGAAGGTGACACAGCTGTGTGTCTGGACTGATCTCACCGCCCATCCACCTGAAACTGGCTGATGGTTATCAGGCTCATAGTGAGGAACTGTTTCATTTGTTAGTTAGACTCGATCAGTCAAGTGATTGTTAAACACAGGCGTTAAGAATGAGACTTATACAGAGGAAAGCTGATCAGCAGGAAACTGCATCACCGTTGGGCTACAGCCATGTTCAGCACCATAATGATGCGCTTTGCCCGGTCACAAACTTAAAAAAATAGGTTCATGGGCACTGTAGGCGGTGTTTAGCGCGTTGTGATGTCACAAAGGGGCGGAGCTTATATGGTATTCCTTCACGGGCACAATAAGGTTGTGTGTCTACCCATGGTGTAGCCTTCTTACATGATAGCTCAGCTGCTCTAGTCTGTGTTTTTCTTTTCTATAAGACAGCTAGTAAACGATTACCTCTAAGCAGGAATGGAACCAGTAGGCATGTTAACAAGAAATGTGATTCTGTTTAGCTTATGAAACCTGTTCATATTTCATATTCGTGTTTGATGCCCACACAAACCGTAACCAAGTACCTATGCAAGTACTCATGCACATAAAATGTTTAATGAGAAAGTAACAACTAATGAAAGTATCTTTGCATGTTGATTAACATTTTACATTATATGTGGAAAACAGCCATAAAACTGCAGCATTTGACTTAATCAAGTTAATCACAACCTGGCATTTTTTCGTTAGATTTGGACTGAAATATGCATGGTGTGCTTTGTTTTTTTGTCTGTTAGATTGTTCTTCTTACATGAGAGCTTAGTAATTATCTATTTAAGTATTTAGTTAATTATCTTATCACAATATTTTCAGCTTCATTTGGCATGGAAATAATGAAATGATCTTCTCCGCCCTTTTTTGACACACTATAGTTATATAAAATATTCTAGCCATCCAACAGCCTGTGTAATTTGTGATTTTCTCTTAGCAACGTGTCAAAGAACACAGATGATTTATACAGGTTCTTGTCATGACGGAACTTGATTAATTATATTTGGGCATTGGAATACCTGGATCGCTGTGTAAAAACATTCTATGTATCAATGGTTTTTGGATCAAGAGGAGTTTGGATAATGATTACTTCACTTCCCAACTTCCTGCTTCAACAGAGCGTCTAACAGAAGTCAAGACTGACATTTTTGTGACGAGCTTTGGACCAGTGTCAGACCACGACATGGTACGTTACTCTGCATTTAAATCTCATTTTATAGCACTGTTCATCGTCCTCTGCACGGGTTCTCTAGATTGGTAACCCTGCGTTTTGTTTCACTGTCAGGAATCAAGTGAAGGAATTTGATTGCTAAACAAAAACCTGAGAACGGAATGACTGTAAAGTAGGGATGCCCCGGTTGCAATTTTCTTGGCTGCTCCGATTGTTTTGTATGTGCAATCGGCCGATGCCGATTTTTCCGATACCGATATTTTCCCTGAGAGCCGCAAATACAAACAAAAATCAAAATTTTTTAGATGCAACACTTTATTTTCATAGCAAAATCTTATTAAACTTTACAAATTCAAAGAGAACAAAGTAAATAAATACAACTAAAGTTTAATACATCCTTTCAAATTATAGGTGCAGTAAGTAAAAAAAAATGTTGTCTTGGCAACATATTATAACCAAAATGCCACCACTTAAGCATTAAAACCAAGTTTCTCTTTATAAACGGAATTGGAATTGGTTGTAAAACTGAATACCGCTTTGGGATTTGCTCGTAGCAGGCTACGTGTGTGACATGAAACTAGATTAAACGACTCCGGTAGCTCGACGTCCGAAAAGTAACGCATACTCGGTATTCTGTATTTTGAGCTGAGGTAATTTATCATATTTCTGAAGCCTTTATCCTCAACTATGGAAAACGGCTGGCTATCCAGTGTCATGAATTACATAATTTTCCTCATAATTCCATTGCTCTTTTCACTCCTTATACCAGCGAAAGACGGGAGACTCCAGGCTTGTAGATCGCTCCAAACATGCACTGCTGGCTTCAGTTTTAGCAGCTTTCGCTTTGCTAGCTTCTTCAAACTGAGCGTGCGTAACCGGAGAGAGCTGGGTGCTGCGTTGTGCTGATGTTGGTTGGCGCGCCGATTAAATAAAGGAGTGACCCGATCGTCAACTCGACCCGTCCAGTTTTATTCCTGGCAATTACAGAAAAACACATTCACAGATTGCAGATAGCGAATTTTGCGTCTGCTTCGCTCACACTGAAGAATTTACGTACGGACGTTTTAGTGCGTCTGTAAGTGCGTGCGACTGCGATGTGTACGTGCGGCCGAGCGTATGACTTATTGCGCATGCGTAGGATCGGTTTGAAATCGGAAATACATGCCATTACCGATCAGGCTGAAAGTCGGCTGATTCCGGTCACTGGCCGATTGATCGGTGCATCCCTACTATAAAGTTAGAACTTTGTTTGACATCTGAACCGCTGGGACAATGACTTGTCTAGCCTCTTTGCATGTTGCTTTTTCGGTCCCCACTGTTTGACTCCATGCAATACGGTGCACCATATCTGCACCTGATGAGCATACATCTGCACACATATGGGCATTCATTCAATTCCTCCACCCTTGGTTAATGGCCGCTAATCCAGTTAAGGATTCAGCATTGCTTGAATAGTTACCAAAAGTCAGCCGTTTATTTGCCATATGCCTACACATGTTGAGGCGCTGCAGTCCTGCCATTATAGTAGCATTTTTAGCGATCATGATCATCATATTTGCCATTCGTTGATACCCCAGTTGAAGAGCAAATTTCCTAAACTCACTCAGTCCGTTTGTGCTGTTTTTGTGATGAGACCACCAACGACCTAAAGATGGGCTCCCTTGGAACATGTTACAGTGCTGGGAACCAAAACTCACTCAGTCTAGTTTATATATTTGTCATATGTATGTTAACACTTACAATGTTAGCATTACAATGAAATGCGTTGGATGAGAAAAAACAACAAGAAACAGGTCAGCATTGGAGTTGTCACACAAAAGCAATTGTTAAAAAAAGGCCTTATATAATCCAAAAAGGAATTTTCATTACATTTCCAAAACTCAGAAAGTCCACAGAAATTTCATTAAAGACGTATCTCTACTGCTGAGTGAATTTTGGAAATTTGCTCTTCACTTTTAGCAATTTTAAAAAGATTTAAAGTCAATTTAGTCATGCTGTAGTCTTATGATATGCAGCTGTTCCTTATCCTCTCTTACAGAATACACTAATCACTTCCTTTACAAAACTCTAATTACTCATTACAGGGAAACGACAGCCAGCAGTCCAGTTCTTTACAGTACTTACAGTTCAATATAATATGCTGAAGTCCTAACTTTTGTTTCTTTCTCCACCACATTTACACATGGCTCACAGATTAATGGCTAATGTAGTGTGGCTAATAATTCCCTTTCCCTTAACACTGGTCTCTCCTGCTAACCTCAACATTAAGCGTTATTTTTCTGCACCTTAGCACTGACATGCCCTTACCAGTGGTTTTCCAGGCAAACCCATTACATCACAGCCTTCGCTGTAATATTACAGGGCTGCTCCAATCAAACACTGCAATCTTCATGAAAGCCTTCTCTGTTTCTCCTCAGAGTTTCTGCTCTGGGAGTAAATAGGTCATTACCACTTACCCGGCGAGTCAGAATGGCAGGCTGATATGCTCTCCTCGACATATTAAAACCCCTCCCGAGGTGCTGACTCTTCTGTTGCCTGTGCAGGAATACACCATTGACGTTTTCTTCCGGCAAAGCTGGAAAGACGAGAGGCTAAAGTTCAAGGGGCCGATGACGGTGCTGCGTCTCAACAATCTGATGGCCAGCAAAATCTGGACCCCAGACACATTCTTCCACAATGGAAAGAAGTCGGTGGCCCACAACATGACCATGCCCAACAAGCTGCTCCGCATCACCGAGGACGGCACGCTGCTCTACACCATGAGGTAGTGAGCTGGCTGGCACAAATCCCTCGCTTTTCTCCCCCTTACTGCTCATTATATTTCTCATGGCTTTGATTTGAGTTTAAGGCTGGGTATCAGTCAGCTTGTGCAAGGGGAGCAGGTCAGTTTAAGTACAGTGCTGTGCAAAAGTCTTAGGCGGTCACAGAAGCTTATATTTAAATGATCTTCATATTGGTGTAAAACGATATGCAATTGATATTATGCTTGTCGAAGTGTGTCAGGTTAGCTATTTCCAATGGCAAAACTCCCCTAAAATTACCACCATATTTGTAGCAACCGTTCAATACACCTGTGCATTTTTTGACTCGACCACTAGCATGCCTTGTTTGGCTAATCAGTACCTCATTGAGTTAATTAAGAAATCAAGTTAATTAATTAAATGAGTTGGTGGAAAAAGTTAACGAATACATAGAATGGCTGCAGTGCCCCTGAGGAGGGGTTTGGGAACCAAAGCGGAGTTTATCTAGCTATCCAACAAGATACCGGTAAATTTTTATTGTGTTACTGCTAATTTGCATAAGTTATAATGTTAAATTGTGTTTTTTTTTCAGAGCAAATATACAGTTACTACCAAGATGAATAGACCTTCTTTCACTGCCTAAGGCTTTTAAGAGATTTCCTTTATTGTCATCTTATCATGCACTTTCAATCAAGGATGAAATACCATTTCTCTGAGCCCAAGAGCATAAGCAGATAAATTAAAAATAAAAACTAAGGGAGCATTGAAAAGAAACAACATACACACAATGCGCATACTGCCCGTATCCATGGTGACCCATGGTGCATGTGGAGGGAGTGGCAGCATAAAAAATCTTAGCAGCACATCTTTTATAGAGTGTTTTAAGGATTTAGCAGCATGCATTGTCAAATAAACAAACAAACATGCAAAGAAAAGTGCATATGAAAGACTGCACTAGTGAACAGAGGTGTTTGGTACAATAAAGGAGGTCAGTGGTTTAGTCCTCCTATAGAGATGCTCATGAATACCTTGTGTGTACGGTATATATATGGTACTATATAAGTATATACCTATCTAGTGTGGTAACAGTACTGTACATAATGGTACATGACAGTACATAACGGTACATAATGGTACGTAAAGGTACATGATAATACATAATGGTATATGACGGTACATAATGGTACATAACGGTACGTAATGGTATATAATGGTACGTAAGGTACATGATGATACATAATGGCACATAAAGCATGGCCTCATGACATTTCATTCTCCCTGCCTCCAGGTTGACCGTGCGGGCGGAATGTCCAATGCACCTGGAGGACTTCCCCATGGACGCTCATGCCTGTCCACTAAAGTTTGGCAGCTGTGAGTGCTCCTTCTTACATCTACTGTACACACATCCACCACTGAGTTACGCAGAGAATGAGGTTTATAGAAAGAATCAGATTTTGGTGCTCAGATGTTAGTTTCCAGGTTGCATGTAAGAGCTGCTTTGATCAGTCATTCATGCATCATCTCGGCGGGGAACCTGAAGCTGGTGACAGGGTATGAGCAGCAGACTACTGATGAATCTCTGAACCCTGGTGACGCCTGGGAAGGGGACGAGTCCAGCCTGTATTTCCCCAAATGGGATGTGGGGGGGAAACGCTTAGAGGAGCCAGGGGTGGAAAATGAGGACAGTAAATGAAATGAGGTTGTCTAAATGCAGACCTTGGATCTTGATCTTTGCTTGTCAGATGCATACACACGCGCAGAAGTTGTATACGTGTGGACCAGGGGGGCACAGCAGTCTGTGGTAGTTGCTGAAGATGGATCCAGACTTAACCAGTATGACTTACTGGGACAGACTGTGGACTCTGGAATAGTGCAGTCCAGCACGGGTGAGTGTCTCCCTTGGGTGAGTGTCTCCCCCCTCAGGTGAGTGTCCCCCTTGGGTGAGTGTCTCCCCCCTCAGGTGAGTGTCCCTCTTGGGTGAGTGTCCCCCCTTGGGTGATGGGTGAGTGTCCCACTTGCTTAGGTTGCTTAAGTGTTAAAATGAACATATGTTACTAAAAAGTATTTTGTTATGTCTGTTACAACAGAGTAAGAGAATCATATTCCATATAAAATTTAGTTTTGTGTGGTAATATTCAAAACAATTTAACACAAACACATAACAAATGAAAGATGTATTTACAATATGTATGCCCCCTTAGGAAACGAGGATGCCCTTTGTCGAATGTTTATGCTAAAAATGTCTGGTACGTTGCAGCCAATGAAAGTTGACATGGGATTAGTTCAGTCTGTGCAGCTAGGGCAATCGTTGTCATGACAACAGTGTTACGCACACAGGATAGAGTACATGCTAACCTGAAGTTAAATAAAATACATATGCATTATTCCCTGTTGCCTTGTCTGTTTTGCTCACCAAAATGCTTTCTCATCTCCTGGCCACTCGTAGGAGAATACGTTGTCATGACGACACACTTTCACTTGAAGAGGAAGATCGGTTACTTTGTCATCCAGACGTACCTGCCCTGCATAATGACAGTGATCCTGTCCCAGGTGTCCTTTTGGCTTAACAGAGAGTCTGTCCCTGCAAGGACTGTATTTGGTGAGTGGACCTGTTAGTATTTGAATTAAATATCAATTCCGTGAGGAATAAAAAAAGAGACCTTTTCACCAAGATGGGGCTTAATAACACTCATCCCTGGAGTGGCTTTAGCTTGTGTCTTCTCATATCGAGCTGCTCATTGGTAATTTATCTAGGTGATCTTCAGCAAATAGGGCTTAATGCAGAATACTAATTTACACACAATTACCCTGCAGACCGTTACTGTCACCCCAATCCAATTGTTGAAATCCCAAGTACCATAAGTGACCATAATGTTTAACAGCAAAGAATTCAGTAAAGCTCTACACAGCAGACAGAATGAAATGCTTTAATATGACGGCAAATTTTCCGGCCATAGATGAGTGCAATAAGTATCAAAGCAAAATGTTAAAATAGGATATGTCAAGGTGTAGGGTTAACACAATGCAAAATTACTTGGAGTAAATCTCAGTGTATAGCCACTAACATAGTTTTATGGAAACGTTAACAGAAAGGTTGGTCTTCGGTATGAGGTGGGAGGCAGCAGAGAATTCTAGCTGGATGAGGATGAGACATGACAGGTTCCCCACTCAGTGGCTTTTCAGACCCGACTGGAGGTGATCTCCCTGTCTAATTAAGGCTGTAGCCAACATGGACCATGCAGATAAGTGGAGTATAAAAAGATGGGGCTCCAGATGCAGCATGAGATTAGGATTTAATTTTCAAATGACAATAAATGAAAGCAGTGTTGAATATCATAGAAGTGTCAGTAGGACTTGTTTTCATGGATAGGACGCGGATTAAAAGTACTTTCAGTCATCGTACAGAGATGCTTACTGGTCCTTTACTAGTTACTAGTGTAAAGGAGATGAGGACGGTTTTGTATGCTAGACTGCCTTTCTTTGTGCTCCTTTGTGCCTCGTGTGCAGCATCACACAGCCTCCAGTCATTGTTGGGACCCTTTTGTGCTGCTCTGCTTGGGTGCATCGTGTGTTTACAGCTCTGTGTAGCGGCTCTTTGGCGTATCTGCTGATTGAATCAGCGCACAGTGAAGTTCACAGGCTGGCCCGCACAGGCCGGCGGCTTTGCCTAGCAGAACATCGGGGAGTCTTTTGGTGCTCATTCAATCCTGCGCCCATGAACTTCAGAGACTAGCTCAGGGATTGTGGGGGCCAGCAGGAAAACCGTGGCCCAGGCCTGAGTGGGAAAGTGTGGTGCAGGAGAAGCTGTGAGTGATTAATTCTGGTGTTGGTTTCTGAGTTGGTGATCAGTAGAAGCTGCTTAAGATTATAGGCCCAGCTGTTTAATCTCAGCGTGTTTGTTCATTTGTTTCCCTGTGCTTTGCATTGTTTGTGGAGGTAAACTTTATGTAAACCACCTGGTCTCATGGCAGACCTGAAGGATTTAAGAGTGCGGTGTTTCGATTAAGAGTCCCCTGTCTGGCATCTGGAGGTACTGATCCCATACATAGTAAGAGAAGCAAACACCATTCTCTATCAAACTGTCAAAGTATTATTGGTTTAATCCAGCACATTAGTTGTATGTGTCTTTGTGTGTGTGTACAGGTTTTGCTATGCTTGTGAGGACCAAAGGGATCTCACAAGTATTGCAAATCCTCAAAAAAAAAATTGTGGTCCTCACTACTTCACACATTTTATAAAAATCTGTGAAAGCAATCAATAAGTAATGCCAAAGGTCCAGTATTTTGTTTGGGTATCTTATGGTTAAGGATAGAGCTGGGTAGGGGATAAGGGTGTCTTGCTTGGGATTAGGGTTTTTCCCATACAACTGAACTGATGGTCATCAGTAAGATTGAAATACAAATATGTATGTGTGTGTGTTCCTGTGTGCGTGTATGTATGTATGGTATGTATGTATGTTTATGAGAGAGACCTGTACTACTGTATACAATATCCATATATAAATTGTCTTTATCAGGCTTTGGGACCCTTCTTTACAACAAATAAATAGACAAAAAGTGCCATCAGATGAGACAGTCTCCTATAAATTTGATCAATTCCATTTTTTATACCCATTCATCATTCTTCTAATGCATCCCCTAATAAATATGGCGTGAGGCTTGGTTCCGTACGGTGGGCACCGGGAGCTGCTGGTGTCTCTGCCATTTGTTAATGAGACACAGTTCCAAGCTTCTGGCGGCTGAAAGTGGCAAGCTGGCCAATAGAACAAATTACATTTAATTAACTTAAAGCAAATTAGATTTAATTTAAGAGTTTGATTACTCACTGTGTCTGCACAGAAGGACATTCATGAGAGACAACGTGTCTCTTTAACAACTGCATCCCAACAACATCATCCACAACTCCTCCACTGTAAAGTGCTCCTGTCATGCAGAAGGTGCCGTTTGGATTGATATCAGCTGTCACTGACAGTGACTCGGCACACAGTGGCCCGTAATGACATTCCCTGGGAGCGTGGGGCTGTATACAGGGCTCACAGTCTTGGGATGTTTGCTTAATTCCGTAATAATGTTGCAAATGTGTTAGTTATATAACAAAAGTCCATCGACAAGCAATGTTTAATGTATCTTCACACATTTTCCGCAAAGATTTTTTAAAAATTGTCATATTTTTTTTGACTGACTCTTCCAGTTCTGTTCTTGCCACTTTGCTATTAATTGCAGTTGTAGTCACTGGTGTCACTCATTACAAAGCCCCCAATGTGAGTGCGTGTCAATCAACTTTTTAACCAAAAACAGCTCTGTATATGCATAAAGCGTAGAGACAGACAGGACGAGTGCGTAAGAAATGAAATAATAAAGGCATGACAACATTAACAGCCAATACTGTGTGAGGGTCCCTGGAAAGAGGGGACGGGGACACAGCCCCGCACAGGCTGGGATAAAGGTGTTTTAATGAGACTGCAGCAGTGGGTTCCAATTACTGCTCGATAATGATCTTTATGTGGAAGGACGGCCCTGGTCTGAAACGGTCGAAGCTAACTACATCCATGACCTCAATTAGCTACTTCCGGCTTCATATATGTCTGAAAGAAATGTTGTTACGTGCAGGTCCCAATAAAATATGAAACCGTGAATTAATACTGCATAATTTTCATTTCAAAATGATAAGACGCAAAAGTAAAACATGATGAGGTGGTCAGGAAGGGTCACGGTATTGCTTTATTAGTCTAGTGTAATTTTCATTAAAAGGGGGCAATTTTTATTTTATACAGTACATGGAAGTAAATTACAGGGGGGTCATAACCCCCCCCCCAATAATCAAAACTGGCTAATACAACCCCCCAATAATCATGTCTCCCCCTAAATGGGTGAGGACCTCAACCCCCCAATGTTCAAACCAAAGTTACGCCCTTGATACAGTA
>JAODKN010000002.1:6062428-6077958 GCA_026774425.1 Petrocephalus zakoni | reverse complement strand
CCGATTTATTACAACATACTGTTCTCTATCACTCAAATAACTTGCCAACCAGCGCAGGGCCACTCCTCTCACCCCATTCATTTGTACTGTAGGCAAGACGATTTGGGGTCGTACTTTGGTGCACGGCTCAGCGGACTGTATGACTCACCATCAAAGTATAAGGCAAAAATCCTGTAAAACTGTGAGCTGTTTCATACAGTGGTAAAGTGAAGTAGCAAAGAACCAAGGTAGATAATATTCAAAGCTCAAATGGATGAGTGGCCTCTTGGAGACAGCACACCTTTAACATATAAATGAAAAGTTCAAGCTTGTGGCATTTTGAATAAATCTGCATTGCTTGCACATAATTGCTGAGCATTATGACTGGCTACAAGCATTTGCAATGCTTTTATAGGACTCTGTGGTATCCTTATGTCAATGATGATTTGTGAAACAGTTGCTTGTGTCTGACTATGGGGCAAAAACAATTCTAGCTAATAAGGCTTCTTAAAAACTATAAAATAAGGCACTCTGGTTTGTCATTACAACTACAAGATCCTGCCTTTGCAATTTGGTCAGCTGATCTTTTTTTACTGTTGCTGGACTTTGCAGCATTTCTTAAATAATTGCAGTTGGGTCTAACATACAACTAGAGCCTCCAAACTTCCACACCTACACAAAAAGTAAAGCAGAACTGCAGGAGGCGACAGCAATGCAGTGTCAGATTCTGTTAGAAATCAGTTTAATTCGACACTCTGTGTACAGAAGACAGGGCAGAGATTCAGAGAGCTCCCATCTCTGTGTGAGTGGAGTCTGCATGGTCTTTCCATGCCTGCATGAGGTTCTTCCAGATTCCTCTCGCAGTCCTAAGACATGCAGTGCCGAAAGAATGGTGTATGCAGTGTGTGTACTTCAGCATGTGTCCTGTGATGTCATGGGATAGCCGTCTGGCTCCACGGCACCCTGCACTGGATAAGCTGTGATGGAGAAGGAGTAGCTGGATAGACACACTCAGAATGTTTATGCCTTGTCTATGCAGCCCTGGAGAATTACATGTAGCACAATTTCATGCAGTAA
The DNA here is from genome assembly GCA_026774425.1 of Petrocephalus zakoni. Taxonomy (NCBI): domain Eukaryota; kingdom Metazoa; phylum Chordata; class Actinopteri; order Osteoglossiformes; family Mormyridae; genus Petrocephalus; species Petrocephalus zakoni. The sequence continues at coordinate 6,076,902 of JAODKN010000002.1, read as the reverse complement.
CAACTCTTCAAACAAATTAGTGGAATGCATAGGTGTGGGTATGGGTGTGGACAGTAGGGTCCCTACCCACTTTTTGGGAGTACCAAATTGTCTGTACCAATACTGTGGGAGTACTGAATTGTCCATACTAATACTGTGAGAGTATTTAATTGTTCCTATCAATACTGGGGGAGTACTGAATTGTCCCTATCAATACTCTGGGAGTACTGAATTGTCCCCATCAATACTGTGGGAGTACTAAATTGTCCCTAATAATAATGTGGGAGTACCAAATTGTCCTGCCAAGGAGATGCTCAGAATTGTCCCTGCTAATAAGATCCTCACGTTAGGATTAAAGTAAAAGCATTCACGTCTGCTGATATTTGTCGTGCAAAATCAATAGTGTCTTACTTCCTTCCTCATATGTCTCACCAGGTCACTGTTGTTCTCTTTAAACTTCACGGAGGAGATGAGGAACGGTAACTAAAAATATTGAGACCCGCCGTAACGCGCACATGTGAGGCTCGTGACTTCCTGCAGCCACAGAAGACGAGGGCGCAGTTGATGATTACCAATATTGTTTCATTTGTTTATCATAACTGGACATCGTGAGAATTTCAAATGACTATTTGGAACAATTTTTGCACATGGCATGGTTTCAGTGCTTGGCTTTTTGTAATAGCACACATGTCACATGGTGACAAGCAAGCTGTATTCACGTTTATATTCAACAGCTGCTTCCCTGGCAACAAGTTGTATACTTAATGTGTGGTGATTTTGTTATCTAAAAGCCCCAGAGTGTTTCTCCTTTCCTTTTCCTAACAATCTATTATTGCATCTTTAGCCTATTTACTTTAATTCTTGCACTTTGAATTTGGCCCATTGCCATAGGTGTATAAATCAAGCACCAAGCCACCGTCATAGGATGCCACCTTTGCAATAAATCAGTCTGTGAAATTTCTTCCCTGCTAGATTTTCCACAGTCAACCGTAAGCGGTATTATTGCAAAGTGGGAGCGTTTAGGAACAGAGAGTCAGCCATGAAGGGGCAGGCCACTTAAAGTAACAGAGCAGGATTGCCAAGTGCTGAGAGACATAGTGCCTAAAAGTCGCCAACGCTCCGTTGAGAGAGTCCAAAACTTCCTCTGGCATTAACCCCAGCACAAAAACTATGTGGTGGGAGCTTCGTGGAACGGGCTTCCGTGGCCAAGTGTTGGCATGCATACCTCATATCACCAAGCTCAATAACAAGCGTAGGATTGAGTCGTGTAAAGCACACCCCCACTGGACTCTGGAGTGGTGGAAATATATTCTATGGCGTGTCGAATCTCAATTCTCTGTCCGTCAGTCTGATAGACAAGTCTGGACTTGACGGAAGCCAGGAGAACATTGCCTGCCTGACTGCATTGTGGAGGAGGGATAATGGTTTGAGGCTGTTTCTCAGAGGTTGGGCTGGACACCTTAGTTCCACTGAAGGGAACTCTGAATGCTTCAGCATACCAAGACATTTTGGATAATTCAATGCTTCCAACTTTGTGAGAACAGTTTGGGAAAGGACCTTTTCTGTTCCAGCATGACTGTACCCCAGTGCACAAAGCAGGGTCCATAAAGACATGGTTGAGTGAGTTTGGCGTGGAAGAACTTGACTGGCCCCCACAGAGCCCTGACCTCATCCCCATTGAATACCTTTGAGATTAACCAGAATGGAAATATTTAAATATCCTTCACATCCAACATCAGTGCCTGACCTCAGAAATGCTCTTCATGATGAATAGACAAAAATTCCAACAGACACACTCCAAAATCCTGTGGAAAGCCTTCCCAGAAGAGTGGCAGCTGTTATAGCTGCAAAGGGGGGACCAGCTCCATATTGATTCCAATGGATTTAAAATGGGATGTAATAAAAGCTTCTGTAGGTGGAATGGCCAGCTGCGCCAATCCCTTTGTCCATACAACATATTTTGATAGGGCTACAGTTCTGGTATAATGGTCAATTAATATCACTATTCAATGAATAATCATTTTGAAGTGTGTGTGTGGCTTTGTAATTATTACAGTGTGGGAACCTGTTACTTTTTACCTTGTGGGGACATTTTTTTCAGTCTTCAGAAGGATAACAAACAATTATATAAAAATCTGTATCTGCAATCAAAAAACTGAAAATGCCAAAAGTCTCATATTTTGTTTGGTTACTTATGGTTAAGGTTAAGACTGGGTAGGGGTTTAAGGTGTCATAGTTGGGATCAGGGTTATACCCATAGAAATGAATGGAGTGTCCCCATAATGATAGGAATACATGGACCCTGCAGAATCTGTGGAAGTCCCATAGCTTATATGAAAAATGACCAGATGGGTCACCGGTGTGTTTCTAGGTGGAACAGTCAACAACAATGGAACAAATAGCACACAAATAACACATTTTGCTAATACCTGTTATTAAGTAACTTGCATAATGTGCTCAAGCAAGCTGTGTGGGTGAGTGAGTGGACTAAATGTTCAGTTGCGTGTTGGCAAGAAGCTGTGGTGAAATGCATTTTCCTTTGAACTGATTTTACAAGGTTAGTTACTTTTGATGAGTAAGTGCTGCGTTTAAATAATACACGTGTCCCTTTCAGCAGAAGTCTTACAGCATGCATTGCCCTCCTTCACTTTAACTGAAAGGTCAAAGCGCTGAAAATGTAAAATATGGCTGGACCAACATCTGCTCATATCATAGCGTAATTAGGAAGAGAAACGCGATAAGAGATCTGCTGTATTTTCAGCTCCGTGACAGTGTTTTTAATTTGGCATGCTTTTCTCGTTTCCTATTTAAATTTACTGTAGATGCACACGTTATAAAAACTGCAACACATGACCTAGTATCACCACTTTCAGCGCAAAGTGATACCAGAAATCCTATAGATTTATTTTCAAATTCTTAACAAAGCCATCATCATTTCCCTTAGGCTGGTCTAATTTACGTGACAATGAAAATCAATCGTGAGTTATATCTGTTACGACAAGGTTGTGCTTTTGCAAAAAGGCTGATTACTGCAAAAAGCTTATTGAATCTGTTTATTTATTTATATTTAATGTATTCCAAACATATTTAAATACCCGTGACCTACTTCCATGTCACAGAAATGTCCCTTATTAGAAGTGGCGTGCTAAACACCTTCCCTACACAGATGAGCTCTCAGGTAAAGATGGAATCAGGCTGCATAACACGGCTGAGAGTGACACAGTTAGTGACCGCGCTTCGTGTTGTATAATGGAGAGCGAGGTACCGATATTACTCTGGTAAGCTGTTTGCTTCTTTACAGCTCGTGGCTGTAATAATCTTCAAATATGACGTTTGTGTAGTGAATGACACCTAAATATGACAAGTAGCTGAAGGGTCTGTATGGAATCCAGCTGATCCTAGTGGGGTCCAGCCTGGCATCGCGTTATTTATTATCGTCAATCAGGCAAGGCAGCGCCCCCCCCCCGAAATATTACAAACTATATTGGCGGATTGCAGAGTGATAAATCCTAGCAAAAAACATACTGCCGTTAAATAAAGCATTTCGTATAAATAATAATAATAATAATAATAATAATAATAATAATAATAATAATAATAATGTGCTTAGAACCATCACGGTGCTGCACGTTGTTTGCTGTCATAAATAATGTTTTTTTGTGATTGATGTACTTTATAGTGAGGAAGGTGACGGTGGGCTTCATTGAGAGCTAGCTGCTACATATAGCAGACGACTGTTTAAATTGATAGCGAATGATATTTAATGTATACGGACGCGACCGTACTTTACCTGCGATTACTACCCAGGTGAGCTGTCCGCGGTTCTGAACGCGCTGCTCAGCCCGTGTCTCCGGCAGACCTTCCCCATGTAATGCTAACTTCTGCAAAGTTGAGAAGTTCATTCGAAATACCTCACGGTCTGAATACTCATGTTTATTTTAGAAAGCTCTTAAGGAATCCTTAAGAAAATGCAAGATGTATTTTACAAATCCAGACCTCTAGTACTACGTTTTGCTTTGATTGGTTTATTTATTTAGCATAATACTCAATACTCAAAAAGGGCATGGCACACACTTCTTGACCATTTAACACTCGTATAGTGTATTTTTTTCACTAGGTAAATATGAATCAGCTACTGAAACAATGCACAAACGACGCAGCACTTAATACAGCCTTTAATAAAGTGGATGCACAGTCTCCTTTTTTGGGTGATCATTGGAGAGATGCTGGGATTCTCTCTCTCGCTTCTGCGCCCCCGGATGATGCACCCTCCTGCTAATCCGTGATGCTGTAACGTGTATCACTTCATTTTGACCCCGGTGTACATTTGAAGAGACGCTCAGACATAGTTCATGTGCTTTTCAGGTGCCGTATATCTGCGTTTTATTTCGTAAAACACGGGGAGCTTTCGTGCATGCGAGCGATCGGGGCTTCAGGCGTAACGGCACCGTCAATTTAATTCCTTAAGAGGATAGCCGATGCAACCTGCTTTGTGCGTAATGTAGGCAAGCGGACTTGGAGCGAATAAAAGGCACAGCGAGCACGGTGATCGTGAGCGCTATAAATGCGATGTGTAACTGGCTGGGTGACATGGAGAGGTCGGCTTTCCCCCGAAACATTATCATTTTGGCATTTCTAATCGCCAGACTTCCGAGGTAAGAAGAACATACTGCCTTAACCCACTCTGTCGATACCTTTAGAGGAGGGAAAGACTGCGAATATATTTCCCCGGAAGTGCTTTACTCTTTTCTTTTATTCTGGGGAGTGCGGTGATTTTCTTTGTTAAGCTGTTAAGATCGCTGGTGTAGCTTACTTAGCAAGATAAATCTTAGGCGATCCTTCTTAAAATCTGCGACGGCTGTAAGAAATATGATAGCCTTATGTTTTCTTTTACGTAAGTTCTGGTGGGAAAAAAATATGAACCAGAGATGTGGTCAGATTTATGAAAATACTAAGGCTTTAACATCAGTTTTCGCCACTTCCTTCACGATAATTGGTTCATTAGGCTTTTTGTCTATATTTTGATGTATTGTATATCGATTTATGCTCCCACTAATTATTTATGTCCTCTAGTAATATCATTATTATATATTATATATTTTTTCCATACGTGAATAAACATTAGGCGACCACCAAAACAAACGTGCACACGCTGTGTCACAGTAGTTTAAATGTAATAATATTAAGTTACAGTTTCCTCAGAATAACATAAACGTTGAGATTAAATTTAAAAATGCTAGATTACTAACTGCTGCTGTTACACGAATTTCTAAAATGAATTGAAAATATTGCGCAGAACAAAAATGAATTACAAATATGGTGTATTATTTATTATTAACTATGATTAAAAAAAAATTCAGTTAATTTTCCAGATATATTCTTGGTAAATGGGATGTGCAGTAGCCTATATCTAGAGATCTATTTTTATCTATACTTATTATCTATTTTTATAAAGCTTGCACTTCATAATAGTATTGTGCCCCTGATGTACTATTGATAAAAATGTTAACTTCGTTCAGATAAACAGCGGGTTTCCTAAATAACGGTTACTTCCCGACACTTAAACAAGCATATACCTTTTAAGTTGTGTCGTCAGTGTGGGCGTGGTTAGACAGCACAGTTTGTGTTGTGCAGTATTTAAGAGTGACGAATGTACCCTCTCTAACCCATGAGGCTCGGAGGGTGTGTGGTAGCAACATGCTTTGGAATTCTTACACTTAGTCTGGTAGCACTTAAAAAAACCCAATAATACATGTTAGTCTTTCATTTATAATTCTTAAAAAAATAACTGTCACTTTAACATTGGATCAGGGTTGTGGGTGTGTGTGTGTGTGGGGGGGGGGGAGTTACAGGGCACAACCCTGGAGTACCCCCTGGCTGGAATGCCCATCTATAACTAGGCACACACATGTACTCACACACACAATCTCACGCCACAAAAAACGGAATCTCTCTTAGACAGCAGGAAAAATCTAGTGCAGACTCCATAAGCCAGTCCACACATGCTGTTCCATTAATTAATAGGTTAATAAATACTACAGTATTTGTTTATTTTTATTCAATGAGGAGAGAATAAAAACAGTTTTGTAAAATGTTATGCAATCCACACCGGAAAACCTCCGGCACAGGGCAGGAAGCACCCTGAGCTGCACCAGAAAGGTAATGTGGGGCAAGTAACTTTATTATTAAGGCTGTAGTCCGTGTTACTTAGTGAGCGGGTGGGTTCTCCACGCCCAGCAAGATGGGCGGGGCTTATGACTGACAACCATTCCGTCCGATAGGGGAGAGATAACTCCGGTTAGTCAGCATGTCCAAATCAAAATAACAAATAAGAAAGGGAACATTTATAAACAATCCTAACTGGACGTAAATTACTCTAAATATTAATGTAGATTAAGAGTAATTTAAAAAAGAATTACTCTTTTCTACAGTCACCCCCAAATTTACGTAGGAAATTTGCGATTATGGAAAGAGTCAATTATGGTCAGACTAATGAAGTATGTGTATCAAACCCGTTCATCGGGAAAAGAATGAAGCTGGATCAGGCGAGCAACAGGTCGAGTATAGCTCCGATCTTGTACCTTGACTACAGCAGTCCTAGTCTTGCAATCCCCCCCGGGAACAACCTGGGTGACCTTACCAACTGGCCAAGAAGCTCTGGGTAACTGGGGGTCAACTATCTTCACAGGGGTACCCAGTTCTAGGTTGCTTACATCACGTTGCCATTTCTGCCGAGCTTGAAAACTGGGTAAGTAGAAGCGAATTAAGTGTCGCCAAAAGCGATCGGCCAGGGCTTGGGAATGACGCCACTGGCGTCTACTCAACAGCTCCCTATCAGGGTATTCCACTTGAGGTAGGGATGGGTCCAGCCGCCCCATGAGCAAGAGGTTTGATGTAACCGGATCAACGTCTGCAACATCGGAAGAGACATACCCAAGTGGCTTGGAGTTTATCATTCCTTCTGCTTCAGCTAAGAGAGTCCTAAGGACCTCATCCATTACCACTTGAGTGTGATGTGTAGGGATGATTTAATGGACTTGATCTCTCTTTCCCTGCACCCGCTGAAATGTGGAGCGCTGGGTGGATTAAAAACAAATTCAATCTACTGTTTGGCAAGTTCCTGTTGAAGCTGGGGGTGGAGAGCTTCACCTGAAACACTAGCTCCCCTAAAATTGGTGCCTTGGTCAGATAAGAGTTCAAAGGGCTTCCCCCTCCGAGCAATGAATTGACGAAGTGCCATGAGGTAGAAAATGCAGTCAATGCTATGCAGCAGATCCCCATGTATAACTCTAATTGCAAGGCACTTAAACGCTACTCCCCATCAATTCTCCTGTCGCCGACCAATCTTGACTGCAAATGGTCCAAAACAGTCAACCCCAGTTGAATAGAATGCTGGTATGCACAGTCACAGCCGTGACATAGGTAAATCGGCCATCTGGGGAAAGTCGGGCTTACCTCTCCACAGTCTGTAATTCACACATCCTTGCTGGTGGCGGCATACAGCTTCTCTTCCGTGGAGAATCCAGTACCGTTGCCTCAGCTTTGCAAAAACTTGTTCGGAGCCAGGATGACACAGCCTCTCATCACAATCCTAAATGATCAGCAGAGTGATGGGGTAACGAGCATCAAGGATGACTGGGTGGATAGTGTCCAGCTTCAGTTTGAGTGTACATCGGAGATGTCCTCCTACTCTGATCAGCTGGGCAGCGCTATCATGCTCTGGAGCAAGATTGTACAGACGACTGCTGGGAGAAACCTGATGACCTGCCTTGAGCTGAGTTAACTCTACTGGGAAGCCCTCCTGCTGTGCATGATGAAGTAGGACCATCTCCACTTCTCTGTACTCATCTGCTGTTGTGCGTTCTGCATTCCCTGCCGCCCCATGCAGGGAGCTCACAGTAGCTTGGAGGAAGTTGCTGAAAGTGTGAAACTGACTAGCATCTGGCAGGTCGGGGCATGATATGGGGGTTAATTTCCTCCTTCCATTCAGCAGGGGTGGACATTGGCTTTGCTGGTCATTCTTCTGGGGGTCTGCGTAGGAATGAAGGGCCATGATTCCATTCGTTTTGATTTTGCTAACTCAGAAAGGGTCTTGCCATGGGTGATGTTATCAACAGGATTATTCCTTGTGTCAATATAGAACCACTGTTCTGAGCTGGTCGACTCTTGAATCTCAACAACACGAGTACCAACAAACACCTTAAACTTGCATGACTCGGACTGCAGCCATGTGAGCACTGTGGTTGAGTCAGACCACAGAATAACGTGATGGATTGGAAGTGTAAGTTCTTCAGACAGTTCCTTAGCCAGCTGAGCTCCTGTAAGTGCGGCACACAACTGAAGACGGGGAATCGATATTTGCCTTTTGGGGGCCACCGTAGATCTTGCAGCCACAAATGCATCCTCTACCTTTCCAGTTGGAAGGCTGTGATTGCGGGCATGCTTCTGCAATGCATATGTTGCGCAGCATTGGCTACAAGTCATTCCGAAGGGTAGAACCTGCCACTCGTACACCTGAGGTGGCTCCGGAGATCCCGCCACAAGAAACGGAGCCTATCTTTTGGCAACAATCGCACTTGATGAAACATTGCCCGGATGTCACTAGAGATGGCCACTCTGTGCTCTCTGAACCAGAGCAGTACTGCAAAGAGGGAAGGGCCTAGAGTGGGTCCTGGTAGGAGGAGTGCGTTCAGGTTATCACCTTCATACTGGAGTGAACAGTTGAAGACCACCCTGTTCTCCCCATTGTGCTGCACCAAGTGGTGGGGGATGAACCATGACTCTGGAGAATTTTCAACCTCTGCAGGGCTCACCTGAACAATGTATCCAGACTCTTTCAGCTTCCTCATCTCACTCTGGTAGGCTTCCGCACTGGCAGGATCTTTAGCTAACCTCTGTTAGATGCCTTTATGTAGTGGTAGGGTGGCCTCTTTAGGTGCATATAGGGTTTTCATGTTCTTGATTCTCAGAAGCAGTGTAGCATAACAGGAGATTCCATCTACATTGAGATGAATCATTTTGGCTTCCAGGGTGTTTACTGCTTCACAATCCTGTTTGGATCGGGTTACCTCTTTAGCATTATGGAATAGGAGAACATCGATCTGCCAGAGTCTTTCAACATCTCTGCGTAGCTCCTTGGAAGGTGATGAAACAGTTGTGAAGTGACAGCCCTGGGCTGCACTTCTGGACATCACTTCCCCAGTAGGGCCTTGCAGTGTCCAGCCTAAACAAGTTCTAACAGTGACAGGACATCCATGAGGTCCTAGATGTACAGGCTCCGTAGGTGTAATCAAGTGGGGGAAGTCAGAACCTATAAGGCGTTCTGGGTGCACGGTACCTATTGGTGGCAGTGGAAGGCCCTATAGATGCTGGTACCTGCACTGGAGAGTATGAGTGTGCCCCGCTAGACCCAGCGTTTTGGCTGTGAAGGCACCATCTATCCAAAACTTCTTACTAGGCTGTGACACGGGTGCAATGCAGAAGGACACAGTAGCTCCACGTATTGTATGGTCTTAACATCTCTCTGTACTGTGTGCAGAGTCAGAATCTGAGTTCTCCATCTATATTTAGCTGACGAGCTGCACTATGAAGTACAATGGTCCTTTCTGACCCATCATCTAGTATAGCATAAGCTTCCATGCTACGGTCTCCAGTCCTCAGCATCACCTTAACCATTTTAAGCAGAACCTTCCGTCTTTTTGTGTATCAACACGGGGTGGTTCACAGATGGTGCTTGTCAGACAGGAACTTGCAAGTCTACATCATGCTGACTGTATCTCTCTTGTGACCTGTCTTTGCTGGGTGGCTTGACATTCAACTCATGGAGAATGTGTAGGTGTCGGCGGTTACATACCTTACAAGTTGACCTCAGAGTGCACTTTGCTACGTAGTGCTTGCGGGCAAATGCCAGCAACGATGGCTGCTCCTTATCCAGTTTACCTTCGCTTCTTTGGTGAGCTGTCTGAAGTCGTCACAGTGGTCCAGGTAATGACTGGAGGTGTCACAGAAGGGGCAGTAGGCCTTGGGACTCTCAGTCATTGTGTACTTAGCTTCGGCCAGTTTCTCCGTTCCGTGATGGTCTCTTGTTTGTCTCGAAGCCTCTTTGCAGTGTTGGCCTCACTTCATCTTCATGAACCTGCACCTCGAACTCCAGCCAATCTGCAAGGTCAACTAGTGTTGGTATTGGCACTTTCAGAGGGTGTACACTTCCTCTAAAGTTGCTTCGCAGGTCGTGTGGGAGTTTGATTCGCATTGTAGCTCTGTGCTCCCCTTTCTACCCAACTGCTCCAGCATGCTGACTAGTGAGCGCATCCGAAGTGCAAGCATCCGAAAGACCCCTACATTTCCACATTTCCACGCTCTGTGTTCAGTCCGTCCATGAGCTCTGCTATTCTTGCTAAAGCCAGTTGATGAGGTTGTCCAAACTGTTTGTGTAAAGCTTCCATTGTATCTATAAGCATGTCCAATTCAAAATAACAATTAAGAAAGGGAACATTTATAAACAATCCGAACTGGATGGAAATTACTCTAAATATTTAAGACTCTTTTCTACAATGCACCAGTCTTCTGCTGGAGTCATGCTTCAGGTAAACCAATATGCTTTAAATAACCACGGCTTAAACTGTACCCAACACAGAAGGACAGGGCTATTCAGGCAGTGGGGTCCTTGGCTCAGGGACATCAGTCACAAACAGAGCGCTCTGGTCTTTAGAAGGCTGTGTGTTGTGCAAAATGCTATTGACAGCACCAAACCTTAGTAAGAGAAGATAACAGATGGCACACAGGTTGCATGTGAGGACTTCTCAGAGATAATAATGGTCTGGAAACAATTCACGCCTGCGGGAAGTATTGCTTTAATTACTTTGTATCTGAGTTAAGGAGATTAAGGTATTTCTTACTAATGTACGCCCCATTGAGATCCAAGCTGCACATACACTTGTATGTCAAATTTTTGTTACCTTGATATTATTATTAATACATGAGTAATAATTAACTAAACTGGATGGATTCTTATTGCATGAGTATTAGGCTTGAAGAGTTGGAGGTTAGCTGCTTTTATTTTCATGTTTTATGTTGCTCTGTAAGTAAAGAGATGCTGTGGAGATTATTATTAAATCACTATTTTAAATGAATGTAGGGCCCAGCTGGCCGCAGTGCATCAGCTGTGTGTAGGAGGAGATGGCTTTGAGAGATGTTGCCACTTGCTCATGCAATAAAGAGCCAGGATATTAAAACTTACAGGAAGGCTGTCTCCTCTGGGAGTACCCCACGCAGAGCCCCAAATACTCACAGAAAAATGGAATTGCAGTAGGCTGCAGAATTTCACGTGGCCTTTGTTACCAGATCAGGGTCATTATGAAGCCAGACCTGTCTTTGAAGCATATTACACACATGTATGTTTTTTGGTAAGGGCCAAGTGACTGAATGTATGAGCGTGGTTTATTGGTTGGGGGAGCATGACGTCACACACATGTTGAAAGAGAGGCTGGCACTGTCTTAATTACCCAGTGTAATGGGGGCGTGTTTCATAGGAAATGTTTAAGTTCACTTAAGAGAAATTAAAGTAGAATGACCTACAAACAAGTACAAGACAAAGCAGCAGGATCGGCAAGACCTTACTGGGCGGTGCGTCTCTAATGTGTTCAAACAATGTGATGAGTAAAGAGCTTGGGATTGCAGCCTCCAACTTAATGATGGTATTATATGCTAAAAACCAGTTACGCAATACGGGGAATTGGAAAAGGTGTAAACGTAAGCGAGCGTGTGACTGTCAGTGTGGAACTGAACAAACCCAATGCATTGTTTCAGTCTGTCGGATGTCAGATCAAACCTGTCAGACCTTGCAATGCAGTAAGGTTCCGAGAAAGAGGTGCGCTACACGGGAATGCTCTTTCTCCGAGGGGGGGGGGGGGCACCCCCTCGGAGACTCTCCAGATATCATCCCTTTATTTCCTCTTTCTGTTTGTTTTTTTCTCCTCCCCAGTTCTTTTGAAACTGATAAAGATGATGACGAAGATTTAGTGTCAAACAAAACATGGGTGCTGACTCCGAAGGTCTACGAGAGCGACGTCACCCACATCTTAAACGGCCTGCTGCAGGGCTACGACAGCAAACTGCGGCCGGACATCGGAGGTAGGGGCCTGGCTGCCGCACGTCCCCGCCGCGCTCCTGAAAGCGCTCGCTTTTGCCCGTAGCTGTTCTTTATTGCATTTGTTTTATTCGATTTAGATGAACAAATGGCTCGGAAAAAACTTTGTTAAAGAGAGGTTTGGTTTCCTCTGTTGTTCTCGGCCACACCTGTTTGTTTAACTTGTTTATCGTTACCCACTGAGGCTATTAACTCAATCAGCTTCCTGTTGTCTGGGGGCAGAACACAACACTCCATAAATAATGAGCACCGAATCGCACTCGCGCTCATCTGCTACCGAAAGCTTGTTAAGCCATATTCAGGTTGCTCTCTGCAAGGCAGAGAAGGAGTTCCCATGAGTTTTTTTCTAAACATTGTGTTTCGATGGAGAACACAGAGACTATTTTTATTAGATTCCCTTTTCGCTGGGTACAGATGTGATAGTTGTTCAAAGTGCGCTGGCTCTCGGCTTGTCTGCGATGACGCCGTGGGATGTCCAACGCCTGCCTGTCTCTGTGTGCGTCTCTGTGCAGGATAAGGACGCATGGTGAGTCAGGGAGGCACACAGATGAAACAGCAATAGAATGAAAGCACAGCAGCAACAGTTATTCACAGTACAGCTGTATAAAAGGCTGTGGAATCTGCATCATATTGAGATGTTTTGTTAACTGCCCCAGAAGCTGGGATGTGACTCCAGGAACCTAGTTTGTGGTAATTAGGATGTTTCATTAAGGAAAGAGAACATATAGCATCCTTACATCCTTGTGTTTAGAGGGAATGCTCAGGTGGCTTCTCCCACGAGCTCATGCCTCAGACTGGCTCTCAGAGCAGGCCCTTGTTCACAAAGGAAGCCCTTAGTTGCCACACCTGCCCAGCAGTTAGGCGTAGCGTGCCAGTGTCTGCCGTACGGCGTCCTCTCGCTGCGTGCCGAACTCCCTGTCTGCGCTGCCCCCAGTAATCTTGCGTCGAGTACCGGAATCCTCACACTGTGACCTCAGTCTTGGGTGGCCAACTGCAGGCCTGCGCTTCATTGCTCGTCTCTTCCTTCTCTTCCCAGTCAAACCGACGGTGATCCACACTGACATGTTTGTAAACAGCATCGGCCCAGTGAACGCCATCGGCATGGTGAGTTCTGCAGCCGCGGTGAGGGAACAGCCGCTCGCTGGGGAGACTCTTTTAATCTCTTTCAAGATGCATTCCAGCTGCTTCCATTTAAACCCGTTTCAATTTAATGTTGTGTTGAATGTGGCCCAATAAATAACCGGTTTCGGGAAAACGTAAACCCAAAATGAGTCGACATGAAATCTCAGTCCTGTCCTGGGAGCACATGGAGGACCGATTACCTCTGTGAGTGAATGCGCATCCAGGACGCAAGGCATCTTAAGAGATGGCTGAATGTTAATCTGCATGAACAGAGAGAGTATAGGTGTCTATCAGGGGGCCCCGGTGGCACCCCAGCTGATCTATGCCTCTAAACCGGGGGTGTAAATTGGTGGCAGTTTGGAGGAGCTTTTCTCCAGCTTGCATCCTTGTTCCATCATCCAGGCATTTAAAATGTTCCTGCTTCCATAGGTTGATGTGCCTCCAGGGTTCAAGGGTCCATTCCGTGCTGGGAGTCACACGGCTTCCCGTGTGCTAAGCGTGTCTGTGTGCCGTCCCACAGGCTGACCTGTGAAGCAGTATTTACATGGACTGGGCAGGGACACTGAAAGTGGGCCCTCTAGTTTCCCTGTGTCAAATACACACAGACATGCTGCTCATTATTAAAAACAGGTTAATTTAGATAAATGAGCTCTGTTCTTCTCACAGCATCTACTGTTACTCGTTTGCTTTCATTTGCTCTCCCTGCTGACGAACTTGGGAAGTCAGGTTATTAAAAATCAGCCAAGTGAATAGGGCTGCAATAACCATGTCAGCATCTGCTTTTTCATTTGGTTTTTTTCTGATACTAATAAATGTTTAAGCAGCAGCACGAGGACATTCACTAGGACACGTAATGATGCCCCAGTTAGACACAGGTCTCTTATATTAATCTGTGCTGCCATTTCACTCCACAGTCTGTCTAATTAGCTAGACTTCTTAAGCTGATATGCTGTTATGAGATGGACTTTTCTTTTTTTCATGCATCCCCAACAGTCCTCCAAGACTCTTATCATTTATGCTCTTTTTTTGGCTTTGTTATTTATTAATGTTCCTGTCTTCTGCCTGTCCAGTATCCTTTGCATTATGAACCCTTACCTAATTGTAAAACGTGTGTTGTATTGGTGATTCCACTGCTAACACATTCAGTCTCTTTGCTTGTGGCCCCTGCAGGAGTACACCATAGTCATCTTTGCTTGTGGCCCCCGCAGGAGTACACCATAGTCAT
>JAODKN010000002.1:6043951-6056344 GCA_026774425.1 Petrocephalus zakoni | reverse complement strand
GATGTGATCCTGTAAATGACAGGGAGGCCACCGGGAATGGGTATGCCGTTGGGAATGTGGAGGCCACCTGGACTGGGCATGCCACCTGGAATGGGGATGCCACTGGGAATGTGGAGCCCACCTGGACTGGGGATGCCACTGGGAATGTGGAGGCCACCTGGACTGGGGATGCCACTGGGAATGTGGAGGCCACGGGAATGGGCATGACACAGTTTCTCTCTGGAAATCGTGACGTAAGAGGAGGCTGTGAGCGTCTTCTGAAAAGTCTTCAGGGATGCAGAGGAGCTTGTCTGGGCATATCCATAGTTCCATCTGGCAGCATGTGAAAGCCCCCGTAATGTCTTTGCTTTGTATTTGACTCACGCCCACCTAACATCTTTTAAATAGCCAGTTCCATTTTATATTTTCCTCTGCTTTGGATATTAGCTTCTGGGATTTTCCATGAGTGCAGTATGCACTCACTGACACACGCTGAGATGTCTGCTTGACAGTCCTGTAGCTGCTACCGATATAAAGATGCAACAATGGCTCCCTCCGGCATGGTGGGTCAAACCCCTGCCTGACATCAGGCGTGTGGGCCGAACCGCACATCTCTGCCAGCCTGGGCTCCATCTCACTGCTTTGCCCGACTGCAGGTCCCATGTTCCCAGACATTTATATACATATGTGTAATAACACATATTTCAAGCCTAATTTGCACCAAAGAACTTGTTTGGAAGATAAAAAATCGTTAATTGTACACATTTTTACCTTTGTCCCACAAAGCCTGACAAGGATAAGTGGTTAGAAGACGGACTAATGGATGGATGGATGGATGGATGGATGGATGATGGCCTGTTTCTGATAGAGAGATTAGAATTTATTCCTGACCAACCCAAGTTCCATCCAGGATAATCCTAAACATATGCAGCCTTTGAGAATGTCAGTCTGTGCTGTGTAAAGAGCATTGTTCCCATGGAAGTAGCCAAATAGTGATGCAGAATAATAATAATTATAAAAAGTGATCCTCTAGGTTGCACATTTTGAAAAATCCAGCAAAATAGGCCAAACAAACCATTTCAGTCTCCTGGTAGCAGGAGGGATGGTGTTGTGGGAGGTAGATGAAAGTCCCCAGATTCTGACCATTTTCCAACACAACATTTCAAATAATGAAAAACCAACATGCTGGGAATTAACTCTTCCGGTTTCCATAAGTGAAAACTTGCAAACCAAGATTTTTTTTTTGTAAACTGAGGGAGACAATTACGCTGCCATGAATAGGTCGTATCACGAGGGTGATGGGTGCGGTGTAACAGCCTTAATGGGGTGAGGTCAGCTTGTGACCGCAGTGAACAGTGTTGCACACACTCAGGTTGGAGTCCGCTGGTCCAATAGCGCCTCGCAGCACAGTTGTTAATCGCACCATCAGGCATTTATAGGCTAGAAAAAGGGGAGGAGGTGGGATTCTGTGAACAGCTGACACCAGATGAAAAAGGTTTCCGGGGGTACTTATGTTCACAGAAGAAAACTGGTGCGAATGAATTTAAATTTCTTAGGGATGGTCTGAAACTTCCCTGCAAAATGTGAAATCAGACGACCACAATCACCTTCACACAGATCCTGCCAGGAGGTTCATCTCCATCTGCTGGAAGGCGGGTGTGAAGATTACTGTTTACCGGCTAGACGTACGTGTTAATAAACAAATGTGAGAAACAGAATTTTTGATCTTTTTGTACGTATCAGGATTCCTGTTTTTTTTGTGCTTTGCGTTCATTGTTTAAGAGCCCTTATATAATGGAACATAATAGCATCACTGTTGGCGTGTGTAAGTGATGCCTGCAGATGCCTCATTGATAGGTAAACAATCGTCTCATCAAAACAGTGCATTCACTGCAATTTCGTGGGGGGGTGGGGGGGGTCTGTGTATGAGGTGTAGTAGAGGTTCTCAGTCCTCATAGGCAGGCCCCGCCCCCTTCCTCTTAACCACAGTCAACTGCCCCGTTTCAGTGAGTTTGTCACTGTTGGTACGCTCCTCTGTGGCTGTGTGGGTAAACTGTTACCTGCCTCAGCCAAAACGGGAAAAAAAGCATCCCTCCTCCGGAAATCGGCCCTGGCAACAGCCAGGAGAAGCTGTCTGCCTGGGAAATATGAGCAGAGGTAGCTTTCGGAGGGCAGCAGGGAAGGACACAGAAGGCTGTCGCTCTCTTTACCAGGCAGAACTAACGATGCGAGAGACCTTTAATTACAGTATCACCATGATGAGGGGAGGGGGGTGCCCGGCATGGGAATTCAGGTAATCTGTCAGTCAACCAGGAGCTAACCCCCAAATAGTGTCTGTCTCTGAGCTTATATGCTCAGCTAAACAGTCCTCTTGAGCAACATGCTTCTGCTAGACATCGAGCAGCAACACATTTCGCTTTCCACTGTCTTGGTACTGGCAAGACAGGTATTTGAGGAAGCTTCCAGAGTTGGCCTGAAGTCTGGCTGATCCAGCGCCACATTCCGCCTTAGATTCCTGTCATTTTCCTTTGATTCCCTTGATTTCTGCTGGACGATTGAGGTCCGTAGGTCAGTGGCAGTTCAAGGGCCATCAGCGCCAGGCTTTCATCTCGGGAATGTGTCAGTGTTTATCTGATGTCCCACCAGATCTTGGGGGAGGGGGCTGTACTTTGTGGGGGTTCAGCCCGAGTCTGCTCATTTGACCGATGGAGATGTTTTTTGCCTCTGCAGGAGACTACGTCGTACTCACCGTGTTCTTCGATCTGAGCCGAAGGATGGGATACTTCACCATTCAAACCTACATCCCCTGCACGCTCATCGTGGTCCTATCCTGGGTGTCCTTTTGGATCAACAAGGATGCAGTTCCAGCCAGAACTTCCTTGGGTAGGGAACCACAGAGCCATGACGTCTCCAAACCTCTTAGCAGAAGGGCTATTTTCATAATTAATGAATCAAGGGCAAGGCAGCATTTTACTGACATCAGTGGAACTTATTAAGCAAGCAATTTGCTAATTAATCATTTGCTCAGTGCTGGAGCGAGTTTATCCTCAGAGAAAAGGAAGCCTTCATTTTCGCTAATGACGTCCTTTATTCCTGCTCTCGCGGGCAGACTTGCGTCACAAAAAACGATTATACTGATTTTTATGATTATTTTAGGTTTTTCCGGTCTTCAGAATATTTAGGAATATAAATTCTACATTAAACAAATTTCCATAGAGGAGTGCTGTTAGTACTGGGGTTTAAAAATACTTTAGTTTAACAGTGAATATTAGATGTTCCCTATGAAATCTACACAATCAGTCCACATTCTGCACTTACAGTGCCTTGCAAAAGTACCTACCCGATGTACCTGAAGAGGCTTGTCGCTGTAATTGCTGCAAAAGGTGGCTGTACAAAGTATTGAAGGTGAATATTTAAGCACACTCAGGTTCTCTTTTTTTGCCTTATTGCTTGTTTGTTTCACAATAAAAAAAATAATTTGCATCTGCAAAGTGGTAATTGTGTTATATAAATTAAAAGATACAACCCCCCCCAAATTCCTTTTGTTGTGAGGGAACAAGATAGAGAGAATATAAAGGGGGGTGAATACTTTTGCAAGGCACTATCTGTGGTGGCAAAGTGTAATACACTTGCATTATGCTGTGATATGTTGAAGTGCTTACGGATGTCCAGGGTTAGTTTGTAATAGGGCAGTTTGGTTTGGAAAGGGAGGAGAGAGCTATATTATTAAAGCTATAAGGATAAATGACTGAAATAAATTTTAATTCACACTTCCAAATGGACTGCCTTATGAATTGGGGCCATTGACTCTGTCCCAATACCATAATACCAATACTGTCATAATCCAACATATCCTGCTGCAGTATGTTTATAAAATGTTTTGTTGTTGTTTCTGTGATGCTTGATAATCTTCGCAAAACAAAATATGCCATCCGAGGAACTCGCTATAATCCATAATTTCAGAATGCACAAAACGTAAAATAATGAAAGTAAGAAAAAAAATGACTCACTCACTCAATGTCCCCAAGTCCCACTCCCATAGTACAATAAACCCAGAAGGATTTAACACCAGAATGCCAAGTTAATTACAGAAAACCTGGACCCTAAAAAAACATTTTTGGCCAGCCACCTCACAGCAGCGGAGCTGCCCTGGTCATTAGCAGAGCCCTCTGTCTGGCTGAGTCCACCCTCCCCTCCCTAAGTCAGCATATTCCATCAATACCTCTTGGTTGTCATACACTACACATGGCACAGGGCCCAGTACTGGCTCACTGGGCTTCCCATGAGGGTGACTGTGTCCCCAACCTGGCAAATCAGACTCTTTGCATGTAAATATGCAAGCATTGAAATGCATTCTGGGTGGGGGGTGTTGGAGGTGAATGGACACCCCAGCAGACTCAAGGGGGCCCGGAACCTACCTAGTCATGGGGGCTCCCCCCTTCAATCTCAAAGTGTCAGTCTAAGCAGGGGGCCCAACGTAGTCCAGAATTTCCAGGTAGGCCCTTCAAGGGGTGCTTGGTGACTTGCGTAACACTGTTCTCTGGCACTTTTGCGCACTCTCCCCCCTGACAGGCATCACCACGGTGCTCACCATGACGACACTCAGCACCATCGCCCGGAAGTCCCTGCCCAAGGTGTCCTACGTCACGGCCATGGACCTCTTCGTGTCGGTCTGCTTCATCTTTGTGTTCGCCGCCCTGATCGAGTACGGCACGCTACACTACTTTGTCAGTAACAGGAAGCCCAGCAAGCGCAAGGAGAAGAGCAAGAGGAACCAGGTAAGTGGAGCTGATATCCATCCAATCAGAGCAGCCTGTCCTGTGAGGGACCAGCATCTCATGGCCCTGCCAAATTTAACAAAGAATGGTTAGCAATGCCAATGCTATTTGGGTGATAGTCTACAAAAGACTGCACTTGGCTCACTGTAAGGATTTCCTTTGCTCCTTCCTCATTCTGAGTGAAACATGTGAACTTCCTGTGTACCGTTCCCTTCCGTAAAATGTTTCTGGTACATAAGGCAACACCAACAACCACAATGAGCAACTACTCATCCAAAATAAACTTCATCCTAAACTTTCTGAATCCACCCAGTGGACAGACACTGATGAGTTTTATTAGTTCTGTTTTTCTTTGTTTTTTCTTTTAATCTTTTTTTCATTTTTTCCTTCTTCTCTGGCCTTGATCAATGAATAAGACAGATACTGAACATATGTAGGTTACATTCATTATCCACTGAATGCTGAACAGGAAGAAAAGACAACAATGTTCATTTTTTTTACTTAAATGATAGGTGAATAATAGTCATAAGCACCCTGGGGATCTGCCCCATGTTGCTTCAACATCTCAGAATATCAAAATTTCAATATTTCTTCATTTCTGTGGATTACAAATTAAACAGTACTTTAAATATTCCCATTTAATTGTTCACAGCCAACTCGCGCACGGCCAAAGCCGCAAATATCAAATTCACACATCCTAACATTTTGAAAATCATATTTGAATTCATATTTTCAGTACATGTGCACTCACATTTAACTTGGTATAGCCGTCAGAAATCGCATTAGAATCTTGTTAAAACATCACAGCTCCTTATATTGGGCTTACATGATGCTGAAAGAGGGAACAACAGTGCATTAACAGTGTGTTAATAGTGCGTTAACAGTGGGCTCCATTCCGACTCAAGGGTCGCATAATTCGCTCAGTGAAACATCTGTTAATGTTGATGAAATGAACAGGGGGCTCATTATGATGGACTCACTTGGTGCATTCCACATGGCTGTGTTCTTCTGCGTCAACTAACAATGGCCTGCATGGACTGTGCTTCTCTCCAAACTCCACACTTCTCCATTTGGATGAAAGTTTCTCTGGCTGTTTTCTTGTCTTTGTCTCAGCCCTCGAGGTCAGCTGTGGGCCTCTGCTCTGTACATCTGCTGTCTCAGTGACCATCCCTGGTTTCGTTTCTGATTGGTTTACTGTGACTCCGAGAGAATAACCCGGCATATTCCGGTCACGGTGGCCACGCTATGTTGGTGTGCGTAGCCTCGTCACCGCCCGCCGCCGCATTCCCGTGCCTGCGCTCGCCTCCTACTGTGCCGTGTCGTGACACTTAACACTTGCACTTTGCTTCTGTGTCTGTGCACGGCACCCCTGGGACGTCTGATCCATCAGCCTCCATCTTGTCAGCTAAGCCTTTAACAGAGTGAAACGGACGGTGTGGCAGAACGCTTAGCCTCGTTAGCTATCGATTTGGCACTGTAGCAACACCTCTATCCCAGGCTTCAGTAGCTAATGAGGGAACACGAGCCGGGCAACATAACCTTAATGTCACCCGGCTGGCGCTAGCAGACACTTTTAACAAGGAATTTCAGTGAATTATCCTTATTTGTTTCTCTTCTTTTGTCTCTACAGTGAAGGCACCGAGAAGTCTGAGTATTGGATTTAAATTTCCACCTGCCAGATTTACCTGTTTAAGTGCAGGCCTTAGCTGTACGATGGCCCAGTTTACCTGTTCAACTAGTGTTACCACCTGATCCATGTCCAAAAGGACACTTTGAGCTACTTCAGGTTTTACAAACCACTTTAAAACTGAAAGTCTCCTGGGCTTGGCTAAATAGTTCAGCTCTTCGTGCACTTCGACTGGTTTGTTTCCTTGATTGAAAGACTCATCCAGCTATTTCACATTAACATGTAGTGACACGTGCATGATTATACTGTAGGAGACTGACCGATCAGCACACAGCAAGCACTTAAGTGAAATTTTAGATGGATGGCATTCCTAGATGGATGGTTCTATTGAACCAGTATCAGAATATATTCACTGATGGAGACTTCTGAGCACTTATGTAAGTTGCTCTGGCTAAAGACGTTTGTCAAATTCCGTAAAGTAAGTCCTGGTACTTTTTGTTGAAATGGTAGTTCACAAATGTGGTCCTAGCACAATGTGTCTTTTCTGACATGGATTGTGTGTTAACTCTATGTTCAACTGAAAGATTTACTCGTTCAACAACCAGCTTTACTTTTTAAACAGACGGGGGCCAGTGTCAGTTGATGGTTCTCAGACACTAACTCCTCTCTCCCCGGTTCTGGCCGGGTCCAGCAGGCGCCCGTGGTGGACATTCGGGCCCGGTCGGCCACGGCCATCCAGATGAACAACGCTGCCCACGTGCAGGAGCGTGACGAGGAGTATGGCTTCGAGTGCCTTGACGGCAAGGACTGCACCAGCTTCTTCTGCTGCTTCGAGGACTGCCGCTCGGGCGCCTGGCGCCACGGCCGCCTGCACATCCGCATCTCCAAGATCGACTCGTACGCCCGCATCTTCTTCCCCACCGCCTTTGGCCTCTTCAACCTGGTCTACTGGGTCTCGTACCTCTACCTGTAGCTGAGGGCTCGCCGTGCATCCAAAAGACCATTTCTATCACACCTGTCTCTCGCCCGCAGAGGATCGACAGAAACTTCCAGTTTGTATTTTTTTTATATTTATATAACGGTTTTCGTTTTGCGTGTTTAGATGGGCAAGATAAATGCTGTAGCAATGCGAAAGCCAGGTTGTTATTTTTATGATTATATTTATGATTTTTATATACAATTTCTTAAAAAACAGCATAAAGGTAAGAAAATACACTTGTCAAAAGCACAGTGGATTCCCAGTTCAGACAAACTTAGCATACAGACAAAGGAACGTGCTGACATGCGCACACACACACACACTCTGCTTTCTGCAGGATTTAAAGGTCAAACACAGCACTTAATGTTACAAGAAGTCATCCAAATATTTGTAATTTATGCCGCATATTTGTATTATTTGCTTATTTGATATTCCTGTCAGATTCTGAATCATTCACATCATCATTTTAATATTATAATGCATGCAATCTTTCAAGCGCTACCCAAAATACATATTTTTCAGTTAATATCCCCACCTGTGTTCACAATCCAGCTATTTTGGTGGTGAGTTTTAAGGAACTGGTGGTCCAGTCATGTAAATTCATTGTAAATATTTAAAATATTTTATTGTCCTGATTCACAGATACTGCATGTGCATTCCATGCTAAAAAATGAAACAAAACAATTTTTTCTTTTTTTTATTCACACATTTGACAGATTGTAGAGCATTGGTTGAAGAGTGTATGAAGATTCCCACAAAGACAGGCAGTGTTAGCACACTCTTTTATCACAGGCCAGCCTCGTTGTTAGACATACTTAATATTTTCATATGGACGCCTAATATATAAGGTACAGTGTGTGTGTCATTGTGTGTGTGTATACATAATTTTATATATATATATATATATATATATATATATATATATGAATTAAATAGAAAATGACACACAAAGTACCATATTGTTCTTGACCATATGAAACCCAGCAAAATATGTAAGGAATACTACTCCCTGTATCCTAAATTCTAGCATGCATCATTATAGTGTGATTTTATAAAATTACATTGTTGTTGCATCTTACATTAGCTACTTTAATGTAGCTAACTGGTTAGCATCAATGTATTTATTACCGGTCTGCACTTCCAGCACTTCTGCCAGGAGTTAGCTGGCCTTTTGCGGTACTACACTGAAGCTGGGGTTAGACTCCTGTGATAAGTGATTGCACTGAAGAAGAATGTGTTATTTCTCTCATAATATGCTTTACTTGGTACCGGTGAACAAGGCTGTCACTGTAGAAGTGCTGTTGGTTCCAGCAAGCTCAGATGTCGTGAACATTAATGAACGAGAAGGACATCAATGTGTCCACCATCCATCACGTTTGCAAGTGACCTCGACCTCACAATCGTTAGTTAGCAAAGCTCGTCTGACTGCAGCCTGGTGCAATGATGTCCTTTAAGGAGGCTCTGAATTGATTGAATTAATTACCCACTTGTGTGCGAGGACGGGCATTAAAATGGGACACCCTTGTGGACTGGAGTAGCTCCACTTTCTGTACTGCCACTGCTAATTCCTCTGGTGTCACATGGCCTTGGGTCTGTGACATCACCTGCGTTTGGTACTCACACACTCTATGGCGAGGCATTTTAGCTTTAATTCATTTTTTGAGGATATCACAGATATCAAATTAGAATACAAATTCTTGATATCAGAAATTCAGTTGTAACTAGTTATGACACGTATCTCTGATATTAGAAATTTTACTAACTTTAGATGAAGGGCATTAAATTGATATTGGAAATTCAGTTTTAACTAGTTAAAGAATCAATTCTTGATATCAAAAAATCTGTTTTAGCTAGTGAGATTCATAAAATTATTCTCATTTATTTCGATGGGAGTTGAAATTTTAACTAGTTAAAATGGCAATTTCTGATATTGGGAATTCAATTTTAACTGGACAAAATGCCAGTGTTGATATCAGAAATAAAATTGATGAAACCAGACTTTCATCAACTAGATGAAAACCAAATGTCAGATATCAGGAATTAAATTGTAGCTAGTTATAATTCAATTTTAATTAAAACTAGTAACAATTGAATTCCTGGTATCATAAGTTGTAATTTTAACTTAAAAATGAATTATTAGTTACAATTCCAATTTGTCATATGCTCTAGAAGTGAATTAAAGTAAAAATGGCTTGCCATAAACACACACACACACACGGATGTATTATTTACATGTATATAAGGTGTTTTTAATCGTCATTTTGAGAAACTGCCAGCTATGTTATGATGTTTTACATGTGAAGCATATGGAAATACTTTGTATGTTACATTTTGTCAAACTGGTTTATTACTGCTATTGACATTCCAGTGCTGGGCAAACTTTTTAAAACCACATTTAAGTAATAAATTTGTCATTTACTATGAATGTTTATATCCATTTTATTAATTACATAGTATTCATGCAGTATTGCACTCAAGAAAAGTACCTTCTCATCAACATGCACTTTTATAGTGTTTAGTACACAGGTTTTAAATTGCTTTGATTTATCATAATTTTGTTTTTTACCGGGAGCCTTGAGAACCACCATTTTTGTTGTTATTTGGAACACTAACAATCACTTAAATTAAACATAAGTGATGGAAAAACAGCGATAATTGCACAAGTCGCACAGCTCCCAGTCCCTGTCTTCGTATGAATATGTAAGTTGCACAGCTCTGCGTTTACGTGATTTTATGTTGCGATATTTTATACCCGCGTAATCCTCACATTACATTGAGGCGCCCTGTGGTGCTGGAGCTCTGCTCAGGAAGAGTGGCGCATATTTAGCTAAAATGAGTGATTGCTCAAGCTATAAATGGCACTTTTCATTAGCCAACCATCGGAACAAAAGCAGCAAAGCTGTCAGGCTTTGGACGAGCAAGGAAAGCAACTGGAAACTATCACTGAAATATCACTGAGGCCGGTATAGGACAGCACACCGAGTCGTAATTATGTGTCTGTCAAACAATAATAAAACTGCAGTTGAGTTAGCTACTTTGCATCCTCGGACAGAACCAGGACACTGACTGTCGGATCTAGGATTACCACCTAATCCATGCCTGAAAGGACACTTTGGGCTAGGACAGGTTTTGTAAAGTACAATGTCAATTAAAAGGACCTGGATTTCCGTTAAGCACTGAGTTCTTTCTGTGTGCTGATTGGTCAGTCTCCTGTAACCATTACATGTGTCATTAATGTTCATGTGAAACAGCTAGATGAGTCTTTCAACCAAGAAAACGAACCAGTCAAAGCATAAGAGGAACTGAACTGTTTAGCCGAGCACAGGCACCATTCACAGGGTATCCGCGGGTCATTAAAAAGCACTGAAAAGTGATAAATCAATTTAGTGAAAATTAAGGCCATTAAAAAGCATTAAAAAGTCTTAAGTGATATTTCAAGGCATTATTTTTCCATAGTTTCATTAACCAACCAATCAAATTTTTTTCCCAGAAGATCTAAAGTTTGATAGCGTAGGAAAGAATGGCATGAATTTTGGAGTCTTCAGTATATATGTGGACATAGAGACAGATGCCTTTAGTAAAAGTTTCTTGTCTCTCCTGGACTCGGTTGAATGTTATCAGCATGTAATGAGACCAACGCATGTTCACAATCATACATTAAATTTGGTTGAGTTTCTATTCATTATGTATCCGTCTGTCTCCGACCATTTTCTAATCACCTTTGTATTTCAGCCACCCTCTGTAACTATGGTGGAGAAGATTGTTATGACACGTCACCTAAACAATAGAAATTCCATACGTTTTATAAATGCAGTAAGTAATGTGAATTTCATATCTAGTACAGATGTCAACAAAGTCACACTGGACTTTAACACAGTGGTTAGTCAGATTTTAGATGAAACAGCACTCTTGAAAAATAAAGTTACTATAACCAACAGACACTCCCCTTAGTTTAATGATCATACACACTCTTACAAACAGGAGTGCCGTAGATTAAAGCGCAAATGAAAGTCTACAGGTTTAGAGGTTTTCAGGCTGGCATGGGCCAACAGCCTGCAACTATATAAGCAACCCTACATAGGGCACGTTCAGCTTATTACGCTAACCTCATTGATCGCAATAGAAACAATCCATGCTACCTTTTTAAGACTATAGCTTGTCTAACGAATAAGGCTGAACCTGCACTACCGAGTAATATTGGTAGTGAACTTTTTATGAACTTTTTTAATGATAAAATTACAAACATTAGGCTTCAAGCATGTCCAAAGGGTTCACGATTAACTATCATGAAACCAGAATATGAGCACACCCTTAATGCTTTTGAATCAATTAATGAACAGTAGATGATAAATATAATAACTAAAATCAAATCGACCACGTGCCCACCGGACCCAATCCCCACCAAGCTTCTTAAAGAATCCCTGGAAGCTCTGGCAAGACCTATAACTGCCATAATGAATGCATCCCTGTCATCAGGTGCTGTGCCTGACCAATTTAAAGTAGCAGTAATCAGACCGTTACTGAAGAAACCAAATTTGGATCCACAGGAGCTCAGCAACTACAGACAACTACAGGTCTCCAATATACCATTTTTGTCAAAAGTTCTGGAGAAGACAGTCGCTGCCCAACTTCAGTCATACTTGGAGATGCCTAACATACAGGATAGATTCCAGTCAGGTTTTCGCCCGGGATACAATACTGAAACTGCCTTAACTAAAGTCATAAATGACATATCAATGTCAACTGATGCTGACAGTGTGACTGTGCTACTGCTCTTGGACTTTAGTGCAGCTTTTGATACAGTTGACCATCTTACCATATTACATAGACTTAAATTTGATGTTGGGTTGTGTGGAATGGTACTGGAGTGGTTTAAATCGTATCTGACTAATCGTTATCAATATGTATAAGTGTTAAATAATTGTACTCCATCGTCTGTGTCACCAGTTACATATGGAGTACCACAGGGGTCAGTTCTTGGCCCTTTACTGTTTTCTCTCTACATGCTGCCGTTAGGTAACATCATGAGA
>JAODKN010000002.1:6028703-6038867 GCA_026774425.1 Petrocephalus zakoni | reverse complement strand
ATTAAACTAAGGAAATCAGTAAAAAGCAAACTCAAACACACTGACCCTTTTAACATGGCTAACCTACACAAAAAAAACCTTCTTTTTTTTTTTTTTCTCATTCCCCAGGGTCCTCGCAGTATGGGCTTAAATTAAGGAATGGCCATATGAAATGCCTGAACAAAAAAAACCCAAATCCAGGGTCATTAACACTCCTTCAAAACACTCTTGGCAGACTGATTTAATGTCATTTCTAAAACTGGAAAAGATCTCTCAGAGGATCAACTGAGAGATTTTACACAACATGACAGCCTTTCCTCTCATACTTTGACAAAATATCCAAAATTCCCAGTACTTATGAACACACATTTCCACCCCAGTAATGAATGTGTTTACCCCAGTCATGTATGTATGTATGTATGTATGTGTGTGTGTATATATATATATACAGACGTGGACAAAATTGTTGGTACCCTCCTGTTAAAGAAAGAAAAACCCACAATGGTCAATGAAATAACTTGAAACTGACAAAAGTAATAATAAATAAAAACTTTACTTAAAATTAACTCATGCTGATGTTTTGATGTGTCTTCAAAATATACAAAACTGGGCAAGTTGATATATGTTGGTATACGATGCTCTGTAAATACGACATATTGTCCTAATAAAACAAATTTCTAAAAATAAAAAAAGACAATATTGCTAATAAATACCCAGACACTAGTACCCCTGGAGGGATCTGTGTGCCCCAGCCGGTCGGGCCCTTGTGCTTGTGAGCAGAGGGCTGTCGGTTTGAGTCCCGGCCTTGGCTGAATAGTCATGTCTCCGGTGGATGCTTGAGCAAGGCCCCTACCCCCCTGCAAAGTGCTCCAGGGGCAGCAGACAATGCGGCATTCCCCTCTGCCGGAACTTTTGCAAATGAAGGATCTTTGGATTTCAAACACTGTCTTTGCGGACAGTGCAGGAAATTGAAGTCCAGCATCCCCATTAACCACCCTCCTCCCTGCTGGAGCAGAGAGAGGAGCATTTCACACTCACAGGATCTAATCTGCCCTGTGATGAGCTGGTGCCCCATCCTGGGTGATTCGCTGCCTTGGCCCCATAACCTCCACGATAGGCTCTGGCCCCCCCATGACCCTGAATAGGACAAGCGGTTATGGGAAATGGATGAATATGATCTAATCTTCATGCACGAATTAAAATCACTCATTACATGTTATGAGGGTCTTCACATCCCTCTCTAAGTCAAATTACCTTATTTACACATCAGACTCAAATTGGAGGGCAGGGGATGGCAGGGGAACCTCCGAGAAGCAGAATTCTTATAAATGCTACAAAGTGGGGCCTCAGCCACAACATTTATGCATCATCTGAATAAGATGTGACTAAAATGATGAAGGCTTTCTGGGCCCATTAGCCTTCAAATGAATAACGATCACGCAGGTAATATTCAGAGCAAGTCCTTTTTTTCAGGCCACGTTAGGCTTCTCATTGCCCAAACATAGCGGCACCCCCAAGATAAACCGAAGGGGATGAATATAATCAGGGGTTTGTGTGAAAATCAGGCTGCTGCTGGTGGTGGGGGTGGGGGGGTCTCCCCCCCGTCCCTCAGCAATTTAGAGACGAAGCATAAATATCCTGCCCCTGACAGATACCTCCCGTCCCGATTATTCCGAGCACAGGGACTCAGATATTTATCCCCTAGGTCAAGATGTCGAGATTTAGTCAGCCGGGGGGTGGGGGGAGGGCGGGGGTCCTTTTATGTGAGTCATGGGCATCCTCATGCTTTATGTACCCTCTGCTGGACTTCTGGAGACTTTTCTTGGTAAGGCCGCAACCATGGTTCCTCATGTCCAGGTTGTGGGAGAAATGGAAGAAACGATTCACGAGATAATGGGAGCAAGAACGATTTATTGGTTGTGTAGCTCTAAGGCATTTACTCCCAGTCAGTGAGGTCTCCATCATCTGGGTAGGCAGCTCATAGTGGTCTGTTCCTACTGAGAATGCTGCAGTCCATCTTCTAAGTGATAATCAAAATGGTGCACTCATCATTGTGGCTGTACAAGATTATCAGTAGAAAACCTCAGTTGTCTGCTGATTTTTAATCGTCGGCTTGAGGCAGCGAGGAGTCCGTAGCGAGCGCCCCAGTCTGCGGTAAGGGCTCCTCTCTCTAGATGGATGGATGAATGTTTAATTTTTCTAGCATTTATTGTGCTGATGCATGATATATGTATTCGGACATATTTGTACTTGACACTTCAGCTGTCATGCAATAATTCTCATCCTGTGACATTTTCACTGCATTTGCTGACACTTATGACAAATCTGATCATACACTTGCTTGTGTACTAGCAGGCTGCTTGGATGGATAAATGCACCTCTTCATTCAGCTGCTCTCCAAAACTACTACAACAAAAACAGCAAATGTTCTTCCTCTACTCCTTTTTGCTTGACCTGTGTTTGGTAGAAGTCAGTGCTTCCACCTACTGGAAATACCTGTCGATGTGCACAGATGCACGTGATCTCTGCCGGACACGGAAATTTAGGCTACACGCCCACCAACTGCAGCTGTCCGGCGCAAACTCCTGATGCACAATCAAAAGCACACGTGGAAAAGTGAAGTATGGATTGGCCTTTAGTTAGTACTATGTCTTCATATGCACTGGGAAGCATTATTATGAAGCTTGCAGGGAAAGCTATAATGCATTACTTTTAAAATAGAAGCATTTACTTTAATATTTATGACTTTTGACTGCATGTGGTAAAACGTCAGCCATTTGAACACAAAAGAGATGAATCTTTTCTGTATAGAATCTGTGCCGTTTGAGGTTTTACTAAGCATGGGAAAAACGAGGCTCTTTAGAGCATCTGACAAATGCATGCCCTTTGAAGTCAGTCATGTAGTACCTTTAATCAAGATTCATTGACCAAAACTCTGCCAAGAGACACGCTGGGTGGCATTGACCTTTTCTTTGGCTATATGAAGGGATATGAAAGTGATTAATCGTCATTGTTGACATACCACAATGAAATGTGTCCTCTGCATTTAACCCATATGTGACATTGTGACACAGCAGTAGGCGTTATTTCAGCACCCGGTGAGCAGTGCTTGGGGGTAGCACCCTGCTCAGGGTACCTCAGAAGTACCTTGCTAGTTGGAGATTTAAACCAGCAACTTTTCAATCACAAGTGCACTTCCCTAACCAGAAGGCTACCACTGCTCAATTTGAGACTTCATTGCCTGAATTGCATAAAATAATTTATTGTTGCAGATCTTGGAATCGAACATTGCTAACAGTCTCCAATGTATACATTAAAATAAAAACTGTGAGCAAATTTCAAGTATATAGAGCAGGGGTAGGCAGTCTTATCCACTAAGGCCAGTGTGTATGCAGGTTTTTGGGATAACCAATCAGTCTCTAATTAGTGATCTAATTAGGGAGTTGCAGCAAAAACCTGCATACCCAACAGCCCTTTCGGGATACGATCATATTCCTGATATAGGGCATTTGGTCATATGTTAGCAAAGGCGTTACTAGTGCAATGAATAACTTTTGAACAGGAATACACTATGGAAATTCTAACACTGCTCTGTGGCATTAGGACAAATGATCTTGTATAACATTCACACTCCTAAACATTAATCACAGGCTGGTATTTCACCTTGAATGGCTTGTCCAATTTCTGTTCTGACACCAGGAAATTAGCGACTTTCCTGATAGCATGTGCTAATTAAACAGTGACTGAAAGCCAGTAAGCGGCAAATGTTCATCGGCCAGCGCTGGCTGGGTGCAGCCATTTCATCAAAGACCCCCGAGTTCCTCCTGGCAGGCATGCTTAAGCACAACGGGATCAGTCAACCACGATCTTCATTTTGCTGGCATGAATTTCTGCCTGTTTCTGCGGACGTCTTCCTTCCTTCTTTAAGTGCTAAAATGACCACTTCTTAACACTCCTGCCTGTTGATAATGCCTGTCACATCGAGTGGAGCATATTTTCCTTCTGGCAGGAACGAGGCGCTGCATGGGGGAAGCAGACGGTCATTAAAAAGATGACCATATACCTGGAAGGCGCACTGACCTGTTTAAGTCTCCTGGCCTGTGTGGGTTTGCATAGATCACATTTGGGGACCAAAATGTCCCAAAAGTGTGATAAAACCTGACATTTCCCTACTTTTAGGGACATCTTTTCAGGTCCCCATTTGGATAACCTCAATTTTATAAAAATCTGTGAATGCAATCAAAAAACTAAAAATGCCAAAAGTTTTATATTTGGGTTGGTTACTTATGGTTAAGGTTAGGGCTGGGTTGGGGTTAAGGGTGTCATGATTTGGATTAGGGTTTTTCCCATAGAGATGAATGGAAGGTTGCCATTTAGATAGGTACACAGGTCTGTTTGTGTGTGTATGTGTGTGTGTGTGTATAATGCCTTATAATGCCAATAATGCCTTAGCTTCACTTAATCAATCAATGCTGACTGAGCCTGATTCATACATATCTAAAATCAACTCTCTGCAGCCAAGCTGAAATGGTTATTTTTGCAATGAGTCATTAATCTTGATGAATCTGCATCATGTATCAGTGGTGACTTTTCTGGAATGTCTTTGATGGCCCGCCTGACCCTTTATTAGATTAGTGATGTAAAGACAGATGGCATCACAGCAGAAGTCCTTACAATAGCAGAGTGCCTCATAGTCTGAAAAATAATTAAATTAGGCAGAATTAATTTGTTTATTGACGGTTTTCCTTTCATGTTCCTGAAATGATGGTAGCTAGCTCTTGGTCATGCTGAGCTAGCCCTAGCTAATTGCCTTTTCCTCCTTTACGGTAATATTGTGCATAAAACAATTTCGGCAATGACGAAGGAGAAGTATAACAAAGATCCTTGAATTAAATAGAGATGACAAAGGTGCAGCAAGAAGCTGTTACAGCAATTCATTTGCAAAAGACTGACTGGTAATTAAAATGCCAGCTGACTGAGGAATACGGCTGGGTGTGGGGATGAATCAGCCTTATCAGTAAAATAGTATCTGCTTTGTACCAAAGACTTTATATTTTAATTAGGGGAAGACTGAAGATATATCTCCTTGTCGTCATACTAAAACTTTGATTTTAATGAGGCTCATGTTTAATTTATAGATTAATTTAAAATAAAATATAAGGAATAAAGAAGCCTTACGTTTATTCCAAAGTATAGATGATATTCTGTTGACAACATTCTGACTAAAAACTACTGCCAAAACTCTTTCGATATATGCAGTCTATTTTGGCTATAATTCATTATCGATGGACAGAGTCTGCACTGGGAGTGTCGCTCCAGGAGTTGTCACAGAAACCCAATCAAAATTTTATCAAAGGATCCTTTGTAAAGCTGTTTGAAATTTCCTGCCCCTAGAGGGGAGACACCCAGCTTTGTTCTGGTTTTCTCCTGCTAATTTGAGTGCCAAACAAATGAGTAAGTGCACCACACACAGTGGTGGGGAATAAATGGCAGAAACAGCAGTTTAGGGTTTTACTGAAGACACTTATTTCAATAGTCTGCTACCTCTCCCCAAAACTGGCCAGAACCATATAAGGCAATATTTACGGGACACATCCATCATCCAGTAGAAAATTATATTTATTATAAGAGTTTACAGCATTTCCAAGAAGCTCTGTGAATAAATAAAAAGACCATCATAGTAGTAGCTTGATATATTTTAAGA
This sequence comes from Petrocephalus zakoni, assembly GCA_026774425.1. NCBI lineage: Eukaryota > Metazoa > Chordata > Actinopteri > Osteoglossiformes > Mormyridae > Petrocephalus > Petrocephalus zakoni. The sequence continues at coordinate 6,033,184 of JAODKN010000002.1, read as the reverse complement.
CACATAATAGGACTAAGAAATATGAGGTGAAATAAGCAGGATGCTCACGGTCATGATGTAAGCCTGTGCCGGACAGGCATTTGGAAGACGGACGGAAGGCCTTTGCACAAGGCTGCTTTTTCCCTACCAAGGTTAAACATTTTTTCTTTATATATATATATATATATATATCACATGGAACTGTGCACATGAATGACCTTGACTGCTTCATATACTGTCTTCTCCTCTATGTCAGACGTGTCTGCAGGGGGAACCATTATTTAAAAGCGTGGCACAGCTGACTTACTGGGCTCCTGAACAGTGACAGTTTTCTGTTGTTTTGTGCCAGTAAAGTGATTCGAGCAGCATGATCCCATTCTGCCTGTGGGACCCCGCGGGGTCAGTGTGACCCCGGACTATGTAAACAGCCATGAAAGCTAGACCCATGGATGGATGAGAAAGGGTACTTTTATATTCAAAGGTCTGAAGTATAAAGTATGATTTCCATTCATTTCTATTACAAAGTGTAAGGCTGAGTTGCCACCAAATCCAGCAACTTAACATATCAATCTTTCCTTTGTTTTGCTGGAACCATTATGTAGCTGTTCTCGGAAAGCACTGGTAATGGGGCTGGTAAATGATTTAGCAGGTACTTAAAAGCACTATTAAGCAAAGTCAGGTGACAAGGAAACTCACTTCACCTCTGCCTATTACTCTGCAAAAAAGATCAAGTTCTAGAGCACACGGCCGAACCCCAATTCCCAAAGCCGCCCGGCCCGGCCTGCTAGCCTCCCCACCACCGCGTGTCTGTCTGCCCGGCATCTCTCAGCTTTTTCATACAGATCCCTTCTGCCTTTCCCATTTATAGTGTTATTCTGCTTGGAACCATGACTAGGAGAAAAAGACAACCTCTTTTTAAGTTTATTATTTATTTGTGTGTTTATGCATTTGTTTATTTGTTTGTTTATATTTTTTGTTTTATCAATTATCTAAACCCTTTACCTTATAGTTTATATGTGTTTATGCACAACTGTGGAGCTGTTTTGCCATAATAACAATTCAATACCATTGTACAACTGTGCATGTGACAAATAAAAATCTTTAGGCTTTTTAATAGGCATGATTTGAATACTAAGTGGATCAACTGTCTGTGCATGCCCATTTAGCTTATGTCAATCTGGCATTAAAGAACAGCCAATCAGAAACACTCCTAGTATTTACTATATTTACTACAAGGTGTGAATCCCATAGATGCTCCAGCTCCCGCGGACTCAGGGAGACATAAATGATTCATTATTTCATCACACAAACAAAGCACCCTCAGAAGAAGCGCACTGCCGACAGAAGTCTCATTTATAGCCAGGTTTATGAAGCTTCTCCTGTCCAGCCCCAAGCAATATGCTCCACTCGATAAGATACTATTTTAACACGATGTTTCTCTGCACTCTGTCAGGCCTTTTGTTTTCTCTTTGTATCAAAGAGCCCTGGGGGTGGGGGTTATAGAGCTGGGCTTGTGGCTGGGACGTCCCTACGCCTTATTCTCAAGACAGGCACTCCAGCAGAATCGTTTTAATAAAGCCACCTTGAAAGAGTGAATAACATTCCAAGCTGAGCGTGATGAGGCATTTCTACGTAACAACAGTTTAAACCTTCATTAATGAGCATAGAAGAAAGATGGCTATTACAGTCGGCAAATGAGATTGTTTTATCATTTATGCTACTCCTTTTAGTGTGAGATCAGGTAAAAGGGGCTGCAAAAGACCCCCCAGTATGTGATCCGGGGGGTTTTAGGGGATGTTTTCCCTGGAAGAGAGACGATCGGCACCTGGAGTTCCCAGGGCTCCTGCCATTTACGCAAGAACACCTTGGCAATGGCCTGGTGCACATCAGCAATGATGGCACGGTGCAGCGGGAAGGCGGAGGCCTGGCTGCCTGTCGGGAAGCTCATCTGATGCATCTCCTGGCACCGTAGAGGGATAATGCTTTCTGTGTCTTGAGAGATGCAGCAGAGATCTTGCTGGGGTACAGATCGAACTGTTTTTGAGCATCTCACCTCTCTTACCAAACCGTATGTGCTATTACAGCTTGGTTATGCAGCACTCTATCATTCTATCATTCTATCTATCTATCTACAGTATCTGTCTGTCTGTATATCAGTCTGTCTGTCTGTCCTCCTGTCTATTTAATCATTTTTGATTTTCTTGACTACTCCAAAGCTTTATTTTCTCTATCATTTATGTCATTTACAAAGCCATTCAGACTTTGAATGGCAAACATAGTAAATGAAAATTATATCTGGTCCCGGCAATGTGCGTTGTTAGTCCAAAATTGAAATGATTAACCCAAGTATACATTTGTATACAAGTATAATAACACATGTATACATTTGTCTCTTCTTATATTTTTCACATTGATATTTGCATGAATTATTCTAATAAGCTGTGTATTCCTGTCCTTCAATATAAACGCATGATACCTGATAGGTCTTAACATGGCCTCGGTCATGGGCTAAGCCTAGTCTCAGAAAACAGCAAGTGTCCAGAGACGACGGGGCTCAGCTCTACAAAGGGGCGTTAAACACTCCCTGGGGGATGGGGGTAGATTCTTGAAATTGTAAAAGTCTCTACTATACCAGGCTCGATAAATTGCGAAAAAGACTAAAGGCTGCTCCATAGCACATGGATGACAGGAGCTGGAGATGCTGAGAGCCAAGAATAAACGACAACGTCAACATCAAAACCGTCCCAACAGTTCACAAAAACTGTCACCCACTGCTGTGATTTCACCCTGATGTTTTAAATGAATAGGCATAAATTACTATGTCCTCCAATCGTTAATGAAGAATCTAAAAACACTTTAAGCTGCTTGAACGCAGTGACAGATTCCCACTTCTTCAGTCTTGTGCAAATGCATTTTCCTGCTATAGCGATATTCATTACTTGTTCAAAAGGTGAAAAACATTTTGATTTATAAAGCACGTGTCTTTTGAATAATACTGTAAATAAGCTACAGTGTTAATGGACAGTCACTGCTGTTGCAATACCACACATTATGGAACTGTAACTGGAAAACAATCAAACCTGTATAACAATTGTGAGAATGAGGTTTTAGCGCCCCCTGCTGGTGTACACCCCCAATTCCACCCATTATGATATAGTATGACATTTTAAGGATCGTCAGGAAGGGGAATGCTATTGCTAACAATGACAGATGCTCTGTTCTAGAGAAGTAAACAGTGCCATTGATCTGGCTCAGTAAGTGATATATGCCTTTTTCTACATACACAGAAAGTAAGCTGTTTAGCCAGGTCATATCTCTGATGCATGGTTTTTTATTTATGAATCAAATGATTATTGTGATAATCCACACAAAAGGCAGTGGTCGGTTCACAGAGAGACAAACTCATATGTTAATACATTGTGTTCTCAATTAGGCCTTGCTATTTTATATCAATTTTCAACATTTAGTCTAACAAAACATGCATTTAACATTCAAAAATAGTTATCACAGGAAATGTTTTTTTTGCAGGAAATGGCTGCTTTTAATCAATTTTTGTTACTAAAAGCTATGTGATTGTTTTAGTTTTATTTTTTAAAGCATAGTAAATAAAAAACATATTTTCCACTAAATAAAATGTTATATTTCATACGAAATGGTTACATGTCAAATAAATTCCAAAAGAATGACCATATATGCAGCTTCTGCAGTGTTATACTCATGTAACTGATGTCATGGTACAGAGGTGAGGCTGCCTGTCTGCTGATCCCTCATGGCCGAAGGCATGACCGCCTGATAAAGGTATCAGCAAAGGTTACCACCGTTCCGTTACTACCTTGGCTATGGCTAAAAAATTTCTGCCTGCCAGTTTTGAAACATTTTTGCAAGAGCTTAATGATGAAGGGGAAACAGTTTCCCTGATGCTGTAATGAGTGCATTTACTATCACTGTGGTGTATTTACCGTCACTATGGTGCATTTACCGTCACTATGGTGCATTTACCATTACTGTGGTATATATACCGTCACTGTGGTGCATTTACTATCACTGTGGTGCATTTATTACCACTGTGGTGCATTTACCATCACTGTGGTGCATTTACCGTCACTATGGTGCATTTTTACCATTACTGTGGTATATATACCGTCAGTGTGGTGCATTTACTATCACTGTGGTGCATTTATTACCACTGTGGTGCATTTACCATCACTATGGTGCATTTACCGTCACTGTGGTGCATTTACTATCACTGTGGTGCATTTACCGTCACTGTGGTGCATTTACCGTCACTATGGTGCATTTTTACCATTACTGTGGTATATATACCGTCACTGTGGTGCATTTACTATCACTGTGGTGCATTTACCTTCACTATGGTGCATTTACCATTACTGTGGTATATATACCGTCACTGTGGTGCATTTATCGTCACTGTGGTGCATTTATCGTCACTGTGGTGACTCGGTAAAGAGTAAAACACAGGTCTTTATGGGAAAACTGTACAG
>JAODKN010000002.1:5952196-5989986 GCA_026774425.1 Petrocephalus zakoni | reverse complement strand
CTAATAAATGTACATCCCTGGCCTCATTCCTGTTCTTAGGCTTAAGTTAAAGTGTAAGCTGGAATAGCCAATCGGAATAGCGCAGGAATAACCTCATAGGGAGGCAGTGACAAGCTAGGGCCACTCGCCGGGCTGCCTCAGAGAGTGCTGCCACAGAGATCAGGCTACTCCCCGGTCTGCGTACCTCAGAGAGTGCTGCCACAGAGATCTGGCTACTCCCCAGTCTGCGTACCTCAGAGAGTGCTGCCACAGAGGTCTGGCTACTCCCCGGTCTGCCTCAGAGAGTGCTGCCACAGAGATCAGGCCACTGCCCAGTCTGCGAACCTCAGAGAGTGCTGCCACAGAGATCTGGCTACTCCCCAGTCTGCATACCTCAGAGAGTGCTGCCACAGAGATCTGGCCACCCCCCCGTCTGCGTACCTCAGAGAGTGCTGCCACTGAAATGCAGAGTTCATGAAACTCCCTCAACAGCAGGGAGTGGACCTTCTTGAGAGACAAGAAGGTCCACGCACCTACCCAGATGAGGCACCTCAGATTAGGACCCGAGTGCAGCCGTGCAGCGGGCAAGGCCTCAGAACCATGCCAGCACTGATCCACAGCAGGACTGAACTTACTGTCTTTCTGTGGAAATGCACTATCAGTATGCCCTCACCACACTGACACCACAAGTGCAACAGATGAAAAGTAGAAAAGGCTCAAGGAGAATCTGAACCGCAGGTCAGAAACGTTTACCTACTGAACTAAACCCACAGACGAGCTGCCCCTTTCGCATGGGAAATTCCTGTCCTTCAGGTCCAGTAAGTCTGTCAGTGCAGCTCACTGGGGCAGCGACCAGCCCCTCCCACAGCGAGCACTCAAGCCACCTGTCATCCTTCACTTTCTGCCACCAGGGATCGTTAGGAAAATATTTCTCTCGCCCTCTGCCACTGTGGGAGAAGCAGACCTATCAGCCCAGGTAAGGTGGGAAAGTAACACTCCAGGGCCGGGGGAGAAGATCATTACTGAGCATACACACCCAGTGACGGGGACAAAAGGCTCAGAGAGGGGGTGTGACATCATCGGGCTGCCCGTGCACTGATGGACACCTGCATGCCAGCTTCAGGGATTATCAGCATGGGGTCAGGGATGCATGCCCAGCCAAAGGCAGCCAGAAAGGGGCAGCAGCAGGTTCAGGGCTGAAGTAGGAATCTGTCGGTAGGGAGTGGGTCTATATTGGGCTTCAGCAGTTCAGTTTCCCCATAGACATTCTAGGTGGACACACACATGCGGCTTTTCTTTCAAAGTGGACAATATCATAGGGCTAGGAATGAAATTACCAAAGAAATGACTGCCAAATATAGCAGCTGGAATCAAAACAAATACTTCCTCATTTCACTTAGTACAATCAGGCAATGACAATTAATCACCTTTCAGACAGACACCTGCATGTCCCAGGAGGTGGGTTAAAAGGGTCTTCGGAGAACCAGCAGGTGCTGAAAATGCTCCGCGGCTAACTTCCGCCCGAAAGAAGGTGCCCGCTCCTTACCCTGCATTAGATGGGCTCTCTAGCCAACACTCCGTCTTCATAATAACATTGCATCGCTTTTGCGGCAGCATGAAAGCACCACAGAAGAAAAACACAGTACAAGGCAAATAAATCAAAGCTAATGAACCAAGAAATGCAGCTACAGCAGCAGCCAGTCAGGCAGGAGTTTGCTTTCTACTGGCCAGCAGCACAAAGGGCAGGGGGGTAATGATCAAGGCGCATTATCGCTTTTTTGCACCCGGTGATGGGTGGTGTCGAAGCATTTTAGATTGTTCCTCAGATCTACAGCAGTGTGCAGATCATTCTGTGCCAAGGAAGACCTTAACAAAAGACTCGCCCATTGCAGGCGTTGCCCATGGTTTTTGCTTGTTCTTGACCACCGCTTAAACGACACATGAATGACATTTTACTGCCATTCTCATCTCTTAGTGGGTCCCTCCCCCGAAATGCAAAGGCATCATTAGGACTCACTGGCTTCACTCACAAGAAGCCATCTTCCAGCACACAGCCCAGTGGGATCTAAAAAATCAATGTGCGCAGGATGTTAAAGAGGGCCCTTTATTTCCCCTTATCATCAGAGAGGGTATTAAAGGATGCAGGCCAGGCTAGAACAACAGCAGGACAGGGCACTGGGACAAGGACTGAGGCACGATGAATAGAGATGAGGGGCATCTGGGGAGATCTTAGGAGGCTGGGCAACGACCTGGGAACGCAGACCCACCTTGGCCCAATTTCCAGCGAGGTGAAGCCCGTACGGACCACAGAACCTGAGGGCGCCATGGGTTCTTCCATCTGGCCCTCAGCAGGACCCATTGCAAGTGGGACAAAGCTGGAACACCTGAACGGATGGCACTTCGGTCAGGAGACTAGGTGGCCCCTCTAGGGCTGGGAGATGGGGACTCACTCAGAGAGGCCCCCTCTGGGCCGGGAGCCAGGGACTCAGGCAGAGCGCCTCCCTCTGGGCCAGGAGCCTGAATTGTGGAGAAGCTTGGCGTGTGACCTCTGAGGGTGTAGCAAAGGCAAGGACAGCCCCTGGAGGCTTGACGAGTGGCGGCCCCTTCTGGGCTCGGCTCTGGAGGCTCAGGACAGGTGGCAGGTACTTCTGGGAGGGGGTCTGGAGGATTCTCCTGGGCAGGGCTCTTCCTACACAGGGTCTGATGAGGCTCTGATTATACGGGATCCGACGAGAGCTGCAGCGAGCTAAGCTGCAGACAGTCATGGAGAGCCGGCGAGCGAATCGGAGGCGAGGGATCTCGCCTCCACTCCAGTTGGATTTCCAGGAAGAAGAACAAGTCCTTAGGCTCCGGAGGGACCAGCCTGGACTCTGGAGAAGTGACATGTGGCAGGACCACGCCAGGCTCTGGAGAAGCAGGAGTCTTGGGCGGAATCAGCCCATGCATATCATCCTCTAGTCTCCTTTCCTACCACTGTAACCCATACAGGGTACAAACAGCTATTTAGATACAAAGACTAACGAAGGGTAACAGGCGGGGCTCATCAGGGCCCCGTTAAGGAGAAGACAGAAGGTTCGGGCAGGCATGATATGACAAAAACACTCCTAGAGCAGTTGTCACAAAGCATAAGAATGACATTACATATGAGCATGGCACAGAGGCAGGGGAGGTGTCATTAAGACAATAGGTGAAGCAGTGCCTTACCAAAAAGTAGGAAAAAGCAAAACACTCATATCACATAAAATATCTTCTGAATGTCAACGTATAATCACAATGACTATTTCCATGTGAAACCGAAAATGTGTAACTATTCCAAAAATGTATGACTCAGGTTCTCCAGGTTCATAGTCACACAAGTGAAGGCTCAAGAAACTGGCTAAATAGGGCTTCAGCTGACTGGAATGTTTAGTACAGCGTAATGAATATCTATATATTCTATATAATATTTATAGTGATGACTAATAGATGATCAGGTTTGGGGGGGGGGTGTCAGTTCAGAGTTTACCTCGCTTAAAATTCTGCTCAGTAGCTATCACTGCCCAGAGGGTATATAGCGACCAAACCACATTTTATTCCAGCGTGGGCGTCCCACGTAATGCTTCAGGTAAATACAAGATAATGAGAGGTTAGTATTCCATAGCCGCACCTCTCTGGCAAATTTACCCAGCGGCCATTTTCGGCCACGTCGGTCTTTTCAGATCATTAGCAGCAATAATGTGTAAAGACTGTCAGATTTTTTACTATTTAAAACCACCCTCTAAAGACGTTTTTGGTGAAAAAATGACTTAGGGCACCAAGATGAGAGATTTCAGCTTTCTATAACATTATTCCTAACTCACTAAATGTAATTTCTCTAAATTGATAAGGCAGATGGTACAAAGATATGTGGAGTTTTCATCTTGCCCCGTAGAAAGAATCCAAGAAAAATATGCCAAATGAAATGTGAACAATATCAGGAAGCACAGCTGGTTAAGCATACGGCTGTATTACTTTTTTTTCTAAGACACACTCTGCTCTTATTGATTTGAGTTCAACACAAAGGCCAATTAAACTACCTAACAAGGCCTTCTGACAGATTGTTTTGTTCTTTTAATTTCCACACAGGAAATTAACAATTAAAATCTGATATGATCCTGTCTTGTTTTATATAAACAGCGTAAAATATTCAGAGATTCCCTGTCATTTTCCACCATGTGTGTATGCAGCAATGACAGCCTAAATCGTGTCGCTTGTTGATGTGCCTAGCTGGTGCGTTTTTTATCCCCCTTAGTGCCGTTGGATATTCAGATACTGGTTGGTACTGCAGCGTGTCCTCATGGGACAGGAACCAGCAAGCCCACATGTTAACCAGCACACTGTGTTCTGTCGTCACGCTGGTACAGCCAGCCGGTGCCCAGGCCCTCTGGGTAACGCAGAAAGAGGCCCTGTAGAGATCCCCTTCTTGCATCAAGGGTGGTGCCCTTCTGCCCCTCAGAGGTGAATAGTTCAGGTCCAGAAAGTAAAAATCCAGACCAAGATTTTGTTTCAGCCAACCAGTAGAATACTCTGTGACTGTGACTCTTTGGCTGCGTGCAAATTCATGGGCTGTGTCACTGCGGTGACAATGTGGTCTAGAAATGCGTATTTTTTTTGCTGAGTCAGGAAGGGTGCACCTGACGGACCCTTTGCGGCCCGACATATCGCAGCCCAACATTCATTGTGCAGAGGTAAAGCGGTTTTGTCCCGACTGGGCAATAAGAGCGATGCCTGGTGCCTCCAGGGTCAGGGTGGGGGGTCAACAGCTGATGATGCAAATAGCAAAGTATCGATAGGCCAGAGCGTCCCATTTGACAACGGATTCTGTTCGACCCTCAAAGAACACAGCTTGCAAAGGCTACACCTTCGGAGACCCCGTCCTTGATGTTTAACTGGTCGATTGAAATAAAATCTTGGTCTGGATTTTTAGTTTTGGGACCTGAACTATCCACGTCTGCGGCCTGTCCTAAAACATGCAGCTAACTCCCACCCTAACTGATCCACATTTTCCTTTTTTCCCCATGACACTACTGTTCCAGCTTTCACAATAATGGCCCTGTCAACAGGAATGTGGCTTACTTATCAAGTGCCAGGTGGGTTTTCAAGTGCAGTGATTTGCCAGTCAGAGAAATGCTAGCAGTCATTCATCATAGCCACAGAGGGAAATGCAGGATCTGTATGAGAGATTGTTGGCCCAGGGCTGAGGGATCACACTGGCATACAGCCTAAATTATACATTATGAAGGGTTATGATTACACCTTAAAGGTGAAATGTTTCATAAAACTATTCTATAGTATAAACACTTTCAAATAATAAGGGGAATGTCCTCTGTTGCCTCCTTGTGTGAGACGTCAACCAATGTTTCAAAGTCTAAAAAACAGTATGTACCTCTGCTGCCATCTAGTGGACAAATTAGTGTCCAAAACGCACGTAGTGTGTGCATGAGCTTCTCCTGCAGGGTATCGCTTAGTTGGTGTCCTCTGCTACTTGGGACAGGCTCCAGGCTCATTCCAAACCTGCATTATTTATGTGGCTATAGAATCAATCAAACAACCTCAAACAAGGCCTAGGTACATTTCCAGTGGTTTGTATAAAAAATCTAACCGACTTCCAATTCATTCAGTGCCAATTACAGGAAGTACAGGGCACATAGCAATGGACACTCTAAATGGGATTCCAATCCCTTTCAGGACATATTACACATGTCCATAGTTACACACGCCCATAGTTGAACATGTCCATAGGTAGACATGTCCATAATTACACGTCGATTGAATCACATGCTTAAATGACACAGGAGCAGTGTAAAGGCTGCAGTCTATCAGACTTTGATTTGGTTCAGAGCATGGTCCTGAGCCCAGCTCATCAGAAATGGACGTGCTCAAGGGTATAGATTTGAGTGAAGACAGTAGGGGCATGTCACTACCAATTTTGCGGGAGTACCATGTATATTTAGGGGGGCGGTGGGTTCACAGCTAATTTGGTCCCTACCAGTGCCCTTGGACATGCTTATGACCTACAATCCTGTGCATGCCTCTGGGGGGCGCCATTCAGCACCATGGCCATCCTGCTCACAGCATAGATAACCACGAAATCTGCATGATTATTCCATCTGGCAGGGAGCTCGCCCACCTGCATGGCAGCGTGCACATCCTCAAGGCCCCATCCCCTTGACTCCAGACTTTATTTTCACCCCCTTCCCAAAAATTCACCCCTCCCGCAAGGGGCCTTCAGCCTCCAGCTACAGGATACTACAGGCCACTGGCGTTGACAGGCTCACCTCACCGGGTGTAAGCCACAGCCAGCTGTGGCGTAGAGACACTTACATCAAACACACAAAGTCTCTCCTGCCCTGCCGCCCCAGCTGGAGAGACACCGCTGGCGTGCCAGGAAGCTGCCGACTGCCAGGAGTGAGACCTGCCCCCCGCTTACCAGAATGGTGCCACTTGGGGCTGCAGGGAGCTGTGAAAGCAAATGAAGGCTTTGAAGGGAGATGACAGGGAGCACAATTAGGAGTGAGGAAACGGGGCTGAACACAGGAGGAAACACTAAATGCCAAATACAACATACAGGGTCTAGGGCTCAGTTTTCAATTCAATTTTACGTTATTATTGTCATCTAATATTGAACGTTAATTTCACTCTATTTCCTCTATGCTCTGAATTGTATTCCACGCATACAGACTATCAAATAAAATTTAGAATATAATCTAATTTAAGTAAGACTTGGAACATAACACAGGCAATTTTGCGTATCTTAGCAACAGACTGGAGGCTGTTATGATGGTGTCATTAAAACCGGCAAAACAAGCTTCCCACTCACACTATAGTTGCAACCAGGTTCAACACTGAAATATTCTTCTAAACGGCACTTTTAACTTACAGCTAACCTATTTTACACTGAAAAACATCATGCATAGTTAAGCCAATGGCTCTAATCTCAGCACACCTTAAAGATTGTATGTGGGGCAGTAAGTATGGTCTCTCTAATGACCAGCAGATTTTGCTGATAGCTGTGTTCTGCGATATATTCCTTTTATTTTAATCACATTTATAATCAGAGTGGGTAGTAACACAGTACATTTACTCTATTACATTCATTCTAGTCACTTTTTGAATAGAATGTACTTGTTAGAGACATTTTCAGGAGGGATATGTTTTTCGATAAATCGCTAAAGAAAAAAATTTAAGTATTTTCTGGCTGCTACATTGAATAATGTTTTTGCTTTGTGCCTGTCTCAAGGGGTTGGACAGGTACATGCGCATCAGTTGAAGGTATGGATCGATTGCATCCACTATCCCAAGTCAAGGCATTAAACAACAGCCTTCAAGCATCTGCAGCCTGTGAGAGGCTCTTTAGTTATGCAACTACTTTTAAAGTCCAGCAGTCATACTAGTAACATATGGTGGCACATTTTCAGCACTCCACAGGCACCTTCACATACAATATGTTAAACATATAAAAATACATGTTGTCTTTTGATTGACAGACAGGCGTACAGTCTGATGCAATTCTTCTGTGTCATGCTGATTTGACCTCTAGGTTATGCTTTGTTTGCGACTCCAATTTTAGAAACTTCTTCCATTTTTATGTTTTGCAACATGTGTCTATAGTTGGGATCTACTGGTACTGTTTATTGTTTACAAGTTGCAAGGTGCTATTTTTTATACTTTTATGTTTTTTTTATTTTCATTAGATGAGAGCACACACAAAGCCCATTTAATTTTATGTATATGTTGTATAGTATATACATATATCACATATTACAAATTCTATTTTCACATTTGTTTATTTATTGAATTTATACTGTAAGTATGAAATCTGGGCAGCTGTAAATGTTTGCGGAGTTGTTTACATTTATTTCCTCTTGTTTTATATTCATTACATGTATTACAAATACAGGCTTTTAAATCACAGTTTCGGTCATTCTCATTATGCAGTTTCATTACACTCACTCTGGCCAACATTGTTAGACATTTAATTCTGACTGAAGTACGTAGTACTGGTAGCTCGCTACGTATTTTTGCTTGCTACTTTCTTACTCTTACTCAGGTAGTTATTTAGATGAATATTTTCACTTGTATTTGACTATTTTTTAACCGTAATTGTACTTCTGTTAATAATCTGTCATTGCCATACTTGCAGGGTTTCGCAGTTTACCCGGGAGACACTTACGATTTTTTCATGTGCTGAATTTTGATTGCACGCGTGTATCAGCAACTTTGCTTTTGGGTGCAGTTACAGCCATACAGCAGTTCGCGAGGGAAGGTAGGTGGGTGTCCATTTCCGGTCAGACCTTCCGTTATTGGTCCCCTTTTGATGACGTCTTATTTCAGCGCTGAAATGTTATCAAATGCCAGAAAGTGGCCTCAGATATCAGTACGATATTTAACAATCTGTACATCAGATCTACTTTAACCCAATAAGCAAATACTTCTCGCGGTATTTGCATTCGAGAACTTCGGGAGTTCGTAGGAAGCTACCATCAGTCATGTCCGTGCATTTCGAGGAACGGAGCGGTGTGGTGCCGTGTAAGACGCCGTGGGGGTCTTGGTATCAGACTATGGAGGAAGTCTTTATAGAGGTAAACGTACCTGCGGGAACGTCGGCCAAAGAGGTTAGGTGTAACCTCGGAAGCAGCCGGATCGAGCTGTGTGCGAAGGGAAAGGAGATCATTAAGGTAGGCGTGAGCGCCGCATGGCCCCCGGCCGCTGCTCGGATCTGTCATCGGGTGTTTTTGCTCTCTTGTTGAGGACCAGGCAGGCGTGACACATGGCTCGTTTTCCGGGTGCATTGACAGAAGAAAGCCTGGGCCGTGTTGCTTTAGGGACCCACGCCGCTTTGCTTTGCTGGTTATGGCCATCCCACATTAAAAGGGGATTAGTGAAAGGCATGCTTTGCTTTAACCGTAACAGTCGTTGAGTATAAGCTGTCATGTAATGTTCGGGTCCATTTTATTGTATGACTATGATATGTTGGCCACGGTACGTGGCAAACTGGTATAATAAATATGTTACGCATGAGTGGGATGCAAAACTGCTCGTAATGCATCCGCAGAAGGTTCAGTAAATAGGCAAATGGCTGTGATCTGTGATACTGGCACTGGTACTTTTCCTTATGACAAAAATAATTAGGCTGTATAATCCATCCTCGAGGAAAAGAATGCTCACTGGATTCTCTGTTTCTCTGTTTCTCCACTTCGTTTGTCCAGCACTTGTTTCATCGCGTCATGTTATTTTCCTAGCAGTGTAATTCTCTGTCATTCCTCCAGTCTGTACTGTATGCTCTGGACTACCTCATACGTTTTCTGCACAGAACCATGATTTACACTTATTACACCTTTTTACACGCATATTATATTTGTATCTGATTTCCAGGGAAAGCTGTTTGGTACCACTGTTTCGGATGAAGCTACTTGGACTCTAGGTGAGATTATTCTTGGAAAACCAGTAGCTGATGGAAAAATGCCTGCTCAGTGTTATTGATACAAATTTTGAATTCTAAAGGATTTTATGGACTTTTGTTTTACAAAAAAAAAAACACTTGGAGCAGTAAATAAACTGCTCATGTTTTTCTTTTTTGGCATGGAATGGAGATTTGTTTTCTTGTTTGTTTAGTGGTTTACCAAAATGCCCAGTGCGTGTTTCACTGTTATCCAGACTGGGAGGTGTAAATCAGAAAAGAATAGGGGGCTGGAAATAGTTTTAAGGAATTTTCTTTAAAAAGTGAATATTGATTGAAAAAGACGGCAGAAATAGTACTACTACGTGGTACTGGGTGTGTGTGAGCTTCAGAATATTACTTGATCCTCACTGGCCACAAAATAAATTTCTTGTGGTGATAGTTTATTACAAGAAAGAGTTTCCACTTTCTTTTTATACATGGGACATGCATGTGAATTTTTTTTCTTGAACTTACCGTCTAAAGATTTACATCTGTGTGCTATAAAATACTATTTTCTGTTACTTATCCATGAAATATCCATTTTTACATCTGGATCTTAAATGTATTACACTTGAATATAGGATACATGTTAATAGCACTACAGTAACATGAAGCTTGTACTCAGACTTACCCTCATGCTGTCTGTCCAACCAGAGGACGGGAAGCTAATTCACATCATTCTAATGAAGACAAACCGGGAGGCAGGAAATTGCTGGCTGTCACTCTTGGAGGGCCAGTATTGTGCCGATCCGTGGGTCCAGGACCAGATGCAGAGGAAACTAACCCTGGAGAGGTTCCAAAGAGAGGTATAAAGACCCAGAAGCTGTGCTACGGGCATGTTTGTCTGCCCCCCGGTGGATCATGGGATACGAGCAGGGAGTTCATATTGTATCCCCAGGGCTAATTGCAAGAAACAAAAAGAACCACAAGCTATAGCAGCTTGCAGCCAGGCTGTACCCAGGTGTTGTGTGCTGCAAATACTGCAAACACTGATTTCAGACAGTCTGGGTAGGGGCTATATCAGCATAGCAATGAAGGACCAGGGCCTAGGGGTCATCATCTGTGAATATAAGAACGTAAGAAACATACAAACGAGAGGAGGCCATTCGGCCCATCAAACTCGTTTGGGGAGAACTTATAACTAATAGCTCAGAGTTGTTAAAATCTTATCTAGCTCAGATTTATAGGAACCCAAGGATTTAACTTGCACTAGCAAGTTAACTAGCAACTTTCAGTGTAAGGAAGTTAGACTGATTGGCCTATAATTTGACAGATTATTTCTATCCCCTTTTTTGAATATGGGCATTATATTAGCATGCTTCCAATCATAAGGTACCACACCAGCAGATAAGGATTTCTGAAGCAGTGATGTTACAAATAATATCCCTCATCTCTTTTAATACTATAGGTAAGATGCCATCAGGCCCCTGTGATTTATTTTAAGCTGAGCTAGGCTTTGTAACACATCAGCTTCAGTTATACGTATGTCATAGACGATGCCAGATTAGTGTTACTTGTGTCCTCAACAGTGAATACCTGTGCAAACCAATCATTGAACTCATTTGCTATATCAGTGTCATTCTCAATTATAACTATTTGTAGTGATTTGCTGTTGTTCCTTTACAGAATCCTGGATTTGACTTCAGTGGTGCAGAAATTTCGGGAAATTTTGCTGGCGGTGGACCAGATTTTTCAAACCTGAAATGACTCTTACATTTGACCACAATGACAACAAATGAAAGCAGACTTCCATTACTTCCCCGACCTGTGCAGCACCTTCCAGTATGAAATTTGGTTGGACAAGTTCTCTGGAGCTGGGAGCACGACGGGGGAAGAACTCCGTGTTCGTTCAGTTCTGGGAACTGGCAAAGCCTCGTGTCACTGACAAAATAAAGACTGTGTGATTTAAACAGGTTTACCGTCTGATCTGATGCGTTTCATGGTGGGAAAACGTGCTCTTCCACAGGTGCATATAGCCAGTTTTCACCGAGCAGCAAAGGATGGATAAGACCAGCAACTGCATTTCAATAATGTTTTATTGAAAGGTAAACTTTTCACATTCTGGCACTCTGGAACATCAAAGGTACTGCCTGCCCTTTTGAGAGGCCTTAAAGACCAGGTATGTTGACATGCATTATTAAGTACTACTGGCATCCTTCTCAGTTTGACATTTGTGTATTTGAGCGTTATCTGGATGTGAATATCTCCAATCTGTAGTTAGTTAAGAATAATCCCAATTTTGTAAATTCAAGATATCATGGGTCAATGTGCAGTCTTAATGTCCAAAAAGCTACACTGTTGTGAACCAGCTGTAGCTCTTAAAATTTCATTACACTACATCACTCAAGTTGAGGATACATATCCTCTAAACTGGAGATATGTTAGCTTGTTTATACGACAGTCATTTTCAAAAAAAAAAAAAAAACACCTTGGGTAAGAGTGTGCATTACGATGGCCAACTACCTAGGGTGGAAGTTAAGGGTTTTGGGCCCGATTTCTTGGTTCCATTTTCTGTATCACAAAACCCTTCTCCCTCCTCTTCCACATGGTGGACTGAGGACCTAGGTGGTACAATACTTCACTGCTCAGAACTGTCACCAGTGCCAAGACCCGCTGGAGAATCACGACACCGATTCAACTGAGAACAAACATACGTAAGCATTAATCCAAAATGAATCAGGAAAAAATAATAAATTACTGGTTGAGAACATCTCAAAAGGTGCTGGAGTAAGATGGGACACGGCAAGTATGGATGGGTGATAGGATGGATTCCATAGGAACTATGCAACACAAAAGCTATGGGGAAAGGGCATCTGATTTCTGGAGTGGGACGTGTTGGAGGGGTATTCTTCAGGTGCATTCTTCTGGACAGGAACCTAAGCGAAATCAGTAATTACATCCGTTAGGCAAGTGAACATTACGCACAAAGAGAGTGCTTAATTGGATTCTGATTGCCCTACGGGCAGGCCAGCTCACCTAACAGGATGCCTCTGGGATGGTTGGAAGATGGGCGACCCTGTAATAGCTGTGCTTCAGCTGTCTAGCAGTCCTGCCTGAGATGATCCAGCGAAGCTTCTGGCTGCTGGGTTTAAAGCGCTTGGTGGAGGAGTACTCGATCAGGCACTTGGCAACCAGTTCTCTCACACACACCAGGTCACCATCTTTAATCTGAAGGAAAGAAGTTTGTGACCATTAGGGAAATTTAAAAACATAAATCTCTTAAGTTGACGGTCAGCATGAAATACAGTGTAAATCCTTAATATTTTTAGCCAAGAACCTATATTCAGGTCAAACCAGTACTTCTCCATACAGGTGACAGTGTAAACATCTGTCTCATAGCTTAATGTATGGAGATGCACCGGAACCTTCTGGAGACCCGACACCTGCTGGCACTTACGCTGGAATGCTGCTGTAGGCACTGCAGCGTCTCCGCTGCGCTGTGCAGGCCTTGCTCCTGCACTTCCAGGGCTAGCGTAGCCAGAGCAAGCAGAGATGGCTGCAAGGACAGTTCAGCTCATTAAACACTGATGATGTACAGAAGGATGTATCCACCCACAAAGTCAGCCATCTCCCCTGGTCTTAGGTTTGCAACATTCGTACGATTCTAACCACCAGCTTATTCTTAGCACACAATCTTAATGTGCCACAATATGTACTTTTTTGGCCTGAATGTTACGTCACCGGTCAAGTTATGTGATAGCAGAGTACAGAGGGTGCCCTACAGAACAGAGTGCCCTACGGCAAGGCCACCCTGAAGCCACCGAGAACATCCACCCCCCCCCCAAGAGTACAATCATCTCACCTTCACTTTTGAGAAGACAAAGGAGCAGTGACAAGCCTTCAGCTGTGCCTCCAGCCTCTCCATGTTCAAAGCTTTTCTTCTAGAGAAAGGAATCATTTTTAAAATGTTAAAATACAGGAACGGCGTAGTGTTAGTCCAAACCACAACACGCAAGTGTTCATTTCATGCTCACGTTTCCATGTCCAGATGCTCCAAGACGTAGGAGTGATACAGCCTCAGGAAGTCGAGTGCCGTTGGGGCCTTCACCCTCCAGCAGACTTTCTGTAGGATTATCTTCTCCATCCGCATCATATCAGACACTGTGAAGCGGTTCTGACTGATCCGGATCAGGTCGTGGGCCAGCGGGACGTTCCGCTCTTCCTCTGCGGATTTCACGGCGATGTAGAAGCAGCAGAGTCCCACACAGGACAGGTGTTTCGGTTGGATCTGTCGGAGAGAATGACGACAATGATAAGACTTATACTAACATTAAAAAAACTCATAGCCTCTAGTAGTCTACCATGCACTCAGACAGCACCAGGCACTCAGACAGCACCAGGCAGAGAAAGGTCACAGAAAGAAACAGGCACACAGATATAAATAGATTCTTCTAGGGCAGGGGTGGGCAATCTTATCCGCAAAGGGCCGCTGTGTATGCAGGTTTTCGGGATAACCCGAAGGTCAGCTGTTCAAACCCAGGTGTGAGGACTCGCCTGCCAATCAGTCTCCTAATTAGGAACCTAATTAGGGAGTTGCAGCAAAAACCCGCATACACAGCGGCCCATTGCGGATAAGACTGCCCACCCCTGTTCTAGGGTGTCACACTCTACCTTCATTAGGGCAAGGAATCGATCCAGCAGGTTCACGGCGAGGGAGAACGTCTCTGCGCTGAATCCAAAGAAGCGGGTGAGAGAAAGCAGATCCTTGACCTCAAAGTCACGCAACCTGGAGGTCATTCTCAAACCGCTGTCATGCGCTGCCTCCAAAACCCTCAGGCCAGACAGCTTGGGCTGATAGCGGCTCTCCTGCTCCAGAAGGACCTTAAGCTGGATGGCAACGGGTGCAGCATCGTGTCCTTTCACAGTATCGATCATCTGCGATGCATAAAACGACGAAAATTAGAGAGAATCATCACAGCACTCTAGATCGTTGACACCGATTCGGCTCCACCCGTCCCATTTATAAAAGGAGAGGAGTGGAGTACATGCCGACATTTCGTTTACGGTCTGGAGTAAACATTACAACGTGATCCCTAGCGGCGACGGTGAACACTTCTAGGGGGATAAAGGCAAACGTTGGTCTCAGATTCGCCGGATCTTACAAATGTAAATTAAGATAAATGCTGGAATTACATCAGACGAACGGCCGGGAAGTTTGCAGTGAGAAGAGCGCCCTCAGCGGACAGACAGGGAACAACAAGAGGGGGCTATGCCTGGACATGTCGGCGGCCCCGGGAGCCTGACGCCGCTAGTATTTACCAAAAAACAGACTGATTTCGTGTGTATTTATATATACACACACATATACATACACACACACAGACCGTATGAACTATTATTTTACTTTAATCATTAAAACTGCAGTTGTTTTAAGGCGTACTTCGAATACGGCCATGATCACACCCCTTTCTGTTAGGAAGGAATTTTCAACAAATTGATAAAAAATAACCATAACAGAAATTAGTGCATTATTACTAATTATTAGTTAGTTAAGGGACTTACCTTTGTTGGAATAAAAATGGAAAACGCGATGAAAAGAAAATGGTCAACTAGCTAAAATATAGGTAGTTGCTGACTTGGTATAAATTATTTCATTTACAAGTAAATACGAAATAAAAAATAGTAATAAAATAAGTATGAGTTCTCCGAGTTCTAAGCAATCCTTCTAGCCCCGTCCCTGCACACCCCTTACCCTTGGCGTACAGAAGCCTCTCTATAGACGCGTGACTATAAGTAGCATCAGAAACTATGCCAGTGGCTCAGAAAGATATCATTGGTTGCTGCTGAAACAACGCCCCCTATTCCTGGACGATCATTGGTTCATTATCCTATCAATCATCACGTGGCTCCGGTTCTGTCGTGCGAGCGTGGCCTATCACGTGCCCAGGCCCACCGCGGACGGAGGTGGCGCAAAGCAGCCGTCGTGAGCTGTCGTGATTTTTAAAGCCCATCGCATATTCGCGTCTTCGGAATCGCCGTATGTTTGACCTGTCCCTGCAGCTTCACAGTATATAATACATATCGCTCACACCTTATATTCTGGCCGCAGTAATACCCGAATGTGCGTGTGTTAGATGTTTCGAACTCCTAACAATGTTAGGGGATAAGATAGCGTTCTAGTGCACAGACTTTCGCCCCTCAATTTATCTAAAATCTTAGTCTATCTTTAACTGAAGAGCAATTCTGCTTTGATTTTCAGGCCATTGCGGAAATGTATGCATAAAGGGGATCCTAACCGTGCCATCATTTTGGTGGCTTTTGTGTTACTTCTGCAGAGGTGTCAATTTCAGGTCCAGAAAGTAAAAATCCAGACCAGGTTTTTGTTTCAAACAACTAGTTGAGCACTCTGTGACTGTGACTCTTTATGCTCAACTGATTGGTTGAAACAAAATCCTGGTCTGGATTTTTATTTTCTGGACCTGAAATTGACACCTCTGTACTTCTGAGACTGCCGGTGCATTTGGCGTCGCCTTCGGGACGCTTTGTGTGCGGCGGAGCCCGGTGACGGCGCTGGAGGTGGAGCCGGCCCCTTTATAAGCGCGTCTCCGGCGCCGGCCCGCAGCTTCTTCCTGGAGCCGCGCCTCTTATTGGTTCTTATGCGGTTCTCTCTTTTCTTTTTTATATAATTATTAGTATTATTTATTTATTACTATTACTGCCGCTAGAGTTTGCGCGAAGGACTTGCTTTCCGACGCCATGCTTTCTCTCCTTAAACTTTTCGCATGAGCATACCCGGCGACCTTTTTACTAGGACAAAGAGTGATCTTGCTGGGACGAGCTGGTGGTCGTCAGGCGCTGCTAATAAGCAGCCGGAGGCAGGGCGATGGCCGAAGCCCGCGGCGCTGACCGCCGGAGCGCCAGCCCTCTCCCGTAACACGGAGCGCTAAGGCCGGCCTTCCTTCTGCATCCGCGGCGCCGGGCGTCTTGTTACAGGCGCCGAAACAGACCGCCCAGCCCGGTATGTAGCCTCCAGTGTCGGTGGATAACTGGGGAAATCGCGCTAAACCGATATAAACATGAAGGCGATCCCACACACTGCAGCATTTGGGGATAGGGATGAAATAAGTTGTATTTCTCCGCCGGTGGACCTGGCCATCGGAGAGCGGGGGCTGTCTCTGGTGTAGGACCGCTTATTTACGTACTGTCATTTGGTTATTGGCACTTCCTTCTGCGTGTGCCGGGGACATGGCACCGCCTGGCTAAGTGCGATCGCTGGCAGCTTTGGTCCGAAACAAAGTTACATTAAAGCGCGACGAGGAAGTATAGTTCCCCACCCCCCACCTGTGAGTCGCTGTGTGACAGAAACAACTTATTATTATCAGTGTTATTCTTTATCTAATGATCTTTCGGCTTTGCTTCAGATCGCACTTGTGTTCCGGCTCGGTGCGATTGCAGGGGGGGTTCTCCCTGAAGAGGGGGCGATGCATGCATGCATGCTCGGGGGGGGTTCGGAGAACCTGCTTCGCCACTTTGCGCCGTCCTTCGTTACAGGCGGCCCGTGGGACCGCGGCTGCCCCCCAGCAGGGGAGCCGTGGCCGGCCGCTCGGTCACCATGAAGCGGCTGCGCCGGACGCTGCGGGACGCGCTGGCCCGGGAGACGCGCCTCTGGAAGGCCCCCGTCTTCAAGAGCGGCAGAATTCTAGTAATGGCCACGACAAGCCCCGTTTACGGTGCATCCTGCCCGCCGCACCATCCCGGCAGCGCCTCCTTACTTACCGCTCTTTGTTGTCTATGACAGGGCACGGACATCTCGGCATTTCAACAAGAGGATGCCGTTTCGTGGCTCGGGAACCTTAGTCGGGTGTTCAAGTATTGCCCTGAAACGTTTGCCCTTGCTGTGAGCATTTTGAACAGACTGTTGGCATCAGTTAAGGTAACGAGACATGAATATTCACCTTCTGGCGCATGCAGTTGACCGGTTTTTCCCCCAGAATCCATCCAGTATTTCTGTATGTGTTTATTTTGCAGGCACATCCAAAATATCTCCGGTGCATTGCCATAACATCTCTCATTATTGCTGCAAAAGTTAACGAGGAAGACGAGGTAATCACATGATGATTCTGCTTATGCTTGCACAAGTTTGACATGTTATCCAGTGAGTTATTTTATTTTTCTTATAAGATTGAACAGGGATGAATAATATTGGCTTTAAATTGTCAGCCAGCGTATGATTGAAAGCAATGCAAACACTTATTACAGTACAAGGTGCAGAACAAATGAAGTGTCTGTCTTGTTTTTACTTTTTTGTGATAGGCGATTGTGTCTGTGAAGGAGCTTGCATCCTGGAGCGCCTGCCGCTTTTCGGCGGCTGACATATTTCGAATGGAGCGGATCATATTGGACAAGCTTCACTGGGACCTTTATACCTCGACGGCGGTTGACTTTGTCCATATTGTAAGTAGCTTGTGCAGAAGCACCACTGGTCCCTTTAGCTTGGCATCTGTCATTGAGTTTGACACCTCCAAGAGGAAGATAACAACAGCTCCAGAGAACCATTCTGCGCACCCATGTGCTGTGGCCACCGAGAGCACGAGGGGCTCAGCACTGGGCTTGTGAAGTTAAGGCACTTAACTGCTATGGCAAAGTGTAAGCCTAACACATGGGTAGAAATACCCATTTGTCCCTTTCCATGCAGAATACTTTCTAAATACACACAGTCTTTCCTGATAGAATTATACATATTTAGTATATAATCAGTGAACATACCACAACTGTATATAACTCTTACTCAAGTACAGATTCACAGGACTGTCCAGTATTTACCAAACCACATCCACAATGCTTAATATCTCAGGCCTCATGAAATATCTGAATTTACAAAAAGAAATGGGTGGTGTCACATATTGCAGTGATGTTGCAGTGTCACTGCCGTTGCAATGGCATGTTTGTTTGCCGGAATTCCATCCATTCGTTTCCGATTCCGCAACCTATAATTTCAATTAGTGATGATCATTAAGTATGTAGTACCTGCAAGCGCAACTTTAATACGCATTTATGAATATGCAGTAACTTTTTACACACACACACACACACAACCTCGCAGTTACTTTTGTTACGAGGATACCACACCCAGATTACCATTACCCCCAAGCTGATTCCTTTATAAATTATAGTTATAGAAACAACAAATGTTCCATGGTTCCACCCACTCTAGCACAACACTAACATTTCTGTAAATGGTGTGACACCAAAGACCTCAAAAGGCAGAATGATTAGAACGTGTGAAACGCAAGAACGAGAACATCATGAATCAAGTTTAACAAGGGTGAGGAACTGACACGACCTGGAGCTAGAATGCAGGCTTCTGTTTAGGTCACACGACGTTAAGATGAACGAGTGGGCTGGCAGAAGGATGAGCATGTCGCATGAGTATGGGGTCGTGGAGATGTCCTCCAGTGTCCATGGCACTGGCCAGTGGAGGGGAGAAGCTGACTGGCTTTGTCTCCATTTTGACGATTGCAGTTCCATGCCCTGGTGCTGGCTGGCCACCCACATCTGCCCCAGCTGTGTGCTCAGAAGGAGCCTTGCCTCCAGGTGGCGCTGTGGAGCAGACAGGTGCAGCACTGTATGGCCTGCCACCAGCTGTCACAGTTTAAAGGCTCCACGCTGGCCTTGGCGATCACTACCTTGGAGCTGGAGAGGCTCACTCCAGACTGGTTCTCTGTTTTTACAGATCTGCTAAAGAAAGCACAGGTAGGTGGACGTCTTAAATGCCAAAGGTTTAACATACCCAAGATCAGTGATTCTCAAGCTGGTTCTTGGGGACTCACCAGGTGGGTCACGTTTTTGCTCCCTCGGGGAGCTGCAAGGGAGCAAAAAACGTGGACCATCTGTGGCTCCCCGAGGCCTGGGTTGAGAAACGCTGCTCTAGGTTCCTTAAAAATGGTTAAATGCAAGTGGTGAATGACAGGATGGGGAAAAATGCCATTCTTCCGTTTCTGTCGAAGGTTGACAGCATGGAGCTTATCCGCTGCAGGGAAATAGCAGAGCAGCACCTCGCCCCACACTGCAGACTCCCCCTCAGACCCAGTGTGCTGTATATCTTTGATCCCACCACCTTGACATACTCCCAGAATAGCAGCTCGGACCTTCCCCATCCACTTGTGGTTGAGCCCGGTTTGCTGCAGGGGGCCGTGGAGGAAGCAGACGACTTCTGCGATGGCTTCAAGTGCCTGTACAACGAGGGGCTGGCAGGGGAGGCTGGGGAAGAGGATGGCACTCACTCTGACCCTCTGGAGGGCTGCCCCCCCCTCCAGCCACCGGTCTGCTAGGGAGTCTGGGCATGGGGGGGCGCAGCACATTGTCAGCGAGTCCAAATTGAGCCAGTCACTCACATGGGGGGCCCCCCTTGTTAATACTTTTTAAAATGTTAATCTTTTTTGTTAAATATACTGTACTTCCCTCATCTATTTGTTATAGATGGAAAAGGTGGTTTTTTTTTAACATTTCTGAGCAAAACCTTTTGAATGGAAGTTTAATTTCATAGACAGATGGTACTTCACTGATCCCAAAGGAGGAAACTAGGGCAATTTTTCATTTTTTTTTTTTTCATGCGCTAAATAATTTAGATCTTGCCAAACATTTGAAAGCTAAGTTGCCCAGTGGTATTAAGGGTTTTAAATTGTATTATGCTTGAAAAGTTTCTCTTCATACTGCAGCGGATAGACATGCAGGATGGGCTAAGAATCGATACAATCTTTTGGTAACGTTTAAGAGCAGCCATGGAACTCAATGTGAATGTCTTTGTAAATCTACAACTATTTATACTTTGTAGTAATACTGAAGTTTATTTTTTTTAGACAAGGGACCCAAAGCTGCAAAGGCACTTTTGTATATTTTTTGCATACTGTGAAATAACATGATGGCCAAGACTTTCCGAATAAATGTATGTGGTACATTTCCTGTCTGTGAGTGGGCTTTTTTCTGTCTGCCCCCCCCCTTCCTTTCCTTCTGCTGTCATGACCATTTGTCTGAAGGTCATGCAGATGACGGCTGGGGATCATTCTGTTCCTTACTCAGCAAAGTGTTTTTTTTTTATAAATACTGTAATGACGCAAAAACCCAGATGCAAGCTAAGGGGTTTTTTTTTTTTTTTTTTTTTTTAAGACTTTATTAGGAGCATGCAAATACAAATGTACCATAGATATACTGTTCATAGCAATTTGGGGATATGAATTTCAGAATGTTTTTATAAATAAGTATCTCTTGTAACTGCTTGTTGATTATAAATATTCCTGATAAATAATGCATTTGCAATCCAAAGAGACATTTGGCACAAGGCGGCACATCTGGGGAATGAAGTATGAATGCGACGCCAGCAGGTGCATATATACAGACGTCAGTGGCTCCCCGCTGGGGGACAGTGATGTACTTTAGCATGGAACCTCGCCACCAGCGGGCTCCGCAGGCACAATGACACAGTGTAGATGTGGGAAAAGAATCAACAGCCCATATAACAGCAGCTTACGAAGCACAATAATGCGAGCGTGTGTCAAGCAAGCAGGAAGCCATGGCGTCAGGCACCAGTGCCCAGGGCTGCAGGGGGTTCACAGGTACCCCAAGCCCCAAGCCAACACTCCTCTCGCACACCCCACCACCTCGTCATAAGCAGTCACACCATGTAAAGCATCTCAAGTGTGACCCCAGCCAAAGTCACTCCTCTGCTCCTGGTGGTTGAGGGCGTGAGGATTTGGGTTTTTTTTTTTTTTTGAATCTTCTAATTTAAATTCCTTCCTGAGGGTAAGGAGCATGAGCTGGGAAGACTAAAGAAGCTACGGGGGGGGAAGAAAAACAACAGAAGATCACTCAGAAGGTTGACCAGCCAGGGAAGGGAAGGTGGCTTTCATGATGCCGGTGATGTGCCACTGCAGGAAAACCCAGGGGCTCAATCACTAGCATTTGTCGTAGGACTGGATGATACACAAACTATCAGTAATGAGCCTCTGACTACAGCGGCTCTGCATTTCTTAACGAGAAATTGCTAATCTTTCACACAAAGAGTGGCTGAGGCATTCGGCCTCTTTTGAATAAGCTTTGGCTGAGCAAGGAAAGGTTGCTAATGTAATAACAGGACAAAGACAGCCATTCATTTCATAAAAGAGGGATTTTGTCTTGTAACCTGTAATCCTCGGTTTATTTTTTAGGAATTCAAAGTTTGCCGGAAAGCTTTACGGATGGTGATTCTAATGGGTAGAAATACAGGATTATTACCATGTTAAATCTCGCAAAGCCATTCCAATCCAGACCTAGTTTCCAGGAAAAGTGACAATATAACAGTTTGCAGAAAGTTCAGTAAACAAATTCATTTCGGTAATAGTTGCGTATACTTACTTTCAGATAAAATACTGCAACTAATGCTCATTTTGAGAAGCAAGGCTATTAAAAAGCAGCAGAACGGTATAGTGTTGAATTATCAGTTACCATTAATACTGATGTTCCATGTTAAGACCATGTTGGTATTTTAATGTTATCGTTAGAAAGTTAACCACAATTCCGAAACATCTCCCCTCAAGTGTTGCACACTGAAATTACACAGCCGTCAAAGTCAGTGCAGTTCTTTATCAGCCATATTTCAGAATGAAATCTGATGAAATCCTCACACTGAGCCGATGGGTCTACCCCATGCGAGCCCCGAGGGGATGGTGGAGAGGTTGTGAGCAGCGTCAGGGCCTCAGTTCATATTCACTACCCTCAAACGTCCGTGCTCGGACTCTACCATCTTTGCACTTTCGTAAAATATCTGGGGTAACAGAGAACCCCACAGATGACAAGCACGTGCCCGTACCCACAGCACTACACATATATATTTACACCTAAAGACACACATCGCAAATTCCACCGAGGCCCTTTAATTGCGCTTCGCCGAGGAACGGCACGCTTGTTTCGAAACAGACTGCTCATAAACAGAAGGCTGCCGGCAAGCAGATGGCGGCTCCGGCTAGCACCGTCAGATCTTTTCACGGGGCTTTGCAGCGACGCCTTGTTTGCTGCCTGTCCTCTTTCGAATCACCATATGTGCCTTTGTGTTGAAGAAGGTGCGAGAGAGCAGAGGTAGGCCAACAGTCCCACGCTCCACCTAACCTGCCTGTAAGCAGTGCCACTTTTATGGAAGCTGATCCTTTTTTTTTTACTGAAAGCAGCACAGAAGGGCTGTTCTCTACGTTCCACCTTTGACTTACGGACCACCTATTCATGGTCGCCAGCCATTATTTCATATCATGTAATATTTAAACATATAAAGAGGAATACTGTGACAGGGCTTCTCACAGAGGGGTTATGCAGAAGAAGATAATGCAAGACACTGAGCTAATAAGGAAATGTAAAACTCTGATTATTACCCTCACTTAAAGGTAATTATGATTAAAAAGGGTTAGTCAATGAATTTGACAAAGACGAGGCTAAATGTACCTGTGACCCTAAAGATAAGCGTTTAGAGCAGTGTTTCCCAATCCTGTCCTTAGGGACCCAGACGGTCCACAGTTTTGCTCTGGGAGGGAGACAAAAACATGGGATTGCCTGTGGGTGTCTGAGGACCGGCTTTGGAAACACTGGTTTAGAGGATGGGAGGACGGATGGACGGATGGACGGATGGATGGATGGATGGATGGACACACCACTGACCCAATTATGAAGTGAAAGTCAGCTTCAGTGGTACCAGCCTCTTATCCAAGACAGAATTGTGGTGATTTTCATAACTTTATCTTCAATACAAATGCCTACAGCTGTCCCTATCTTAAATATACTCTATATCCTAACCCAGGAAGTGTTCAGCATCAGTGTTAATTTGCTTCTGTAAAGTGAAGCCACCATCACACTTACTTCTTACTGTAATATGAATGTAAATATTAAAGAAAGTCTAACTCTACCATCAGTACACATTCTACCTATAACTATGTTCTTAGGATACAAACACACACACACAAATCTGGGATTAATATAAAACAGCAATGGCTTCATTAATATATTGAGAAATTCAGTGGTAACTATGTTTCTGCATATATAAATATACATACATACTTTTTAAATAGATATTAAAGTTCCATGAAGGTAGTTCAGGCTCAGTATGGCTCAGATAAGATTTGATACTGTAATAGCTTTCTAATACTACTTTAGTGCTAATCTACAAACAGTACATTAAACAGAAAGGTCAGTTTACGTCAAGGAACAGACTGACACTTATTAGTACCAAGTGTCCCATTCAAGGTTTTCGTTTTTTGCATAGATTTTTCCCTTCTGATCAGCAATCACAAATCATCCTTGGAAATAAAAAGTCCTGCATATCTGACGACCTGGCTGATGTAAAGAAAAAAAAAGTAATTATAATAATAAATAAAAAATAAGGCTGTTAAATAACACCGTCCCACCACAGCCCACTGTCCACTATCCATCAGGGTCTTTGGTCCACAAACACAACGTCATGAGGTCACAACAGAAAAATGGCGGACGGAAAGGTTTACGTCGCAATGGTGATGGAAGACAAATCCGTAGCTGGGCTGTGCTGCCTGCTCCCATAAATTAACTGAAAGAAAAAAAAATGACAGAAATATGACGAAACAAACCAATGAACACGAACGAAAGCAAAGACAAGCCTCTTGTAAAATGAAGCTTTAACACAGCACAAAAATGGACCTGTCACTTTAGACAGAATGAAGTCGTCTTGCACACTACGGCCGGCTCATTGAGGCGAATGTGATGACATGCAATGCAACGTCCTATATTGTTACATATTTAGCTACTGGATAGACTGTCCGGCAAAATCTTATTATTATTATTTTTAGATAAAAAATTATTATTATATAAAAATAGTAAAATAATGTATTATTATTATTATTGTCTTCTACTAGAGGTTAATTTTAAGCAATGCAAAAAAAAAAAAGGATTCCTGGTGTTAAGTGAAAGCGGCCTTATTCTCCAGCCTGTGTTTATTATAACGGACGACCAAAGCTCTGGACGCTCTAATGCCCAGCACATCCGCCTATCGCGGCACCGGCTTCACA
The DNA here is from genome assembly GCA_026774425.1 of Petrocephalus zakoni. Classification (NCBI taxonomy): domain Eukaryota; kingdom Metazoa; phylum Chordata; class Actinopteri; order Osteoglossiformes; family Mormyridae; genus Petrocephalus; species Petrocephalus zakoni. The sequence continues at coordinate 5,965,551 of JAODKN010000002.1, read as the reverse complement.
CTCCGGGCTCAGTCTCCCTCCTGCTTTCTCTGGATGTTCCCAATCCCTCAGCCTTATCTGAGTGTTCCCACCCTCATCCGGTCAGCAGCCATGTCAAAGACAAGCATCACGGCCCCCACGTGAGACGCCGCCATTATGGTACATCCAGGCCGAGAATAGACAATCCCTGCAGTGTCCCGGCCTGGAGCATAATATCAGGCTGCCACGCCAGCACCCTCCTGCCAACATCCCACTGGGCAGAGCCATGCTCATCTCCTATGCTGCTATCACCATGACAGGATAGCGAGAGACAGAGAGAGAGACAGCAACAGAGACAGAGACAGAAAGACAGTGATAGAGAGACAGCAACAGAGAGAGACAGCAACAGAGAGAGACAGTGACAGAGAGACAGCAACAGAGACAGAGAGAGTGACAGAGAGACAGCGACAGAGACAGAGAGAGAGACAATGACAGAGAGAGACAGTGACAGAGAGAGACAGTGACAGAGAGACAGCAACGGAGACAGAGAGAGACAGTGACAGAGACAGAGAGAGAGACAGTGACAGAGCGAGACAGTGACAGAGAGACAGCAACAGTGACAGAGAGAGACAGTGACAGAGAGACAGCAACAGAGACAGAGAGAGACAGTGACAGAGAGAAAGCGACAGAGACAGAGAGAGAGACAGTGACAGAGAGACAGCAACAGAGACAGAGAGAGACAGTGACAGAGATACAGCAACAGAGACAGAGAGAGAGACAGTGACAGAGAGACAGCAACAGAGAGTGAGAGAGAGAGACAGTGACAGAGAGACAGCAACAGACAGAGAGTGACAATGACAGAGAGAGAGACAGTAACAGAGATACAGCAACAGAGACAGAGAGAAAGACAGTGACAGAGAGACAGCAACATGGAGAGAGAGAGAGACAGTGACAGAGAGACAGCAACAGAGACAGAGAGAGAGAGTGACAGAGAGACAGCAACAGAGAGAGAGAGAGAGAGACAGTGACAGAGAGAGAGACTGTGGCAGAGAGACAGCAACAGAGACAGAGAGAGAGAGACAGTGACAGAGAGACAGCAACAGAGACAGAGAGAGAGACAGTGACAGAGAGACAGCAACAGAGAGAGAGAAATACAATGACAGAGAGAGACAGAGAGATTGAGGAGAGAGAGAGGGACAGAGATTGCAACAGAGAGAGAGAGCATGGGAGACAGAGAGAGATAGCGACAGAAAGAGAGAAATGGACAGCGACGGAGAGAGAGAGAGACGGAGGGAGGGAGGGAGGGAGAGAGAGAGCCCTTACTTTTTCTTGTCCTTGTCCTTCTTGGGGGGCTGCTGTGAAGACCCTCGCAGTGACTGAGCCTGTAAGCTCTCTGCTGCCATCTTCTCCCTGTTGAAGGCATTCATGTCGTCCTCCAGGTCCCGCCGTTTCTCCTCCACCTTCTTCTTCTCCTCCTGGTGCAGCCTCTTCAGCTGCTCGAACCTGTCATGCAGCTGGAGAGGTGCCATACAGTGGCGCGCCTTGGGTTAGGTCACCTGACACTCGCTGGGGGTGCATGTGGCGTGGCGGCAGGCCGTGCCCACACACCAGGCCGCTCAGCGGTTACCGGCCGGCCTCAGAAGCCCACGGCGCTGTCCCTCACTGCACACTGAATGTCCAAAGGCTTTCCATTTACAGCCTGTTAGTCTTTGGTAAGCCTGTGTGATTTACATGCCAACATCTCCGACACTTCATGAGGGGACGGCTCCCGTTTACCTCTCTCTCCTTCTCCTTCAGCTCCGCTTCCGTCTCCTTCACCTTACTGACAAACATCTGCCTCATCTCCTCCTCCTTGCGCTGGAGCTCCCCAAGGCACTCCTTCCGTTTGGCCTCATAGGTCTCCTGTAGGCTGCGGGTGAGAAGTGGGCACCGTATCTCTGCCAGCGCCCCGCCGCCTTCGCATGCCGCCTGTTGACACTCATGGGTGGCCATGACAGTCGGGCCTGCGGGCCTCACCTGAAGGGCTGCTGGTCGGGGTGGGTGTCCTTGAAGCCCATCTCCTCCAGCTTGCAGCGGCGGTACAGCTCGTAGTGGCGGGCGTGCGTCTGCTCCCGCAGGTCCTCCATGTTCACGCGCAGCAGCATCTCCCGCAGCTTCACGAAGTCGCAGTGGCTCTCGTTCTCCACTGGTGGGGAAGACGGTGACAGGGCTGAGATGCAGCTGGCCCGCAAAGTCGGGCCGAGCACAGATGGGCTCCGGAATCCGTGCGACATCTTCAGCTTGACCCAGCAGAGAGCCACAGGCCGACGCGTCTTTATGCCATCCCACACTTTTACTGCGTGATTTTTTACAGCTATTGCTACATATTTATTCTTATCTTTTCAATAATATTTTGTATTACATATTTCATTTTAAGCACAAAGCATGAAGCATGATAGAATGATATGCAATATCCAAGAGAGACCATATGGACAGTACAGCACTTCAAATACATCCCCCCAGGGGCCTGGAGCCTGTCCCAGACAGCACAGGGTACAGTACTGGGGTGCAGCTTGGATCGGATGCCAGTCCATCACAGGGCACAGGCTGGGGTACAGCCTGGATGGGATGCCAGTCCATCACAGGGTACAGGCTGGGGTACAGCCTGGATAGGATGCCAGTCCATCACAGGGTACAGGCTGGGGTACAGCCTGGATGGGATGCTAGTCCATCACACACACATACACACACACAAATTTAAAGTTTATGCTTCAGTGTGTACAGCTCAAAGAGAGAAGTCAAGCTGTTACTAGGGCCAGGGTGTGATGGATGTCTCCATCTGTTTAGGACCCAAAACACAATTTTCTAATTAACTAACAAGCCCAAGAGCCCTCAGGAGATGTCAAACCTGAGCTGACGCTGGCATTAAAATGGAGGGGGACTCGAGGATGATGACACAAGGAGCAGACTCCCAAGCAGGGAGAGGAAGGCCTGAACCTTGTCTCAGTAAGAACAGCTGGAGGACTGTGTGCCCCACCCCGTTGCCATGGCAATGACAGCAACAGACACATGGAAACAAGGTCATCATCAGAAGAGCTTGAAACAGGAGGGGTGCGGGAAGTTCTCTAGGGAGATAAGACCTGAACATAATCCCAAGGCCTCCACTAAGCCAGCAGAGGGTGAAGAGAAACTGCAGGCAGGGTCGCTGTAAGGGATGGACTGGCATGTCTGTCAAGGGGATGTGAATGTGAGCTCCAGAGGGGCGGAAGAGACCCTTACCCTGCACCACGCCCCAGGGGTACTGCCGGGCTCGCACCATCTTATTGCCCACTTTCACCTCTTCGATGCTCCCCACCACAGCGAAGGGCAGGTGGGCCTGTAAGACACAGGTAACAGGGGTTGACACTGCTCTGGGGTATCCATACGGGCTCTGAGGAGCATGACACGGTATGCTCTCTGTCAACAAGAACCAGTTACTACAGGCGAGATCAAAAACCAACACCTGGGTGGAGATGGAGATGTTCGTGAAATAATGTCCACAACATGCTATCTGACTTCTCAGTTTAAGGTGAGAGTTTGCTTGCTGTGTGAATGCGGTCTTGACATGTTATTACGAACAATCTGATTGGTCTATCATGATGTTTTTGGAAGAAGGCTAGAGACGTCGCTTCGTTTGGCGCTTCTTTGGGTAGACTCACATTCATGGACGAGTTAATCTCTGCGACGGCCTCATCGTCTGTGGGGAACTGATATATCTGGACCCCGTTGCTAACCAGCTCGCTCATAATCTTGATTTTGAACTTGTCCAGTTCACTCTTGGAGATTGTGTCGGCTTTGGCTATGATGGGTATAATATTAACCTGCATGAAAACACAAGAGGGACCGTTACAGAAAGAAAAGAGCCACCTTACGTACATAATTGTTTTGAAGAGCTTGTATGTTCTCCTTTAAGAGCACCACTCATAAGGTTTCTCCACAAAGTAGATACTGTGAGATACTGATGTTCTTGAACAAAACTTGCTGAAACAGCACTATCTGAAGGTCACTGGCATATCTGCGTAGAAGCTGAGGATGGGTCATCACAGCGTTCTGTGACCTGGCAAGCATCCCCCCTCCCCATGGGAGCCATTCCCCCCTCCCCATGCAAAAGGGCCCTAAAAGCCAGTGATCACAGGTTTGGATTCCTAGAGTTTCCTGTGTACATCCACCATTAACGAGGCTGTCAAAGGAATCCGGAACTCTACAGGAAGTATGGGATTTCACCCAGAATACACACATCTGTAAATGTAATGTTCAGTAATACACGGAACAGAGATGGCTGAGTGTAACTTCACGGCCAAAAAGAAACTGGCACGATCGCCAAGAGCACTATAGTACAGCCTGTGTGTGTGTGTGTGTGTGTGTATTTTGGTACCTTGCTGTCCAGTTTCTTCATGGTGACCAAATCCAGGGCCTTGAGCGAGTGCCCCGTGGGGGCGATAAAGTACAGGCAGATGTGGATCCTCGTGTCATGGTGCTGACAGAGGCAGCGGCGGATCTTCAGCTCCTCTTGAAGGTGGTTCTCAAACTGGCTGTCAATGTAGTCGACGATGGGCTTGTAGCTGAGCAGGAACGGGGCCAGTAAAGTTTAGCATCACGCCGCGGCGAAGGCCGTATCCAAATATACACACGCACACTGGGGTGCCGGATCTTAGATACCAGAAGGAATAACATAGCATGGTGTTAGCCTAGCAGGGGCTGGCCGGGCAGGCAACCCCAAGCTCCCAGGGGTTTCTCTCTCCTCATCTCCACTGGCTTCTAGCTTCTTTTAATATCTGCGTACTAATAATGTACTGCCACATTCCCGTTAAATGCCTTGGGGTAGCTGTGTTGTGAAAGGCGCCATTCAGAAATTAATCTAAATACATACTGACTGTCTAAGTATTGTTTACTCTGGATGTGTGACGTATGAGAACTATGCCTCCTTAATCAGAGTGCTGGAATGCAACCGGTCTGAATGCCTGCATACTGAGCAATCAAATATGCATTTGCATAAATCAATCTGTAAGCCATTGTATTCAGTTCATTGAAGTGAATTAAACTGAACTGAATTATATGAGCGAGTTAAAAAATCCCGACGCGATTAGACCATCCCGCTTTCATTACAGCTACTGATATCCTACATTCTATTTTTATCTATGTTGTCAATTTTTTATTGCCAATCTGGAGTGATATTTATTTTTATTGTTGTGTTTGTTTTACAGTCATGCGTCGCTTAACGATGGTGATACAGGTAGGTCTGTTTACACCAGCATCACCACAAACAAGTGAGTAATGCGTTGCACTATAACATTATGACAGCACCCACGCTGTTAGGCGATAGGAATGTTTTAGCTCCGTTATAATCTTATGGGGTCACTGGGGGATATGTGGTTTGTCTTTGACCAAAACATTGTTATGCGAGGCATTGAGAGTGTTTTATCGTTATCTTTTTTTATGCTATTTTATATTTCTTTTTATTGCATATTTCCTTTCAAGTCTCCCTCCAAATAAAATATGTATTATATTTATCACAGATCACTCAGTAGCCATCGCGTTAGCTGTCATATAACCATGTCTGTAGGTAAGTCCCAGGTCTGGTTGCACAATCGGAGAAAACGCCCGCTAAATCCTGAATTCCCGCTGAATTCTTGCAGTGTTCCTGTGGAGCAAGCCCCTGTCGCTCTGGGGTCACAAATGCACACTAATCCCCAACTTGCAGTGTTCCTGGGGAGCAAGCCCCTGTCGCTCTGGGGTCACAAATGCACACTAATCCCCAGCTTGCAGTGTTCCTGGGGAGCAAGCCCCTGGTCGCTCTGGGGTCACAAATGCACACTAATCCCCAGCTGGAATTGGAGACAGAACCCACTTCCCATCCTGCCCCTTACTCCAAAGCTCCAAAGTTTGTGGCCTTAACAACACATCAATCATCCTGGGCATTTCCTTCCTGTCTTCTGGCACATTCCACAGCCCATGCCAGTTCTCGCTACATGACCTAACGGTACATGTCATCTCAAACACCCTGGACAGACAAACAGGGGCAGGGAGGAAGGCCCTTGCATGTCTGCAAACCTGGAGAGCTCTTACATGGCTACATACCTCTCGTCTTTGTTGATCTGGTCCCCAAACCCCACCGTGTCTACGATCATAAGCTTGAGCTGGACGCTGCTCTCCTGAAGGTCATATGTCCTGGGTCTCAGGTACACACCATTCTGGTAGTGGCTGGCTTCATCGGTCTCAAATGTCGTGTTAAAAAGAGTGTTCATTAGAGTTGACTTGCCAATACCGGTTTCACCTTGGAAACAAAGAGATTAATAGGAATTACATAACCACCTTACACAGTAGGGGCTTGCCGGTATATCTGGTATGAATGTACCAGGCTTATCAAGGAAGTATCTCTTCCAAAAAGGAACAGATAAGGTGAGATTTGCTTACCAACACAGAGTATGTTGAAACAGAATCCCTGTGTTACCGATTTACTAACCAACTGGTCGGGAAGACTGTCAAAGCCAACATGGCCCCCCAAGCCGAGACATCGCTTTTCTTCATTCTAGGAAGTTCAAAGAAGCCAGTGTCAACACCCACAATGTCCCCAAGAGCGTCAACTTCAATGAAGCCACTAGCTGCCTGATGTTCTCTGAGGGTCTTTGTAGACATTATCAGTACAAATTTCTCAACTTGATTATCAAAATGGGAAAAATCCAGCTCATTCATATTAATACATTTGAAAAATCTTCTAATTTAACACAGGATTTAGCTGTGAAGGACTGTTTAATGGTCCTCGCTCTATTACAGACTATACAGAAGGTACAGTGGAGCTTAGATTAATGCATAATTTTAAATGCCATCATTAAAAAAAAAACAGCTGATATTGCTAGTTGTGTCATGTGATTCTAATAAAAAGGTAAGAAATGTTGCAGCTGGGCTAACTGGCACAGCACAGAGCTTACTGAATCAGACGGCCATCTGTCTAAACGATACTGAAATCCTTCCGGAAATACAGATAAATGTGCTGAAAAATACCTTACGACAAATTGTTTTTATTATTTTTTACAAAATACGCATTCTAAGGATGATTTCGCCACAGACCAAAAATTGAGTGATCAATTTTCCGCAGGCAGTGTTAGTCCTAATAATAGGAAGCTTCAGTCCTGAGATTACCGAGTTACTGATAATGAGTGGCGAGAGGCCGCCCTGGCTCTGTTAGCGATGGCTAAGAGCAGGAGCGCGCTCCGACGGGCCGGACAGTGCCGCTTCCTGTCCTCGGGCGAGCCTTCATCCCCGCTCCAGGCACAGACACAACATTCATCAGAGCCCCAGTGGCCGCATACGGCGGCCCTTGGCACTGGGCGCGAGCGAGCAGCTGCCGGTGGGGACGACTTTGCGAGGCGGCGGCACGCGGGGGCAGCTGGTGACCAGCACAAACCCAGGTCTTGTGTACTGTGACATCTGTCACGCTTTGAAAAACGTCTCCTGAAGCTCTGCCAGTACAAAGGGGGGGCACAGGAAATGGAGAGCACACCAGGGCCTTCAGGCGCCATGGGGTTTCCAAATGACTTACTACGCCAACCTAATGACAACAAAAGATGATACTAAATACCACTGAGACGATTAAACTTATGAAACGGCCGACCGACCCACCGCTCTGGCCCCCAGCCGTCTTACCGGCCCCCGACATTTCTGTGTGAGGTAACCGGGCCCATGGACATCACAAGGTTGTATAGGTGACGCTGACACAGCCACGGTAATGACGTCTCGCTTTTACGCATTGCCACTTGCTCCGTGTCCTACAGCCGCTCTTGTCAGGTCGGACGGCATTCCACAGATTGCTGCTACATGCCATTCTGGCTTAAATTTAATCCTGATTCTTCTCCTCTTTTCCCACTTTGCCAACCGTGACACATCATGTGAAATCGCTCCGCCCGACGACAATGGCTGTCGCCTGTGCCACGGAACACAATGGGGGCTTTCTTGGCTGTTTTTCCATGGGGCTACATGATTTCCATATGCTCAGAAATAACAGTTAGGACAGTCAACAGCCATCAGTTCACCCTCTAGGCCTGCTAACAAAAACACTGCAGCCAAACGACGGGGCTGCGTTAGCCAAAGCCACGGCTGTTTGTGTGTTTTTGCTAGAGATGAAACCCACAAAAGACAACAGGATTGGGAGACTATTATAAGAGGAGGCGAGCGGTGGCCGCCTAAGTCGGGGCTCCAGGAAAGGCTGTGTTAAGCTGTTCCGGCTCAGCCCAGCCTGTCCACTGGGAAACCGTTTCTGCGCCACACAGATCTCACCTGAAACAGGAACATTCGGGGCAGCAAATTGGCAAAATACTTATATAGGAAACGCCTGAAATGCAGCCCCTAGGTCAGGGTGAGCGGGAGTTTAAACGCCTCTTTCTACCGCATAAGAGGGATCTAACACTTCAGGAGTGGTGGAGAATAACCCCCGCGTGTTTTGCATACCTAACAGCAGGGGCGTAAGAGAGCTTCGTGGAGGAGGGGGGCATGGTAGGGGGGGAGGAGGGGGGCTCAACGACATAATCTAAATGCAAAAGTCTGTTTATTAGGGTAATACGGCTAAAGCTAAATTAAATATTGGGGGGTCCACCGTAAATATGTCGGGGTACACGCCCCCCGCTTCACTGCACTACACAGGTTAGTTTTGAGTTCTGTTCTTTCATGCTTCGTCTGCACCAGTCGTACACAACTTTTAGGGACGATGCATCCCCGAAACACGACAAAGCCCGTCAAAACGCGCAGGACCCGTCAGCGCCAGACATGTTTATGAATGAGGATCTTCTGTCGTCACTGATAACAATCTCATCTCGGGGGGGGGGGGGGTATTCATTTCATAACAATTTATTAGCCGAATGCAAAAAAGCTCCAGAAAATCTACATTTTCCACATTTACAACTGATGCATTATATAAACACGCCACGTTAGGGCTATAACTGGGAAGCATCATTCGTTTCTGGTGAAACTTTTCTTTTCCTTTCAAAGCTTTGCAGAAAGGCGTGATTAATCCCATGAATGGCAGCCGGGAAAAGCAGGCGCGTACTAACGTGGACGTATACCGTACTAACGTGGACACATGCCGCCTGAAGCCGCAAACCTGCGTACGTACGCAGATATAACAACAAACAGTGCGATCCAAGCCCAGCCCAGCGCCAGCTCCGCTCATACGAGTGAGTAACGCGGATCACAGCCACAGGTCCCAGCCGCAGATCCAGGTCCCCATGCCATTCCCAGCCGCACCAGCGCCCCGCATCCGTCTTCCCGAGAATAAGAAAATACCGCACACTTACGGGGAATATGTCTACGTCCGTGGCAGCCATAGTGCAAAGGTTTTCCGTGGCGAAGGAGCGGCTGTCTGCGTCGGGATCACGCCGTGGAAATGCTCCGCGCATCCAATATGGCTTCTGGCTGGAAACTCCCACTTTGCTGTGGAATTCCGTGCCGGAGCCGCCGGGAGCCGCGGGCGGGACGGCCGCACTAACGCCGACGGCGGGGGGTGGGTTCGGGGTCCCCGCCGTGAGAATGCACTTAATGAAATGACGGCTATAGCTGCAATGCATCGGCAGCCCCTCTCCACTGTGGGTATAACGCGCGTGCCTCTGATATCAGCCTTGGCTCAGATTCATGTTTACGGTTAGGAATATATCCCTGTTATAAAGTGCGCTGCATGCGCGTCTGTGTATGAAATGCGCATAAACATGGGCTTGCGAAATCGTACAATGGACACAGAATTCCTCCAAAACTATGCTTAAATCGTGACCACAATTTTGTGCGCTTTTTCCCCAGTTTTCTTTTTATTGTTTTGCTGCTTTTATTGCTTGCGAGACACTAGTAACCATACTGCACCGCTGTCTAGTAATATATACCGCAATAATGACTTGGCATCCATGAGGCGATATAGATTATAATCTGCGCTGAACAGCCAGCCTCATTTTCATGACGCGCAGTCCGGTTCTTAATGAAACAATGACGTGTTCGGCGTGACATACCATCGTCCCAGGATACTTTCCGATCTACTACAGTTACCAGAAGCCTCGCATGGTGTCTAACCTGTTGGAGGCAGGCGTCACCCTGCCCGCACTTCTGCGCGCATAGATTGTTATTCAGCGCCTTCGCCCAGAAAGCGCAGGGATCCGGAGGACGAGCCGATCGGACGGGACGGCAGCGTTCCATGGGCGAGCTTGTAACTCACCGATCGTTTAGATACTGTGCGTGGAGGTGTGGGAAAAGATATGGCATTGACTCAAGAAGTTATTTCCAATTTCTTGCTGGAGCGGGGTGGGAGAGCGAAGAATTCCGAGTTATTGGCGAGCTTCAAGGAGCTGCTGAACTGCAGCGATCCCGAGGAGAAGAAGCGCAACCGAGAGCTTTTCAAGAAATTCGTGAACAGCGTCGCCGTCGTCAGCGAGGTTGATGGTGTGAAATATGTTGTTTTCAAGAAAAAGTATCAGAACTTATTGTCCGAGGGGAAACTCCCTGTAACTGCGCAGCAGCCTGAGCTGGGAGATACGTCCGAAAAGAAAACCCGTTTTTGCTCAGCTGGCCCTGAGGTGGGACATAGAGGTTATGATCGGACAGAAGGTAAGATCTCACATTCCAAACCTGAACATGGCTCGCTTGCCCTTCCGAGTGTCAGGAATGAGAGCCTCGTGAATTCTCGCCATGCTCCCACTCAGCGTCATCCTGGTCCAACAAGCGAAACAGGAGAGGTTACCTATGCGAACAAGCCAGGATTACCCGTGGTGAGGTCACAGAAAGGTGAAAAGCCCCCGAAAGTCGAAGATCACAATCTTCCAGGTGAAGCGAGAGCCAGAATGACCGGATCTGCTTTGACCGTGGTAGATGTGAAGCCCCAGACGGACACGCCGGGCGCTGAGCTGCGTGTGATGCACGTCAAGGTGGATGGACCAAGCACCCTGGCACCTCTGGCTGATGTACAGAAACCGGGCCCAAAACCATGCGCGTTACCCCTCCGGATGCCACCCCCTGAAATCAAAGTGGAATCAGCCGATCCGGATGCTTCTGTGCAAAATAACTCGGGGACAAGTGTCCCAGATCCTGCCAGTCAGAGATCACCCAGATTCAAAAGGAGACAGCAGGGGGGTGGGAGTGTGCCGGGGTCCCCACAGGTCAGGAGAACCTGCAAGACCACGAAACCGGGTGATGAGGTCGGCTTCCCAGAGCCTATCCCACTGGAGCCCACTGAGCACGAGTGGCTGGTGAGGTGCGCCGTGGGGCACTGGAGCCACGTCCACGGCCTCCTCCTGCAGGACACACATCTGGCCAGAATGAGTGACTTCATGTCCGGCTTCACGGTCCTGCACTGGGCCGCCAAGAGTGACAATGTTGAGATACTCTCCAAGGTGATGGAGATAGCCAAGCGGGGCGGCATGCACGTCGACGTCGACGCCAAGGCGCACGGAGGCTACACGCCCCTGCACATCGCCGCTCTGCATGACCGCAGGGCCGCAATGGTTGCGCTGGTGCAGGACTACGGCGCCAACCTGCACCTCAGGGACAACAGCGGTAAGAAGGCGTACCACTACCTGCCCCAGGGGGCGCCGCCTGATTTGGGGGCGATGCTCGGGGCACCACTGGAACTCCCCAAAGAGGTCTCTCACGAAAAGCAGGACAACTACGGCTTGCCAGATCACCAGAAGGGGTTTAACACGCTGAGCCGCCTTTTCCAGCCTCACGTGATGCATAAGAAAAAGTACAAGACCCGACCGAGTTTCTACTCAGTGAGCGAAGTAGCAGAGGAGGAGAACAGGGGCAGGCTGAGGCCGTCCTCCGACATGTTCCACTGAAATCACAAAGGCCTCCAGCTGCTTTCTCTGCTGCTTTCTACCAGGACATTATTTTAACCACAGTAAACACAGTACAAGTAGACATTGTAGTGTGCAGTTTTATCATATGCCTTAAAGTCTGGATTGTACTGTATTTTTTAATACTGAGCTCATAGTAACTACATGTGTAATGTTATTAAAGCCCAAAATATCACTTGGTTTCCTACTTTTTCTAGCTGCCCAGCACCAGCAACATGTCTTAATATTATATCTTTGATATTTTTGAAATGTCTTTTACTGTTAATATATAATAATGAGACCTGCTGGTTTTGTAGATACTTTACAAGGTCTGCACTTTCTTACCGGTTTATAGGGGTGTCTGAGGGATATGGCTGCCCTGGCAGATTCAGGGGGCCCGACACTTTGACAGGGACCCTGAATACGTATACAGTAACTATATGTAAAACAGGGCATCTGTAAAATAGTCCAGTGTGACATTTTCTCAGGAGGCACAGAATTTCTAGGTATGCGCCTGCCGGTTTCTACCAAACGGAATTCCTTAGCTGAGGTGTGTTTGTGATGCGACAACCTGTACGACGCATCTGAAGCCGGCCGCACGTGCCTTTCTCATCGCTGAATCATCTCGCTCTCACTGCTGAGCTTGGCATGAAACACGGGGCACATGGAAACTTCCAGCACCGCCTCTGACACTGACTGCCCCCCCCCCCAAAAGGCAGTGCCCACACTTGTTCAGTCAAGCCTCCTTATTGGGCGGGTGGGGTGAGCTGTGCAGTAGATGGAATCCTTTATCATACTTTAACCCCCCGTCTGTTGATATGGGGGAAGGTCACGTTGCTGGTTTTCCTTCCCACAATGCCAGGATGCAGGTGCTCTGATTGCAGGTGAGGGCTGCAGCCTCCCGGTACCATCGCCACCGCGAGTCGCGCCCCTTTCCGCTGAGTCACTTGGTTGGTTACATTTGTATGTTAGAGCAAAAGGGTGGTTCTGCGTAGCAGCAATTTGCCAAAAGGAGGTTCTCGACACAATCCCACCCCGCTAGTGACACGCAAGCACCTTCACCTGGGGGAGTGTTTGGACTTGTTCTGTCAGGCAGACAGCCTCTGTGAGTCAGAGTCTGAGGTGGGGGGGCTCAGTCCTCGGCAGCCTTTGGAGTACGTGACATCAACGGTCGCCCGTGAAACTAGCTTTGGTTTCGCAACTCAAGCCGTCACACCAATGCATGCATGTTTGCGTACGGCCTGATGACAGATGACCGGGCACACCCACCTGTATGAGGCAGTGCCACAAAATACCGCACATAACCTCTATGGCAGCTTGGGCGGGACAGGGGCGGGACAGGGGCGGGCTGAGCCAATCAAAATGCGGCCAGTGGCTTTGCAGCGGAACCTTTTCAGCATTAAAGCAGAGTGTGCAGTAGGACGTTGTGGTCCTACATCTGTCATATATGGTTATTTTCTCCCCAAAACAAACTCAGAAATCCCTCATAAAACTAGGCATGTACACTCACCTAAAGGATTATTAGGAACACCATACTAATACGGTGTTTGACCCCCTTTCGCTTTCAGAACTGCCTTA
>JAODKN010000002.1:5937064-5950764 GCA_026774425.1 Petrocephalus zakoni | reverse complement strand
GACCAGGACCACACCCCTAAATGCACTGAAGCAACTGCCATGTGATTGGTTGATTAGATAATTGCATTAATGAGAAACTGAAGAGGTGTTCCTAGTAATCCTTTAGGTGAGTGTATATCTGACTTAGGAGCCACGCTGGGAAGCACACAGCCACAGAAACATCAAGGGCAGAAGGATTTATTCACCCTCGACAGTTTTTCATGCGGTGAACAAATGACTCCAAGGAGAATATTTTATAACAGATGTTTCATAGCAGGATTTCAGAGCTGCAGGGTAAAGACACGTCGATTACAGAGTCAGGTTAATGCATGTTTGTAATGTCTCTGCAAGCCAGGTTTCTCGTGTAATTACCAACCGCATGCTTAAAGGTAAAGAGAGAAATCCAGTAATGTACGTCGAAATGCATGGAATATAGCAGTTTTAGTAGAAATGCCTGTGAGTAATAGTGATCTGAGGTCAGGTCATCTGAAGATAAAATGTTTGTGCTGGTTGGTCTCACACAGTATGAGATCGTTCCCACACTTTTTCACGTATAATCACACATAATCTGAGAATTGTTATGCCATTAATGAGTACAAAATAAATACATTTCAGAAGAACAGGTACTAAATACTAAAATATACTACTTTTGGGGCTTACTGTACTGTATTGTAGAAAGTGGTTTGTTTCTACTTTAGTTTTGTTTTCTGAGATTTTCGGGATTTTCAGAGGATCCAGGTCCTGGTAGTTTTACCTGCTGCCTTCAGGCAGCATTAATTAAAACAGCAGCAATAAATAGTTATGTATCACATCAGACTTACATTAAAGCTATTCAGAAAATCCCTAACAGTTTTGTTAATAAACTTATACAACCAAAAATACAGACCAAAGCATTCGACTTGCTTCACGATGAAAATCTCTGTGGAAAAGCTATGCATGTCTTTACATAAAACACTGCATCACTGGACAGGGAACTGGGCCTGAAACAGTACAAAGAAAATGTGGGTGACTAAGCAGTGAAAAATGCTCGACCTTGTGGATGAGGCCTTCGAAAAGGCCCCGTGTCACGCTCGTCTCCCGTCAATGGACCAGCAGGACTGACATACCTACCTGGATCATTCACTAAAAGTCCAACATGAATGAGAATGTCTGCTTTCCGGAGAACAGCGACATTTCTATTTCAGAGGTTTTTGAATTCAGAAGTCTGTAGCAAATAGCATAAAAATAAGCTATAGACGTGCTTCTAGCTAAGTATTATTCTACGGCCATTCTGGGGCTGAATTTCACACAAGATCGCTGGCAAAAGCAATGAGAGGAAATCGAGCAGCTCTCACAGGTTACAGACGGGAGTGGCAGGAGGCGCCGCTCGGGGGCGCCGTCACGCGGCTACAGGGGCACGCTGCCTAGCAAGGCCTGCAGCTGCTCCTGTGCAAGGCGCTGCCTCTCCTCCAGGTCCTTTTGCCGGATAAGCAGCGAGGCCTTGCTCTGCACTATGCTCCTGGACTCCTCCAGCTGCTGGCCACTCAGGTACTTGGCCAAAATGGCAGCCACCACGGCCTCTCTCCTCTCCAGGTTCTCCCTCAGGGCTTTGGCTTCGTCTCTTTGTCTGCACAGCAGATGGTGCCGCTTCAGTAGGGAATCCTGAATGATGGGGGCAGAGAACCAAAAGGGACAGGGCTCTCAGGCCGCCTTCCAAACCCAGAGGTGAAACGCAGCTATAAACCGGTTTATAGGAAGTTGCATGGCAGTTTTGAGAAAACAGGTCGTTATAAATTAATAAGATAAACACGAACGTTTTTGCCACTTTTTTGTTTTACCACTAGAGGGCAGCACAGACAATAAAACGAGCAACTTAGTATTAACACTTTTTAGAGCATTTCTCAAAAGTCATGTCTCAAAAACAAATAATTCAATGGATGAATCAGTGAGTGCCACTAAATAGAAAAATAACCCCTGTCATCGCTTAAACCAGGACAGTCAAAATGCTTTGATATATTGTCAAAATGTCAGCGTCTAGTCAGTAATTCTGAATGATGGCCATTTCCCACAAAAGCAACAAAATGACAACAAAATCAAGCACTGTGGGCACCAAAACAGCGCCATATCACCACAATTTCTAGAACATATTGAATCATTCTGAACATTTGGTGAGTTGTTTTGCATGTAGAGGCTTATACAATGATCACCTACATATACAGAGTTGGGTGTAAAATTATTTCACAGAGAAACTACATAATCCATTTTACCAACAAGACTTAAGCAGCTGAAAACTATGCTAAATGAGGACAGCTGTACAAGACTCTTTGTATATGTAGTATGTGATATAACATTTGCAATTTGTGTGAAACGATGACAAATGATGTTCTGCTGTGCATAAGTAACTTCATGGTGATTACACCATTATTTTGCAAATATTCATTATCGTTTGAGATATTCGAGAAAAAAAGGTAAGATACTAAAAGTCTGTGGAACAATAAAAAAGAAAAAATATTGTATCAGTGAAACCAAAGAAGGTCACTCCTCTATGTCTCAGTAGTCAGATGAATAAATCGAAGACTCACATGCCATGTCTGTATGTCTCTTCTAATGCAGGCCTGTAAACGCTTAATTCAGTTTTCCTCAGAATCCAAGAGTTTGCATATTTCCCTGCTCAAGCACGCCTCAATCAGCCAATTTCCAGGTTTAATAGGTGTATCTTAGCAGGGAAATCTGCAAACTATGATGTAAACTGTCCCCCTCTGGTCCCCCAGGACCAGAACTGGGGAACCTTGGCTTATTCTAACATTTTAAATACAGGAGTCATTTTTTAATCCACTCTTCTTTCAAATCTCTCCCTTAGAAATGGAGTAAGCTTCTGCTTTTAGGTGAATGAAGGTTACTCCTTCTCATATGCAACCATTGTGTCAAACGTCATTTATGTTCAGCTGTCCAAATGAAGGCATAAGCAGAAGTGATGGACAAAATTACACTTCCTGAACCATTTGCTGTATTTCCAAATCCAACTAGATGGTGCCTTCTGTTCAATAAAGGGCACAAATCATGCCCCAACACAAATCAAGAGCGCCATCTAGTGGGGTCAGAAAATACAGCAAATGGTTCATGAAGCATTGTTTTCTCCATAGATAATAGGCAGTGTGCATTTGGGCACAGTGGTTCATGTACCTTCTCCTCCGGGTCCGTACACTGGTCCGAGATGCTTAATGCGTTCTGCACCCGGGCCAGACGTGCAGAGAGGCACAGAAGCAGGCTGACCACCCGCTCCAGGTCACCCAAGAACTGAGTGTAGCGCTCATACTCCTGCAGCAGACAGCTCTCCTGTACCAGGGAGGCCATGGCACCGGCCCGCTCCTGGTGGGCCAGCAGCTCCTGCCTCAGGGCTGCCTGCTGCCCAGCCAGTGCCTCCAGGTGGCGCTCGATGCATGACATCAGCAACCTCTGAGGGCATGTAGGTCACATAACTGACATAACACCACACTGGTCCATTATGGCCATCTTCCATTGAATGGCCAGCTTAAATAAGGAGTTAGCAACTAATTCAATGGATATTCTTACCTTCTTCTTGGTCACCTCACTTCCGGGGCAGCCTTGTGTCTGGCCAGTTTCTTGAGTTTGGTCTTCAGTGGTTGGATGAGCAGCATTAAGAGAGCACACCATGTCCACTGCAAGGCTGCAATAAACCAAATGGAGCACTGTATTCATCCATAATTTCATTTTTAAGTGTATATAATGATCAAAATAGAGTAATGATTGAATAACAGATAACTGGCAAAGAATAGTGGATTCTCTACCAGTAAATTACATGCTAGCTGCCAGCCTAACCCTTCTGCAGTGGTGGGCAGGGTTCCACTAATCCGCTAATGGCTAATTAACAAAGTTAATCCGACAAGTTATCTGGCTAACCAAGAAATCCTGCTTTGTGATACAGGCCCCCCAGTTGTATTTTCTGATTGACAGAGCTATAGACCAATAAAGAACTGAGACCCTCCCTCTATAGAATCCAACAATCCCCAATTGGGTAAGTCCTAAATATCCACTGGTCATTCAAGTGTGACAGATGGGACTTCAGTGTTAAACAGGGTAAAATTTTAGCCCTCTACATATGTTTTAAGTGTTTAAAAACCAAAAACCAAACCAAATTCATATAATAAAAGTTGGCAATTAGCAGTAATTGTTAGCTTCCGCAAATTTTTATCGAATTTAACTTTGGAATTAGCGGATTAGTGGTTATCAAAACTAACTTTTGGGTTAGGTGTGCCCGCCACTGCCCTTCTGTAGCAGTAATCACAGAGTTACCCATCCTCTGTGTCTGGCCCACTGCCTTCCTGAGCCCGCTTCCTCCTGTAATGCTCTTCCATCAGTAAAATGTCCCCGGAAAGCAGCTGCTCCATCAGTGCCACTGCAGTGATCCGATTGGCTGCTGGCAGCAGCACATGTGCTAATGACTGATCCTCTGCCACCACCTGCTCCACTAGCTCCGCCCACTGCCATTTCCCCGTGGTTTCCGTGGGGGGCCCTGCAGGAAATTCAGGTTCATCCACTGAAACCCCTTCCTCGTCTTCCTCCTCCTTTCCTGGAAGTTCTTCTCTAGAGCTTGGGTCGGTCTCCTGGACTTGACATTGGGTGTCTCTGGTTCCCTGGGAACCTTCTTCTCCCCCTAGTGGGGGACGCTCTCCCTCCCTGCACCCGAGCCACGAATCCGGATCCGTTATCACTCCTCGGCTTAAAAATACTTCAGGAAAGGACCCAAATATCTCTTCTGGATCATCCACCGAGAGCTCCAGCAGCGAGGGCTCCACTGGGGAAGACTTCACTCTGGAGAAACAGGGAACCAGTTATAAAAAAAATGTTTACATATAAAGTTTACAAAAAAGTTTAATGTCAAATTTAAGGTCCCAAATCCAGGGTCTAGGACCTCGACACAGGGGGCCACATAAAGCCTTGCCTTCATACCTGGAGCTGGTCCTGCCTCTGGATAGAGATTTGATCCATCTTCTACGGAAGTCCAGATCACAGGCAGGGAGGGAGGTGGGGCTGTCGGCAGGGCTGAGCGAGGGGCTTGATGGGTAATGCGTTCCGCCCCCAGGGGTGGATGGCTCAGGGATGGCCCAAGCCTTGCTGCATGCCCGCTCTCGGCCCCCCAGCTCGCCGACACGCAGCTGTGGCGCAGACTCCTGCTTGAAGAACGGCCTCCTGCGTGCTGCCACCTGCCGCCTCTCCCTGCCCTCGAAGAAGGACGGGGCACTCCTCTGCTCGTGGGCCTGGGCCATACGCCGGCCGCGGAGCTGTTCCACAGACTCAGAGGCCCGGAACCTGTCGAGCCGTCGGGGATCTGCCTCCTCCCTGGGCACCCCACTAGGATCTGCCATGCAGACGGCACGGGCCACCTGCCCCGGGTCCGCCTGATCCGCTGGGTCTACCCAATCCGCCGGATTCTTGCTTGTTGACAGCTTCCCTTCGACTGATTTCTGAGAACTGACAAGACATTTACCTTAAAGCTACATCACTACTCTGGGAAGAATGTTTAATCAGGAGCATTTCTGTTACTGTTAAAGTACAGTATAAAGATAATCACTGGTTTCTGTTGTGCATGGCCAGCCTGGTGTGGATCACATAAATGATTATCCATCCAGCCATTTTCTGTAACCGCTTGTCCTCAAGAATGATTATATTAATGTATAATACCGAGCGTGACCACTGATTTCTATCGTGTATGGCCAGCCTGGTGCAGGTTACATAAAAGATTATATTAATGTATAATACCAAGCGTGATCGCTGGTGTCTGTTGTGCATGGCCAATCCGGTGCAGATTACATGTACATAAATGATTGTATTTACGTATAATACCAAGCGTAATCGCTGGTGTCTGTTGTGCATGGCCAGCCTGGTGTAAAGCACATTTAAATGTTTATACGGAAATGCAGTGTAGGTCACCTATTACACATGAGGGTCATGGCAGAATGTGTGAGGAGCGCAGGAACAAAGGCGGCTGCCAGGTGTCTGAGATAGCCTAAGGTGTGGCTTAAAGCGGCTGTCAGCCGAGACGAGAGTCTCGTCACCTTTTCCTGCCTGGCAGAAAGGTCAGCCCTAGTCAGTGCACGTTTGGGACAGCCATCATGACCCAGGAGCAATTTCTTTGTGTTATCTGACACACCACTGAGATATTCCAGTCACTCACCTCAGTGTCAGGTTATTGAACGGTAAAGATTCATTGGTGCGGATCGTTGTCTAGTGACAAACACAAATAATTTAGTGTTACTTGCCGCAGCAAAAGCACATCCCTATGTGTGAGAAGAGAAAGTCAAAAACAAAAGATCTCAAATTCAGTACAGTAACTCTGAGACTGGTTTAACCAAAAAGCAAAATGTACTTTTTCCACATTAGCTTGTTAGTAGCATGGATGTCAGAATCGGGGGAGCCGCCTTTCAATTGCGAAAAACCTGCTTACCTACAGACAACTTAATGCAAACCGATAAAAGCCCCAATTATATCTGCGTTAATGCATAACGTTTTCGGTGAATATGCTCCCCACTCCTTGTCGATATGCATTCCACCTCCATATTAGTGGTATTTAGCCATAAACATTTCTGGGTAGTTACTCATCCTCTTTGGGGGTTGCAGATAGACACCTTAAGTCAGTGTGACACAAACCTGCAAGGCATACGGAGTTGGAGCGGAGCGCGATCGGCAGTGGTTATCTGTAGAAGACGTTCTCTCGGTTGCTGGGGTCGCTTTCTCGTTAAAGTGTCCGTGCTGCCAGTAGGAGGGAGACCCGAGGTCTGTGCAGCCAGTGCAGCCGGCTGGGGGGTCCAGCAGGCGGCCCACAGAAAGGGGCCTGCCCAGCTTCTTCCCAAGCTCTGCATTTCTGCAGAGTGACCTTTGGCCAAACTCCACCACCTTCCCAGCCATGGAATGTCTCTGATCAGGAGACTGGTCTTCTGTGGTTCTCTGGCTCGCCTTGCACTCCATGTACGCCTGGAGGGCCTCGCGCTGGATGTGCTTTAGTGCACTTTTGGAGAAGCAGAAGGCAGACAGAGCACGGCCTTTGGTTTCAAAGAGCTTCCTCCTAGCTGCTACCAGACCCTGCCTGCTGGCTTCCTCTTTGCACAACGGCTCCACCAGCTGGCCAGCCACTGGGCTGTACCCTGTATACACAGGTCCATCTCCAATGTGGTCCAGACTGTCTGGATCAGAATAGCAAAGGTTTCTCTGCTCCGGGCTCAGCATCTTCAGAAGTCCAGCCCGGGCCAGATGGAGCTGAGCAAAATTCTGCTTTCCCCTGGTGCCCAATTCTAAGCTTTCAGGAATGTCAGAGGAAACTCTGGAATTCTGGGCCTGGGTAACATAGCAAACTGAGGAGGACATATGTGCAGGGACCTGTGTGCCCTTGAATGGAATGTGGGTGGCGTGCGGATCGGTCCCCTTGGAGGCAGCTTCCATGTGGACCACAGACTGCAGGTCTCTCATGCTGTCACTGCAGCTCATCTTGGGTGAATTGTTTGGCAAACCGACAGCAGGTGCGCCGGTGCCCCCTACCCCCTGGACGTTCACTTCCACCTGGCGGCTGCTATGAGTCCCACCATTACCGGAGCCATAGTCTGAAGAGGAATCGGAGGCTTTGGCTCCCAGTTGTGCCCTGGGGCTGCTGTCCAGTCTTATTTCCTTGAGGATCTCACCTCTCGAATTCCTTTCCAATGTGCCTCTGCTCTCTCCTGCCAGGCGATACAGCAGTGGCGTGGTCTCCTTGCTGATCTCATCAACAGCCACGTCCGCTCCAAGCTGGGCCATCTCTGTCCCTGCACTCCTGTTAGCATGGTCCAGTCCCTGGAGAGAAGAAGCCCTCTCCTTTTTGTCAGGGCTGAAGGCAGGGACATTTTTTTCTGGGCCAGAGTAGAAGATGAGTTGACAGCTGTTGTGATGCCTAAAAGTGCCGTGGTGGTTTCCTTTGTGCTGCATGTTCTGGTTGTGCTGGAAGACCCTGGAAAGGTATGAGGAGCAGGGAGAACCATATGGGCCCTTCTGCACGTCCTCTGCATCTCCCCTGGCTGAACGTAGCCTCTGGTCACCTTGGCACTGCTGTTGAATATTGTTAGGATCATCCTTGTTAAGCTGACTATGACAGTCCAGACTAGCAAGATGGTCATTTTCACCAGTGATATCAGGAGGCTTAACCATATATGTCAGGCTGTGCTGGACATGGCTGTCGGTGATGTTCTTAACCTTGTGATGATGGTTCCTACACTGGAATCCCTCGGTAAAGCTTTGGTACTCCATGGGGTTTTTTGGATTAGCCTGTGAAGTTCTAAGGCTGTGGACTAATTCTGCCCTGTGACATGCCGACTGCTCCCTAGGACTCCAATTGCCTCCGGAGGTGTCCAGATTCCTAACTGCTAAGAAGCTATCCAGCCGTACTGGCGGAGGAGGGGGAGGCTCCCAGCCGGAATTCCTCTGAGCCGAAATGTGTGGTACTTGGGGTTCTGCGGCATTTTCGGCTGTGCGGTACCAGTGCACCACGCTTCTAGAGGGGGATTTGGGTACCACACAGGGGTCATCTGACGCCAGGAAGCTGTCATAGCAAAGCTCATCGGCATGGTAGAGTGGCCCATATTCAGGGGCGCTGGAGCCCCCCGAGAAAGAGCTATACGCAGAGTCGCCGTTACCACGGTGACTGACAAACTGGTCGATGCTGCTCGTGGATTTAGCGGGACTGAGCCTCCCAGCAGGACAACTTAATGGCCGACTCAGGCCCTCTCGGCTGATCTTACAGGAATCCATTAAAGCTGGAAATATTGCTAGCCAAGATGAACGGGGGAATCTCACGTCCTGCCCGTTTCGTCACAGTCACTCCATCGTCATGCCAACAAGACCTGAGGGGGAAAATCATAGATTATTAGCTGTACTGTATTTGTTTAAATTTAAAGAGATCTCTTCATTTTTAAAATGCCGACACTTTTGAAACATACCACCCTGTCCTGTTAGCATACTTTCCTTAGCATAGTTTCCTTGTAAAAATAGAAAAAAAGCAGCATATTTGTATTTGTTGTAAAAAGTGACCGCGATACGATCTGCACATGATGGGATGGCAAGGAGAGTTAATCTTGATGTTGTTGCCTCTGCAGGGCTGTGTTCACTAGCAATAGTGTGTTTGTGTTGAACTCCCAGTGCACCGGGGCCTGCTGTTATACTGTTCTACAGACGACACCAAACTTTTAATTTTTAACTTTTAATAATTTTATTATTTACTCCACTAAATGTAATTTTATAATTCTTGGTTGGTTCACAATGTCCTATATATATATATATATATATATAGCATTTCTGTCTAGTTTTTATTTGGAGAGAATCCCAAGTGCAGACCTGTCCAGAAAAATGCCACCTGGAAAGTGGACGTGAAGTTTGTAGGGAATGCGAGCAGAAGCCGGGAGCAGAAGCCGGGAGCAGAAGCCGAGAGCAGAAGCCGGGAGCAGAAGCCGGGAGCAGAAGCCGGGAGCAGAAG
This sequence comes from Petrocephalus zakoni, assembly GCA_026774425.1. Taxonomy (NCBI): domain Eukaryota; kingdom Metazoa; phylum Chordata; class Actinopteri; order Osteoglossiformes; family Mormyridae; genus Petrocephalus; species Petrocephalus zakoni. The sequence continues at coordinate 5,941,292 of JAODKN010000002.1, read as the reverse complement.
CCGGGAGCAGAGGCCGGGAGCAGAGGCCGGGAGCAGAAGCCGAGAGCAGAAGCCGAGAGCAGAAGCCGGGAGCAGAAGCCAGGAGCAGAAGCCGGGAGCAGGCTACTATTGGGCCAAGTCACCGGTACCTACATGGGCAGGGAGGAGGTGGGCGAACGCTGTCATACTGAGACACAGTCAGGCCCAGCACAGGGGGTAAGCCAAGGATGGCCAGTCCTATACAGAAAGGGCCGTTGCGTGCGCAGGTTTTCACTGCAACTTCATAATTAGATTACTAATTTTAGGACTGACTGGCTGAAGAGTTCTCACACCTGAGTTTGAATAGCTGACCTACAGGTCATCCCAAAAACCTGCATACACACCCATTGTGGATAAGACTGGGTACACCTGGCCTAAGCAAACTAAATGACTGCTTAGAGCCCAGTGGCCACGAGGGGGCCCCACATTAGATCAGCATGTCAGAATGGACAAGATGACAAATGACAACTATTCATCCATCCATCCATCCATTTCATGTATTCCCTTGTCCCCAATTAATCAAATTTTGCTTCTATCCCATAAAAGGGTTGCCCCCCCCAACCATAACACTAGACTATTACCATGCTCTGTACTGTAAGTTTCATAACTTCCAGGGCTGTTTACCTACAAAAACCAGGATCTGTGTCCAGAGAAGCTCCACCGAGATAACAGGCTTGGATGGGACAGGAGACAGGTTGGGACTGGACAGGAGACAGGCTGGGATGTTAGTGACTACAACAGGACAGCAGAGGCCCGCAGTGCGGTGAGAGCGACTGTCTCGCTGCACAGAGAGCCTCTGTCGCTGACGCGTGCTTCCTTGAACAATCTCAGGGCCACCGTTACCATTCTGTTACCAGGTAGCAGAAACACCAGGACTATTTGTTTGTTTGATATTTATTTGTGCTTTACACACTAAGATGTGTGATCTTTATCAGAACTATTATTAGTAGTAATACTGATCTGATATACAGGTTAAAGTGGTAGTTGTATAAATACATCTCCATTTAGCCACTTGTTTGCAAAGCAAACTCCGCACGCCTTCTTCATTCCAGTCCACACTGGCACGCAACCCAACAGACCAGTATCTTCCGAATCACTTTAAAAGGAGGAACGTTACCTTGGACACGGAGAGAACTAGCCCGCTGATCTGAAACAAAAACCCAGTGGTATACGTCCTTCCTTACCTCATTAGCAAATTGCCAAAAGACAAAGGCTACATATTTTAAATACATCACAGCCAGCCAAGCCCCATCGGGGAGCTCTGTAAACACTATCCCCATTATCTGTGGTCAGATCCTTCCATTATTTTTTACTATTATGCACTGTGAAGTGCATAGCCTCTGTTAAACCCTGCACTGCTCTCAGAATAAACTCTTCTCTGAAGACCTTAACGTGCACTTTCAGACATCCTCTCTCCCACAGAAGGCCTCCTCTGACGTTCCCACAACAGGAGTCTGCAGAGGGAACGGGCATATTTCACTGCTGATAATGGCGTCCAGACAAAAAGAGCCCGGATCCCTGGCGAGCATCAAAGGAAGGCGGGCAGGGGGGCATTCAGCCCACGCCCGCTGCTGAGGGGGATGCCCCTGTCACCTCTGAGGGGCCCCTCTCCGCTGAGCCATGCCAAACAGCACACCTCCCAGCGAGGCAGCCAAGGTTCTCGTCACACCTCCCCGGAAAAGCCACATGGTGCCAGAAACCTTTTCATTAGGAAGTACAGTACAAATCCTGGAAGCCTCAGCTGTAGGCTCAAGCCTGATTTGCCAATATGGAATATTTCTGAAAAAGAAGAAATTCAAGCTAATCGCCTCTAAAATCCCTGCATACCACAAAAAGAAAAAGAACTCTTTGGAAAGGACAAACCATTTATTAAGAGAGACTTCCTTTTAACCATGTACTTTTAAACTGTCTACCTGGTCATGTGACCCTGTTCTGCAGTGTTTCAGATGCGTTGATGTTTAAAAGGAAACACGCTGTGCTAAGCTACCATGCCAACTACACCTGTTAGGTAAGAATGCTGTAACAAATGGCTCTGGGCACAACAAAAAAGAGGAGCTATTATTCCCTCCCGTGGCCCTGGGAAGCCAGCCTTCTGCATGCTGCAGGAACGCATCACTCTGACGGTCTGAAAATCCATACTAATTCACTGCTGACTTTCACAGCCACTGATTGCCGGTTCAGGGTTAGGGTTAGAGGGTTAAGGTTTATAGTCCAGGGTTAGAAGCCACAGGTCCTTTCTACCACTAAATAAATCCCACGCAATTTTTAAAATAATTTTACATGCCACATTGCTCGGGACTTGTTGTGCATACACCTTGTGGCCTCTAGGTGGAGTGAGGAGTCGCGTTGTCTGTCACTGACGGTGAAAACATGCGGCCATTCATTTTGTGAAGTGCCACTCTGGACCCTCCGTATAATGACCCTCAATGTCAATGGCTGCTAACACGTGACTCGCCAAGCACCTGATTCCAGGACAGGTGACTTATGTGTCTTGTGTCAACCCCAGCATTACAAATCCAGTGCTGGTGTTTAGGGCCGGTTTGGCTGCAGCCATTTAAGCTGAACCTTCCTCCAGAACACCACACAACAGCAAGGCACAGCAGGTAAGGGAAGCAGGCCATAGAGGCCTTAGTAGCACTGTGCTCCTGACTCTCTCCTGGTATCGATATCTACCAAAGCGAGCAAACAGGACAGATAATCCCTTAGGCAGTGCAACCCCAGTCACTGTCTGCTTTCTTGAAATCTAGTATTAAGTCCTAAAAAAGGTGACATTCGGTACTGCGCATAAGTCTTAGGCAGCCAAAGCAAATGTTTACGGCTATTTATCCAAGTAGTAAGTCTATATTTGCTCAGAAAAAAACACAAATTAACACTGTGAATATATGCAAATTACCAGTAACACAAAAAAAAATAGACAAGAAATTCCTGCGTTTTCCAAAACGTTACGGGTATCTTGCTCAGCAGCTCACCGCTATAGTCGTGCACGGGAATGCTCGCATGGGCTCAGAACCCGCCCCCCAGGCTGGTACACTTTGTACCCGCAGTGTTTATCTGCCATCCAGAGGCCGACGGTGCCTAAAGACACCCTGGGTTCCCTTGGCCAGCTTCCCCCCCACAGCATTAGCATTTATGTCGCCGTTAATCGCTCAGTGATTGTCCTAGGAACTAAAACACTGGATGGGGGGGAGGGGGTATGTTTGTTCCCCCACGCCCGAGCTCGAGGCCAGAAGGAAGCCTTTGTGCAGCCGCTTATGGAGTGGCGGCACTGCCCCTGGGGAATGTGGTGTCCTTTCACGAGGAATAGCGGCGAGGTCACCGCACATTCCATAGCCGAGGGCGGAGTCGGCACAGAGACGGCCCCGCTGCTGCTAGGCGGCAGCCAGGCGGGCCGGGAGCGCTCGGAGGAAAGTACTCAGAGCGTCAGTTCTGATTACCCGGGATGTATCGCTGAGTAATCCAGCGGCATGAGGGTGCTTACAGATAATACAGGCTTTGCAGGAAATACTGCAAACACCCAACAATGCCTTAATGTCAAGGAGATAGCAAGGAGTCAGGCCAGACTTTGCTTTCAGAATGGCTTCAGTTCTTCTTGAGATGCTGCAATAAAGGTCCCGAGCTGTGTGTAGGGGCACATTATATTCACCATGAAGAAAAAGCCTCCAGTTGACTGAGGGATTCATTAATAGTGCTGGGTTGCAAGGTTATGAAACCCTGTATAGCAATCATTGGGACTAATAAGAGCCTTGACGTTACTGCCAACTCCATGGAGAGTCTTGCACCATCTTTAAAAGCTACCAACAGACTTTGGCCTTCTGCAAACACTATGAAAGTAGCAAAGAAAGACAGCTCATGACATATTACATTGCTCATGGGTCCCGGTTTTGTGTTCCTTAGACAAGGCTATGCATCTCTGTGTGTCTGTCTCTGGTACGACCCGTTTTTGTCATACATTCCAATTTCTCTGAAGCTCACAACCTCGGTTTTATGCTAGTTCTGAGTGGGGCTTTTTGAGGCTGTACTTTTCAATATATGAAAGTGCGAGCGTATGCCTGACCTTTGTGGCTGCAAACCTAACTGTCATTAAGTTAATTGTAATGCAGTTTTCTTCATAAATGATTAATTATAATGATTCTTGTGGGGGGGGGGGGGGGGGGGGGGGGGGGGGGGGGGGGGGGTGGGGGGGGGGGGGGGGGGGGGGGGGGGGGGGGGG
>JAODKN010000002.1:5913023-5936750 GCA_026774425.1 Petrocephalus zakoni | reverse complement strand
ATTAATAAATGATTAATTATATTGATTATTAGGCCCCCCCCCCCCCACTGTGTGACAACTAAATTAAACTTTCACTGAATTTAATGAATGAGGATTTTCACCAGTTTGAAACATCAGTCTGCGACAAAATGGATCTTTGTGTAAACAGAAAAAAAAAACAAAGACCCACTTCACCCACTTCCAAGCACAGAGATGGCCTACTGTCTACGGAATGTACTATCCGCTGAACAGGATGACTGTTTATCCCAGAATGACCCCAACATTTGAATGCCAGATTCATGTACTTAAAGGCAAAGTTAAAATTGACTCAAGGATCACCTTGCCATGCAATGAGGGAAGGTCACCAGCACAGCCTTGCAGTCTGTCTGTGCGTGTGGGTGAAAGGAGGGGAAAAGTGAATCATCTCTGTGAATAAACAGGATGTATGCACACTTTGGACACGAGGACGCGGAGGGGAGCGTCATCGCCGTGTGCCAGCGCAGGATACGATTTGAAAAGGCAGTTGCGTCTCCTGAGGCTTTGCATAAAAAGGCATATAGCTGGTGGCAGGAAATGATACGCTAAGCTACACGAGACCAGGGACTGTCCATCTATAGAATCCCATCTTAAAATCTAAGCCAACACCCTGAAAAGTGATACATTACATGCAGGGGCTCTTGACCTGAAAATTATTGTGCCAGTCCAGGAGGCTGGTCACACTTTTGATTTTGTTCCTGTCTCCAATGTGACACGACTTGTGATTGGCCCATGACCCACCCCTGCTGCGGCTTGATAACCTTGGTGATGGTGTGTATAACATCATACCCTGTGCCTAGCTCTTGCTCCCAGTGCATTCTGGGAGGGCTGACTGTATGTAATGTGTCATGCTAACCAGGCAACGTCAATCTGGAAACTATGCCACTGTAATCAGGGTTTGGATGCTATGCTAGTGACTGGAAGGTCTTTGGTTCAAATCCCGTGGTTGGTAAAGCGATGTCACCATTGGGCCCTTAAGCCAGGCCCTTACTACCCATGAATGATATTGCTTTAAATAAATGCAATTCAGTTTAATGGTGTGGGTGCATTAAGGTGAATATTCTAAGGTCGACAGATCTGCAGTAGGAATGTAAGAAGAGGGAAAAGGCGGTTTTGTTTGAGCACCGCGGTTCAGAGACGGCGACACTACAACAAACATGGGCAGCACCTGGATCTATCTGACAATCAGCTCCAAAGCAGAAAAGACACTTTCGTCATCAGTTAAAATCAGAGTTAGAGCCGGCGTAACCATTTAAAGATGATAGTCAAATTATACAGTTACATCCTTCCTTTAACGCCACGACCTATCACAGTCCTTGTAACATCAGTGCAAATTCCTTCCGTTAATAATCAGATAGTGAAATGAACAGAGGACACGCCACAGACAGACTTCCTGGACCACAATGGCTGCCTATGAACCCCCCCTGGTCCCTGTGTCTTCATCTTAACCAAGTACTGCTCCTGAGCATGTATCATGCCTGGAAATTAAAGATTAGTTTTAAAATGCTGGCTACAGATGTCAGTTTTTAACGTTTCAAACGAAGATGGGTCAGACAACCTATATACAGCCCTACTCCGTTATCCAAGGAGAGCGGTGTAAAATATACGAGTAAACAGCTTTAAACTTAAATTTTCTAATTGTCTAGTACAAATCGAGCCTAGAGAAATGTATCTTGTTGGTTTTTGTCTCTTTCGCGGTGGGGAAGGCATTTGCAATTGTCAGAAAACGGGCATGACCAAATTAAATGATCGGGGCATTACATGACATACTTACACTCCCAAAACACATTCGAAAACACTCCACATAAAATGTTACATTTACCATAAAGTCTGTCAAATGTTATACAAAATCAAATAAATTTATCATGCAAATTACTCAGAGATACAAAACGAAAGTTTTGATAATTTCATAAATAAATGTTTTTTTACGTGCCATTAAGAAGGGTATACAATATCTACAATTTAATTAAAACTGCGAATCCTTATGATGTAGACAAAAAAAAAAAATTCATATTTCATAGTCTCCCATTAATATCCTAATGCAAACGTGGACATGAAGTTACATTAATACTGGGAGCGGGTTCAGATTTGAACACATAACAAAATATATCTTTACATGACATCGTAATACATTCCTAGTAAATGTTTAATCAATAGCATCTAAATAACCGAATCAAACAAATAAAGCATGCTCTGTAATGTTAACATATACCTGAGTGATCCGGAGCGGCGTGCTCAAGCGGCGCTTACCTACGGCTGGCAGCGCTGCGCGTCTTAGCCCAGCCCTGTGCGCGCTGCGCGCTCCCGAGCGAGCACTGGGTGCAGTGACCCGGCCACCGCTTAACCAGCCACCGGCGTGCCACAGGCGGAGTCCGGCGTCACATCGGGACGGGACGTCCAGTTCATGTGCGGTTCCTGCAGATACTGTAATAAGTCCGCAGCTGCCTGGGCCGTACAGTACATGGTTATGAGAGACTAGTAAGTTAATTGTCATCAGCTAACCACAGATATACGCACAAACTATACGAGATAAAAACATAATAAATATAAAAACAAAAAGTGATTCACTAGTTTTGTGGAACAAGTTCTTACTCCGCAAAACAGATTAAAAACAAAGAAATAATTGAACTATTAAGCTCTTCCACATAAAAGGCATCTCGAAGGTCACTGACATAAACAGGACTACTAGTATGATTGTGAACGTTTCGAACGAGTTCGAATATAAGCTACTACATCATAAACGCCATTAAAACGAAGCCGAAGCTGAACTCCACCTTTATCCCAGGAGTCCAAGCTGAACTTTGGCAAGTTTCTGTGAAGCCTCCTTACGCTACATTATATCACACGTCATTCATTGACGTCATTTGTAGATTTTTATATATATAGTTTTCAATCGCGCTTAACTGTATGCACTGTAATGATATCATGGTCGTATTTCAGATGGGGGGGCAGGGGGCATTAGTTACTTCAGATTAGTTACTAATATTCGCCATGAATTACTTCAGGATTTCGTCACATGGGTTTTAATCAACCGAACAGAAGAAATAGCAGATTGTAACCACAAGATGGCACCCTAGGGCCTTACCAAGCAGTCCCCGATTCCTAAGTAGGTAAGACAATGTAGGCCTGCATGTTTTCCTGCTGTCTGAATTCAGCTCCACGGTAATTATTTCTATCTTTTGAAATACTATAGGCTATGTTCTCGGTACTAGATCTTGTTAGTGGTTAACCAGATAAAAACACTGCACACACTTGCCTTAGAACTAGGACCAGAATTGCTGGGACAGGTAACTGTTCAAAAGAAAATAATAAGTTTTTTCACCCATAATCATCCATTCTTCTATTTGTTTCTGTACCAGTTTGTCCTGTGCAGGGCCAGGTGAACTTTTCTCAGTCACTGACACATTTAACTGCTGGACAAAACATGCATGGCAACAGGTTACAGTGCTTCAAAGTCTACATTTGCAATCAGTATGTTGTTGATTTAATTCCCATACAGTCCATCCATCCATCCATTTTCCAAATTCAGGGTTGTGGGAGGTCCGGAGCCTATTGCCATACAGAGAACAATATACTCACCTTTGCTGAAAATGCACTAATGTAGCAATTTTAGAGTGAGATGTCATGTTGTATTTTCAGTGGTGCACCCACATAAAGATATTTTCCTAACCCTAACCTCCCCCCAAAGAAATATTGAAAGCATTCAAACCAGCTGAAACACTTATGTGGAACTCAAACCATCCATAATACATCCCTTTTATAGACATGTCTTTGAAGGAAATTCATTACATATTATTCATTAACGACACTTAGACTGCATGCTCATGTAGACATAATTGCTGTTATATGCATGATACTGGATATAAATATGGTTTATCTGTTCCATAGTTGGCACTACATTTCCCCCATTACAATGTGTCAGGATTTCTGGACTGGGTAATGGAAGCCTGCGTGCTGTGGAACAGGGACCTGGAGCACCGCCGAGCGCTTCGCAAGCCGAGCACCTTGAGTCTATTCTACCAGAGAACTACGTCGAATGGAGATCCCTGTTCCAATTTTATAACGGAATATTAGGCTCTGCTTGAAAGGTAACGTACATTTCCCGCACACGCGTCCTTTCCCTTAACCCCCATTTTATCAACAATATTTACATTTTGTCCTCTGTTAAACGAGCCCCCGTGTGAGTCGGCAACATTGCATTATGCATTTCGGAATGAGCAGCTCCTGGTCTCACGTCCGGGGCTCCTTCTCGGCCCGAAGCCGACAGGTCGCAGGGGATTGGATGCAGAAACACTATGAAAACCCTGCTCTGAGTTATCCTTACAACACGCATGGATTTGTTTCTCTGCAAATAACTTAAATGAATGTTTAGACTCCCACGTCGCCTTGAGAGTGAGGCTAACGCTGGAAGCCTAGCTGCTAGTGCGCGCATGCAACCCCCCATTTATAGCGCGTTTCTGCAGGGCGCCCATTGGCATGGTCCTGCGTCCGCAGGAACGTACCTTAAGTTAATTGCCCACACCTGTGATTTTCAGGTGACGCATGCTGGTTGCTCTTGAAGGCTGGACTTTGAATCGTGTGTTAAGTATTTTGTTTGTTTGTTTGTTTGTTTATTCATTCATTCAATCATTTGCCAACATAATGACGACGGAGACTCTGATCAAAGTGCTCGCCGTGCTTTGCTGCGCCTACGGAACCGGATTACCGGCCAGATCGCCCGAAGCCGCAAACACGCACGGCTCTGCCGACCCCATCACCTACTACGGCAGCATAATTTCCCAAAAGTTCAAAGCCTTGTCAGAGCATTCTATCGGGGAAGACCTTATTCCAAGGCTGAGACCCGACTCCAGATACGTGCGCTATATGAAAAGACTGTATAAGATGTCTTCGAAACAAGGGCGAGATCCCGAGAGAGGCACAAGCCATTTGTACAACACCGTGAGGCTGATCACACCCCGCGATGAATGTCTTGAGCAGGATCAAGGTATGAAACTATTTCTAAATTCCTTCTAAATGACTGTCCGCTTCAGATGAGCATCGTGTTGCGTTGCGATTAAATGTAACTAATGCTCGTCAGCCAACGACTGGGCTCTGTGCACTTTCGTTGTGTCTAAACTTTGTAAATAGGACAAAATCGTGATCGTTAGGCCCTGTCAGGTGTTTGATCTTACGAGAGCAATAAAAACAAGTAAATTTGTTAATTCCGCACACGTTGTCAAATATTTTTCCTTCTACAGAGTTTTTTATGCAAGATATTTCCTACAACTTAGCACGGGTCAGAGCTCAGGAACAGCTGCTGAAATCTATCCTGCTGTACTCCTTTGACAAGGATCAGGCCACACCACTGAGGTCTGTCTGCTACCTGGACGTGAAAGAGCAGGAGCCGGCAGGGCAGCAGCTCTGCTCCAGCGTGCACCACTCTGTCAGCTTCCGAGTGCGCAGTGAGAGAAGTGGCCGCCGCCTCTGGGTGGAGGTGGACGTGACTCCTCTGCTACTACCGCTCATAAGGGCCCAAAAGAAGGAGATCCATCTCCTGATCAATCTGACCTGTGCTGAAGACAGAGACGCAGCTGCTAGCATCCGGGAGCAGAGGGGCCCTGTGGAGCTCTCCCTCGGCTCGCCCTCTCTCCTTTTGTACCTTAATGATACCAGCATGGTGGCCTTCCAGAGGTGGCCATCTTTGTCAGGGTCAGCAAGTTTTAAATCGCCTTTGGGAGCCTTGACAAGTCCATCACCGACGAAGGTGCCCGAGCCGGGCAGAAAGGCCACGCGTCGGAGACGGCGCGTATCGAAAAGACAGGCAGCGCGGCACATCCCAAGGTACGAATTCCCCACTGATGACTGCAGCCTGTACGATTTCCGGGTGAGTTTCAGCCAACTCAGGCTGGACCACTGGATCATAGCTCCTCACAAATACAACCCTCGCTACTGCAAAGGCCTTTGCCCCAGGGCTGTGAACTCACTCTATGGTTCCCCTGTGCACACTATGGTGCAAAACATTATTTATGAGCAGCTGGACTCGTCAGTCCCTCGGCCCTCGTGTGTACCATCAGAATATAGCCCACTGAGTGTTTTAATCATCGAGAGTGACGGCTCAATCGCGTACAAAGAGTATGAGGAAATGATCGCGACAAAATGCACCTGCCGCTAGCATTCTCTTCTGGGGTGTCATTTTACTGGCATACACTGCGAAAAGTGTCACCTGGAAGTATTCAATATTTTGGATCCATTCATTGTTGAACTCTTACCTGTAAATGTACTAAATTGTTGAATTGACCGGGACGAGGTGCATTCCGTGGTATTTGGAAATCTGGAGGAAAATTTGTATAAAATCTGGATAAATGAAAGCATATGTATAAAGGCTGAAATGTTTGGTTTTTTTTTCTTCTTTTCCCCAATTGTTATTGATGTTTATTTCCTTTAATTGCAAAACAAAATGTCTTGCACAAAAGCAGAAGAGGTGAAATGGCATAGTTTCTCATTTCAGCTGTGATTAGAAATATTCTTTGTTTTTTGTTTATTTTCTGTTTGTTGTTCCTAGTTCCCTACTCTGTACATTTTTATGTAATTCTGTTCTAGGCAAAATAGGGAAAATTGTTGTTCAGCGTTCTTAAAGCATTTTACTTTAATTTTATACCGGGTTAATGCATAGAGTTGTCTCAGAGATAGCTGTTTCCGTCCATGTCGAGACAGAAGGTCGTCTTAAAGTGGACTGCTGAAAGTCTTTGACTGTTATTCTCAGCCTTGAAAATACTGTGTGAGAATGAAATGTACATTTAACTAAAGTTAAAAGCATTTAAAAGCTAAGCTATTTAAACCATGCCTATTTATGAGAAATTATGTACTCAAAGAGCTGACCTGTCAACTTTTGGCGTCACATTCAATTTGAATATTTTGGAATATTCAAAGGAGAAGGTGTAATTAAAAAAGTCTAGCACATTCTGCTGTGTTTGTGAATTTTATATATTTTCTGAAACGGAATCAAAACTTTCCTCTTTAATAATGTAGAGGAGATATTGGAGAATGAGAAGCTTAATAACTAACCTTAATAGTTCTTACTCGCTGCTCGCGTCAGCAGTGTCTTACCAAAAACTCAGCATAGTTAATACTCAAAGGATTGTTCTTTTGGTTTTTCAAATCATTGGTAACCAATTACATTTACAATGAATAACTAACTTCCTTGAGTGCAATCACTGTATGCATTCAATTCACCCTGTTGATTGTTCAGCTGCACCTCCCATGTTGTATACAGGTTTACCCTCTGATGATGACATCATTTTGACAATTAGGTAAAGTGGAAGGGGTTTCCGTAAAATAAGAAACTGACTTCTGATTTCTGCAAATAATTTCAATATTGCATTCAATGCATTTGTTATACTTTGTAAGACATTTAGTGAAAATGTTCCAAATACCTATGAATGGCAAACTATTTTAAAGTATGTGGGCCTGGCTGAGAAATGGTTATAAATGTCATGATAGCTTTACATCAGTTTAGCTATCCAGATACCATGCATTCATCCATCCATTTTCATTTCATTTTCCATTAACTGCTATTGTGTCAATGTTGAGCCTGGAGCCTGTTCCATTAAATAGGACGTGAGACAGATCTTGAAATTAGTAAGTCCTTTACAGATAACTTGGAGTGACCTATCCGATTTGGGCGGAACACGTGTGCCACAGCAGCTGAACTGGCGGAAATTACGTCACGACTCACCCGGAAGTTTAAACGCGAGGTCAGCTCGGCGTTTTGACGCCATTGCAGGAGAGTCCCTCAGAAAGTCAGGTACGGTGGTGGATGTTATCATGTATTTTTTCCTCCTGATTATTCTGAATGCATGATATGTGTGGGTAGACAAGCTACATTTCTGCGGAAGCAGTCGCTTTATGCTGAAGCTGCGTTTTGTCGAGTGTCTGTTCAATGGGTTCGGGTTTTACGTTTGAGATGTGTGCGTATGAATGTCAAGCAAGGTCTTTTTGCGCTAAGGAGCCTTTCTGGTTAAATACTGTTCTAACCGTGACCTACCTTGTTAGAGACTGCTCTGGTCTATCATACTAGTGCAGCATATGTAATATACCCTGTGAGTTTGGGATTAACCTTGTGACGAGTAAAGACTTTAAATGCCGGGAGTTCCTTTGAGGAAGGAACGTTTATAGTCTTAGTTTGTACGTAATTTAGCGCTGGTGGAAATCATTTGTGCATATTAATTTACAAGCGGAACACAAAATGTGGTTAGTGATCTCGAATGGACACATGAACGATGTTTCGCATAAGATGCTGTTTTGTGGTGTCACCAACCCCAGACGCGTCCTTCTGGCAGAATGGGTCGCCACTTCGGAGACTTGGCCAGGGTCCGGCACATCATCACCTACAGTTTGTCCCCCTTTGAGCAAAGGGCCTTTGCGAACTACTTCTCCAAGGGAATTCCCAACCTGTGGAGACGATTCACGTCATCGGTGTTCAGAGTGGCACCCCGTAAGTATGATGTGGGAGGTGCAAGGCAGGCCATTTCAATACTGCTCGTTACCATGTTGCCAAACACAGATATCTCTATTAATGTGATGCCATTTATTTGCACACCCTCTTACTCTGCATTCTGATTGAATACTAGCAAGTACAGTTTTATTGCAGTTAACTGAATTAAGTAGCTCGCCTAAGTACTAGAGCTGGACTCCACCTGAGCTTTAACAGGAATTGTCCTTTAATTTCTGGAGATGGGTAGCAGTATTGATGTTCGTGCAGATAACAGTTGACTGTCAAAAGCATCTCACAACCAATTACTGGTTACTGTAAAAGGAATAACCATCTTGGAAAAGTAAGGGCTTTGGAATATGGTATCTTCACCCATTTTATGTAAATCGGTGAGTGTGCAAAAGTTTTTAGGGATTAATGTTCTTTCTCCCCTCTTTTTAAGCAATGGTGGCGATGTACATGACCTACACCTGGGGAAATCAGGTTCACGAGCAGGGAAAGCGGAAGGACCCCAAACAGTTTGAGAACGACGAGTGAAGTCTGTCTGTGTTGGACGATGTTCCATCCTCCAAATAAAGGAAATCTGTGCTCTCCTTTTTATTTATATGCCTGCTGGTATTGTGGTGGTTTTGCCGCTCAGAAAATGCAGTTTCTCCATTGTGTAGAGAAGTGAACAGAAAGATGCAGAAAGCTATGAAATTCACTCAATAAACAGAACCTCAGTTATACAAAGCTGATCTTTACTGTACAAAATGTCAGTAAACAATTCTGTGCCATTTCATTAAAATACAATGTGAAAGTTACAGTATATATTATTCTTAATACAATACAAAAAATATACAGGACTGGAGTTCCCACTTCACAAGAACATCTTAGAATGTGAACCCAAGAGTACCTCGGATTAACATACTGCATTCATACCTTTCTTCATGTGTAAAATGGACCGATTTACGTTAAGACGGTCTGGAAAGAGAACCCTTAAACGTTCAGGAATCAGGATGAAATTAAGCTGGAAACAGCATTCCCAGAGTCAGCATTCCTGTAGGCCTCTTCCTCAGACTCATCTGGCCAACACTCTGGGCAGTTAATGTAACATTAATACTATACATCAGTGTAGTGACGTTAAGGCGCCAATGTAAAAGGGAAGAGAGAGCTTGAGACGTGGGCATTTGTGACAGTCCTGCCTAGAGTAATTTAGGCAAATATACCAATGGACTTTGATTTGTACCCTGATACCACAAAGTCATAAGATGCAAGATGGGACTTGCAGTTTTACAAATTTTAAATCAAAATTAAGAGAAGTACCCCAAGACTGAAGGACATTTAAGTAATAATTAGCCGGCGTTTTGTAAATATTTGTAATAGGCTTCTATATATATATGCGCAATCTAATGGATTTTCTACCTTTTCTCCAAAATATCCCTTTGTTTATTTTTACCCCTGGCAATGGCACAGGCCTGCCATGGGCATACATCATCAAAATGGGTTACTGAACACAGCAGGCGAGCCTCTCCACATACTTTTATTTTACATGATGTGCACTGAAATGAGTGTTTTATTAGATATGGGAAAATGTAAAGGGCGCCATAGATTACACGTGTAGCAAGAGGGAAGGTGGTTTCCATAAGACCAGGAAGCAGGGGAAGTTTTAGTGCAAAATGTGGGAAAGCTGTGACGAGATAATGGCGGGGGCCACAAGCTTCCGCTTCCAAACGGGGTCCCGGGTCCGTCCTCTGGCAGACAGCTTAATCCCTGCATTCTCATCTTTCACTTACATTTTTACATGTTAAGCCAATATGACATATGGTTAAGAAATACACCATTCCGTTTGGTAAATAAAAAGGGCCTACCAGTCTTCAGAAAATTAAAAAAAAAAAAAAATTAAATTTGATGGTCTTGCATCGTCTAATTGCTGAAGAATACAAATAAACTAACTATTTTGGAATCATTTTTAGAGCCCAAATCTACATTTTATTTTTCATATCGACCCTGTGTTATGCCCCAAGTATTTCATGAGTAGACCTATTACATGATTATTAAAACCCATGGCAAACAAGCATGTTTCACGTTACCCTAAATGTTAAAATGCTAGCAAATAGTTAAAAAAAATTCAAGTGCGTGTTTTTCCCCTGTTAAAGGCTACCTTCTGACAGCAACATTACACATTGCCAAGACTTTTTTTCTTATTAAATACTGTACATGGTATGGTCTGAATTGCAGGATTTCATAGGGGGAAAAAAACACTGTTAGAACTCATAGCTCAGCGTTTCATCACGAACCCATCTCTAAAACCCATCTCTAAAACCTTTAAAAAAAAAAAAAAAAGTTAAAATTCTGCTAGTGCACAGCCAGCAGCACACTGGGGCATCAGCGCGCTAGACGCTTGTCGCCGTGACCTTCAGCACGGTGCGTTCGAGGCACTCCGATGCTTGCCTCTCCTCTCAGCATGTGCACTCCCCCCCCGCAGCCTCGCTGGGACACCCGTTAGTGTGACACGCTCACCCCACAGCCGTCATTAATCTTCCGATGAACTAAGGAGTGGTTTCCTGGTTATTGGACAAATAACTAGCCTATATTTAAAACACAAGGCACAAAAATACAACGGGGCTGAGAACAAACCTATGTGAAAGCGCCTTTGGTTAAAGGAACGGAAATAAACCAGGTACTTTGGCTAAAAGAGCGATGCAGAGGCTCAGCCAAGCAGGTACTGTACTGTGTTTCCCGGGGAACCCTCCTAAATGAAGCGGTCCTCGGCCATCGCGCGCTTTGGGGGAGAGGGCAGTTCAGGGCAGAGCCAGGCGGGGTCCCCGCCGGCCTCAGAGCGGGGTCTGCGGCCTATGGGCCGCCAGCTTGCCGTCCAGCCGCAGCCAGTGCAGACCCTGCCTCGTGTAGCGGACCAGCTCCGTCATGCTACTGCTGTTGAAGACCAGGGGGGACATCACCTTGTCCAGCTCGGTGAAGAACTCTGCAAGGGGGCCAAGGGGTTAGGCATGCAGCCAATGTGTGCACAGGGACCACTCTTTTGGTCCCTACAAGGATAACCTCAAGCTTTATAAAAATCTGTGTCTACAATCAAAAACCTAAAAGTCTCATATTTTATTATCCCCAATGTAATATGCCCTACAGCCAATAGATGGCAGCACCTCCTGTCCCAAGGCTACAGGAACGCCGTGTACCTTTCTGTTCCCTGGCCACCTGCTCCGCTTGGTCCCACACCTCGGTGGCGTACAGGAAGTTGGAGGTGACCTGCACGTAGCTGGCTGCCATTTGGTGGATGCGTTGGGGGATGGTGACAGAGGAGGAGCCGCTGCTATTGGACGCGCCGGATGAGTGGCTGCTCGTGCTGCCCGGGGACAGCTTGGGGGACACGGGGGACGGCATTCCCGCCACTTTGCTGAAACGGGGAGAAGCAAGCTGCTTAACACAGGTCAGTATAGGAGGGGGTCCCATCACGGGCGCTCACTAGAGGGGCCCCCTCCTATATGCACACAGAGTCCACTAGGGTTCACTAGAAAGCCTCCAATTCCTACAGTGTGTCAAAGTGAGCAAGGGACCACCTACCTTCCCATTCCAGGGGAAGGAGCTTGAGTATTGCTTAAGGAGTTCTGCAGAGAAAGAGAGAGAGATACTGATGTTAGACCACTAGCCATGAGGGGAGGTGAAAAGCTTCTCTAGTCTGAAGCAGAACAGAACAGGGCCCACCTTCAAGTGCTCGGTGAGGGTTTTGGAGTACTTGAGGGCACTCTCCTTCCTTAGCTTAAAGAGCCGCAGGTAGAGAAGGGCTTGGCAGCGGAGGCTGGAAGGGGATCGGGCAGGGGGTCAGCACTCAGCATCAGCATCAGCCATCATGCAGTGACATGGGGGCAGCTAGCGCCACGTGCCCCCAGCGGAGTACAGGCACCGCGGAACGCGCCGGGCGGCCCACCCACCAGAGAACGGCCAGCCTCTTGTCGGCAGACGTGGCGTCGGGGGCCAGGTAGCTCTTCAGCTTCATGGTGTACCTAGAGTAGACAGACAGCTGGGTTACGCAGCTCTGACAGACCCAGGCCACATAAGGGAGGGAGTGGGAGAGCGGGGCCTTACTTGATGAGCTCCACGGTCTCGGCGTACATGGGGAACGGGGACTTGGCCTCCTGCGCGCTCCTCTCAAGCGCATTGCCACACTCAATGAAGGATACCACGGCATCCAGGTAATACACGGCCTTCTCAAAGCGGTCCATCTGCACAGTGCGACAGCATCGCGTTAACCCCGAGTGCCCCCCCGGAACAGCCGCTCGCCCAGCGCCGCACTGTACGGAAGGTTCCAGACCACCCAGCATGCTTTGGCCCACAGACCCGTCACTTTACGTAAAAGCCTTAGGACAGCATGACAGATGGCGGTAGGAGTCTGTAAATTATTAAATGCGTGGGAATGTTCACGTTTGAAACTAGAGGAGCCCCGCCCCTGATTCTGAGTCCAGCCAATGGGAAGGCCTCGTACCAGAGCGTCGGCATTGTGTTTCAGCTTCTTGGCCTCCTGCAGGTAGTAGTCAGCAGAGTGCAGTCTGAAATGGAGAGAGTTCAAAAGGTGGAACAAAGCTGCGGAACAGCAGTTCAGCAATGTCACTGACAGCAGCACCCGCTCCCGGATATGGGCCAAGACGGATCCGGCAGCCACAAACACTGAGAATGCCCCCGCTTACCGGTCCTCAAACAAGAGCTTTGATCTTCGGGACTTCGGACCTTCTGAGGACAGCAGAGCAGGGGGCTGGCCGTCTGAGACCTTGGAGGACTTCTCCTGCAGAGGATGAAGAGCTTTTGCGCTTATTGATGGCCCACTCCAGGCAGGGCGGGCGCGGGGCAAAGATCTACTACAGGAGTAAGGCCACCTCTGGTGAAAAGGGCAGAACCGCTTACAGGAAGCAGATCCTTAAACTTAACAAAATTAATAAACCAGGGAACCAGATGTGTGCAGGGGAAATCTCCCCAGACGGGGACCCACCTTGGGCTCTTTGGCGGTCCCGGCCTGCCGGTCCTCCCCCTTCCTGTGCTTAGAGGTCGAGCCCCCCCCCTTGCTGCTGCGGCTGCTTTCCTTGCTGGCAGCAGAGACCGACACCGAGGACTGGCTGGCTGTGCGCTTGCGGCTAGGAACCTCCACCCGCGGCGTTTTCTGCAGCCCAGGTATGGAGGGTGATGGCGCCGGTTCCTCCTTCCTGTCCGCGGCCTTCTTGGACAACCTGCATTCAGAGAGCAAGGTGGCGGTGAAGCCAGAAGGCACGGGGGGGGGCCATGAGGTGGGGGGGACTCAGGGGGGGTCGCGGGAGCTGGTTGCTCACTCTTTGCCACCGGCTTTGTGGTGAGACGCGCTCTTGTCGTCCAGCCTGGGTCTCTTGCCGCCCTTGACTGTGTCGTCCTCATTCTGGGTGGGACACAAAAGCACAGCGATTAGCTTGGGACCCCCGGGGAGCCCCGGTGACCCGGCGTCAGTCGGCACCCACCTTCCGCTTCCTTTTGCCTTTTCCGGAAGATTTCTCGCCCGGTTGCTTCTGGGCCTCCTTGCCATCCCTTTCAGCAGCAGCGTCACCGCGCTCTGCTTTGGGGGGTTCCGGCTCGCGGTGCAGCCGGCCCGGGATCCTGGACAGCAGGCTGAGGTCAATCCGGACCAGCAGCTCCTGCCGGACGGGGTAGGGCTCATCGGAGTCGCTGAGCGGGGACAGCAGCTCCTTCTCCTCCATGGGAGAGAGGATGCAGACGGGGGTGCGGATGCTCTCCGTGTACTTCGGGGTCTGGGAGGACGACGGCAGGCTCTCATTCTCCTCGGAATCAGACGACGACGTGTCCGTCTCGACAAACTCCTGGGACTTGGTGGCCTTGGCCGGGCCCTTACCCTTCCGTTTGTCGGCGGCCGGCCGGCTGACGGAGCGCGCCTCCTTCTTGATGCTGGGCTTGCGGGAGCCCTTGGTGGCAGCTTTGGGCCGGTGCAGCTGGATCTCCGGGGGTGTCTCGCTCTCCACCTTCAGGCCGCCCTTGGGCTCCTCCACCACGGGCGCCTTCTCATTCTTCTTGGGCTGCTTCTTGCCGACAGTCCTGCGCTGTGCCGGGCAGCCCTCGCTCTGCGCGGGCGACCGCTGTCGCCCCCGGCTGCCCTCTGTGCCCTTCTGCGCCACCCGCAGCTCCCTGTTTGGCGCCAACGCGCTCGAGTCCTTGGACCCGCCTTGGCTGCCATAGCCCCGCCCCGAACCCGGGTCCCTGGGGTCCTTCTTGTACTTGGTGGGCACGTTGCCGTCTGCCGGAGAGGCCGGCGAGAACTTGTTGACTTTGTGAAGCCAGTTGTCCAGCTGCCATTTATTGGTGGTGGGAGGTTCAGGCTAAAAGGAAGAGGAGAGGAGTGAGAATGCGCGGGGGAGAAGACGGTGGGGGGCAGGGTCGGAGCAGCGGGGCGGGCCCACCTCCGGCGTGGCCACACGGGGGCGCTCATTGGCCTCGCTGTCGCTGGAGCTGCTCTCGCTCTCACTGTCCGAGCCAGAGCTGCTCTCGGACCCGCTGCGGCTGCTGGAGTCCTCGCGGGACAGCTCCGCCCCCTCGCTCTGGTTGCTGGGGTAACACGTGGGAGGAGAAGCAGAGGAGCCTGCGTTAAAGCCCCTCGATCGGCCGCCTCCCCGAATGGCGGGAACCTGCAGCATCACATTCTGATGGCACCTCATGGACTCGTTCCTGGCCGCAGCCTTGGAGTCCTGCTCGTCGTCGCTGTCCTCACTGCTGCTCAGCTCCAGGTCATTTTCTAGCATACTGATTAAAGAATTAAAAAAAAAAAAAAAAAGAAATGCGTCATCAGTAAACCAGCAGGCCACACAGGCCTTCACCACACAGCCACGCCCCCCTGCAGTCCCCATGACAGCCCCTGCCCCCCCCTCAGCAACACCCGTTCCTCTTACTTGGCGGGGGTGCTGCCCTCGCCTCCTTTGGACTGATGCGAGGTCGACCTCGAACCCGAACCATGGCGCTCTGTGGAGGGTTGAAAACAAACCCAAGAGTGAGGGCCGAGAGGAGGCGTGGGGAGAGCACAGGATTACTGCCATTTAGCCTCCAAGCGGCAACATGCAAACATGCGATTGCAGACTTACTGTGGGGCCCGCCAGGGAAGCTGGTGTGCTGAGCGCCCTGCGGGGGGAAATACACTCTTTTATGGTCACCGTGTCACCCTGTGATTCAATCTTTAGCAGGGCTGGGTCTTTTAAGTGTGTTTGTGTAAAACCACAGAAACGTTTTGTAACTGCAATGCGCTACGTGATGAGCTAAACTTATTACTTATTACTTTATCCCCTCGGGGCTTTCCATAGGTGGCAAAAATACCTCAGTCATGACATTGCCCCCCCAAGCATGTTGGGTTACTACTAGAGATGCGCAGATTAGATATTCGCGTCCGACCCACATCCGGTATTTACTTAATTCGTTATTGGCAGTCCGTAAAAAGGTAGCTCCCATTTCCTGTTAAATCTGTTTGCACAATCAATCGACAGCTCTTTCCCCATTTTAGATATATAAAAACGAATAAAACTAGCATAAGTGCGTGTGAGCGCAGTGACGTCATGCACATACACTTGGCAGTACGAGGAGCATAAGATCATCAGATAAGAGGGTGACTTAATTTACACTTAATTAGTAGCACAGTGATTTGCGAGTTTGGAGAGGTGGAAGTAGGGTTTAGCTGAAAATCCCACTAATTTCATATGCGGAGTAATAAGTAATAAGAAAAAAAGTTGATTTGGGCTGATTTAACAGTATTTTATGTATGTTTCTAATTAAAGATTTTTTGGCATAATTTTTTTATTTGTATTTGCTAGTGTTAAAAATATAATATATATTTAAACTATATATTATATTACATTAAAATACTGAAGTAAAAAGACCTCTTGTATCGGAATCTCTTGGTATTGGCAGTTGTGCATCAGAATTGGATCGGAACTGAAAAAATGTGGGGGGAAAAATCCCTAGTTACCACCACATACAGAATGCATTTTTCTTGCACGATATCTCTTAAGATTGCCTTTTTTATTAAGGAATAATGCTCTAATATTTAAGGAACATTTTAATGAATTGAAATGTCAATGAGAATTTCAGTTTTAATGAGAATGTCTGTGTGTGTGTGGCACCAACTGGAAAATAATTGCTTATCGATAAATTTATCATCAGATTAATCAAAAAATTAGTCGCTGGATTAGTCAACTAATATATATAAATAAATAAATAAATAAATAAATAAATAAATAAACAAACAAATAAACAAACAAACAAACAAACACCAGATTAATCGTTTGGGACAGCACTAGTCTTTAGTATGTTAAAGGAAACTCTAAAGTAATGAGACCGGAGGAGGCGGTCAGCTAAATTCCGTGCTGCTGTTAGTATGCCACGGACCTCCGATGAGCACCTGATGAAAGGTGAAGCCAGGAAGTATGAAGAGAAAGTCACCCCTTAAAAAAAAAGCACAAATAATACTGCAGTCTGAGCCTGACCTTGGCTGGAAATGGAAACTTTGAGGACTCTGGCTTGCAGGGGGTTTGAATCGCAGTCAGAGGAGAGGGCAGTGACTGAGTCATTTCCTACAGGGGAGAAACCAGATTGGGTGCATTTAGGCAGACAGAGGGCGAGTCACCCAAGAGCAAAACACTTGAGGAATCCTGCTCCTGTCTCTCACTGCTTAGGGACTGAAGATCAGGCAGCACTCTCCAAGTTCAGCACAACAAAACCTGCAGTAGTTCAGAAGGACAGAGGCCTAACCAAGACAGAGTCTTACCTTCAAGATGTCATCCACACAGTTGGGGTCCCCTGACATAGAGGCCTGCAAAGTTAATCGCAAGCTTACATTTTTCATAGAAAAAATGCAAGTTATATAACTGCATGATAACAGCAATAAGCAATTTTACCAGAACAGTTTATGAGTTAAGTGACTGCGTACAGCGCCCCCTGCAGGGCCGGTCAGGAGCGGCACCTACCTCCAGCAGCTGCGAGGGGATCTTGAGCTTGGACAGGGAGCTCTTACCGCCAGCCTTCATCTCGGCCACGCCGCTGCCGTGCGACTGGCCCCCGTAGCTCTCCAAAGCACCCTTGGGCTCCAGGTTCTCCTGGCCATCCATGGGCCGCACATAGGCCGTGGGCTTCTGCTGTACGGGGCCCGGCTTGGACATGAGCGATGGCGGGAAGGCCTGGCCGGCCGGCTGCCCGCTGGGAAAGGAGGTGTGCTGCACGCGCGAGGGCGAGTCCCAGCTCAGGTCTCGCTCCCGCGGGGACTTGGCGTGGTGCTCTGCGCTGTGCGGCCGCAGGGGACCCTTGGCCGGGCTTGGCGCGTGGGCCTTGCCGGCCTTCTTCCCGCCGCCGTGGTCTCGCTCGTGCCTCTGGTTTCCCACGGTCCGCTGGCCACCGCCCTCTTTGCTCGACGGGCCGGACCTCTTTGGGGCCTGGGAGGAACTGCTTCCCGAGGCCACCGGGGTCCATTTGCCAGCCACGCGCTCCGGGAACTGCTGCCGGTCCTCCAGGGACACGGAGCCGGCGGCTTTGGGGCCAACGAGCTTGGGCGTATTCTCTCCAATCACCTCCTTCATCTCGTCGTAATTACCCAGCATGCTCTGGATGCGGCTGGACAGCTTATCCTCCTTGCAGGACTGCAGAGAGACCACAGCTTCGTTACAGCTATGGCGGCATGCAGCGTGCGAGCCGCACTCCTTCCTGCTTGGCCTGCGAGGCGCTCCACACTTTACAGAAACAGATAAGAGCAAAAATGCCAAAGGAAGCAGAGGGGACAGACCGCCCCGCCTCCCAGTCACCTTGCCACGGGTATGCGTGTTTACAGAATCACCACGTGGCCAGCCGAAAGTGGCCAGCTTTTTAACTGCCCTGAGCAAGGAGATGCACTCCAGGAGATGACAGTGATGCTCCAACAGGACATACCGCTAGGACATATCCGGGCTCTAACAGGACATACCGCTAGGACATATCCGGGCTCCAACAGGACATACCGCTAGGACATATCCGGGCTCCAACAGGACATACCGCTAGGACATATCCGGACTCCAACAGGACATACCGCTAGGACATATCCGGGCTCTAACAGGACATACCGCTAGGACATATCCGGGCTCTAACAGGACATACCGCTAGGACATATCCGGACCGCTTCTGTCGGCATGCTACCATTTTACTGGGCTACTTTTGCCATCCAAATTTTGCAAGGTTTGTTGAAGTAATAAAAAATGATAAAAGTACTATAATAACTAAAAATCTCAACAACAGAAACACAGTAGACTTCACTGGAAATCTGTGATAAAGGGTATATGATATCTGCCCATATCCAGTTTCCCCATGTCTCTTATCATGGTCCCTGCCTTACTTGCCCATGGGAGGGGGGAGGGGTCACCCTTGACCTTAGACCCCCTCAAGTCTCCTCTGTAATTCCTGCCCTCAAACATCTACTTACCTCTGCACAAGGCCAGCTGACAGGAAACACCATGACCAAAATAACCTCTCAATTTATGTCATGACCAGTGAAAGTTTAAACACTTGCCCGTAAGTGGACTGACTATAATTGGATTAAGGGCACCTGGAAACCTCTCTGTATGCAGGGGGTGTCGGCCGGGACGCAATTCTACATCTGGGACACAGGCAACGGAAACACCGCACAGAGAATAATGCCAGCCGACTCAGGCCGGCCGGAGATGCCACACAAAATCGTGCGTGGAGCCCCATTTCCTCATAGCGATCATAGCTTTGCCTTGCCTTTAAAACCCTCCGACTGTAGGGTGTCATGCATACAGTGCATACACCAGCACCGAGACACAGAGCTCACACAGGGACACCACAGTGTTAGTCTAAGACCCGACAAAGGACGGCAAACGCACAGATAGGAGTTTGAAAAAAGAGAAACTTACAACTTTGTAGGGCTCAGGGAAGAGGTGGGAGCTCCCCGCGAAGGCCTCCGCGCCCTGCCGGACCTCCTGATTACGTCTCTCTCTCTCTTTCATACGCAGCACATTCCGGTCTTCACGGCTCATGTTGCTAACAACACAGACACGGTCACTAAGCGCTGGGGGGCAAACACCATTTCATTCACAGCTTTGTGGAAAAATAAGGAGTAAAACACAGGCACACGTTTACATTCACGCTGCCTTGACTGAGGCCCACAGGTGCCAAACGCCGCCTCTGAGCCGTTACTGGTGCCCGGGTGCCCGGGTGCCGGCGTGCCGTCGAGCGGCCGCGTGCCGCCGGATGTTTCTGTGCGTCGTTAGACGGGCGTGACTGGCACCACGCCACCACCCCGTCGCTCATGTGCACGTGACGGTAAAATTCCATGTTCAGAAACCATCTACCGATACACAGTAGCAGCAACTACTTCTCCCACAGATGAATTAGTATCTCGCACACTGCGAGTTCGTCCAGATGCGTCACCATCCTGGGGCGCCAACGCCCAAACGATGTCCCAAATGAATGTGAGCGATGCATTTCACCCAGATTTTTTCCTTTTTAACAAGCATGCTCTCAGTTTGAGAATTCCAAACATCTCAGTGTTAGTCAAGAAGGTTTCCCAAAACCTTCGTAGTGCTATGATCATGGTAATCAGAGAGAAAGATGATTCAGTATGATGACCTTCAATAGATTTAGTCTCAGGGCTAGGCCCCGGATGTCTTAATATCCTTCTCCCTACCTTTTAAACTACTAGCCCTTCTCAGCCCCAGGACAGGGGCCCTTTTCTCTGGTTAACCCAGGCCAAACACGTCCCCCTTACCCCATCGTACAATGCCTGGCTAGCCCAACTTACAACCCCCGTCAAACCCCTCCCACCGCAAACACGTTTCTGAAGGTCCTTCCCCTTTTCTCCCCATCTACACGAGTCCTTTCCTGCCTTTCCATCTAGAGTGTTCTGCAGCATAATTCCGGCTGCTTTCCATCTGGACGTCACCTGCTAACGAAAGAGGCGACCATCCCACCAGCATGACCTGCATTACTGCACAGGGCTTTGTGGGTCTTCCCCTTCACTTGGTGTAAACATCAGTGATGTATTCAAGACCATCTGTTTCGAGATCAAGACAAGGTCAAGACTCATCCAACCCAAGACCAAAACCAAAATCTGAGTTTTGAAAATTCAGAATCAGAATTTAGTTTTTTTGGTAGAGTTCACCCATATTGGGGCTATATATTCATTTATGCAATTCCAAAAGACCCTATTATCAAGCAAAATGTTCACATACAAACAATTAAGCATATAATAAATATAATAAAATAAGAATTCATTTTTTTCATTGCCGGCACTTATCAATCAGCTGTCTTTTGGATGCCAAAACATCCGCTCTCCATTTGACACCCACCTTCCCATACCTCCAGCAATCAATACCTCCCGACCTGCCAGATTTCTGACTTGTGAAGTTCGCAGGGCACACACCTCACCCAATCTCACAGAAAAAAAAGACTTCCACACTAGTCCTAAAACGCTAGGGCTGCAACGATTCATCGAGTAACTCAAATAACACGATCACAAAAAATACTTGATGCAAATTCTTTGCTTCGATGCTTTGTTTAATCCACATGACTAAGTACTGCTCAGTGATCACTGTGCTTCACACAGTGGATTATTACTGTCGCACAGTTTGCTTACGCTGCATTACGTGAAGCAGAGCAGTACAGAGGCTGTACAGATCGGGTAGCAACAAGGCTGTACAGATCGGGTAGCAACAAGGCTGTACAGATCAGGTAGCAACAGCGACACTCCCATAGGGCAAAATTATGGGTCACGGAGACTGTGACTAGTTCCAAACATTAACATTCACAGCACAGAATCACGGTCATTTCCATTGCTTGCCAAGCACTATAAGCGGCATGGTGATAAAATAACCGATTAAAAAACATTTAATACATTAGCGGTCATTAATATACTAAATAATATTTTGTTTTTATATGTACGCAGCATTAGCCGTTAATGGTTATCATTAATAGTTATGACCGAAGGTAGCTTAGCAACTATCGAGGCTAACGTCCCTATTTCACTGATGATTTTGTCAGTTGCTACTGATGCAGGGTAACGTTACACATTAAGTTGTTCTGGTTGTCAACGACTTCATAATTACAGTTAGCTGCACTGCTACCATGTTAATACAGCTGATTAAAATATCAGTTTACAGCTCTCCTCCGGTCACATGGACCAATGTGAATATACTACCAAATTTGTGGCAAAATCTTTTAATTTTGTGGTAATTTATTTGCCAAAAAAACTACTGTGTTGCGGCAAAGTGTCTATTATTATGTGCATTTTTTAAGTGCTGCATTTACAAACCACGCTTGAACAAAAACTGCTTTTTTACCCAGAATATTTCATCTCTCTCATGTTGAATTACTTAAAATATCATCATTATGGTATGCAGTTTAACCATTAAAACCAATGAGTTGTTCATTTTAAGAGACAGGTCTTTTTTCTCTTTTGAATAGTTTTGAATATATTACTCGATTAATCGATGGAATAATCAAAAGAATACTCGATTACTTAAAGAAATCAATAAATAGATCGATAGCCGCAGCCCTAAAAAAACACTCAAGCCAAAAACACCCCATTCAGGAGCGCCCTATTTTCTGTCTCTCTCAGCTCGGGATCAGGCTGCAGAATCCTGACGGGAGTCAGATATAACGTTCTGTGCCGGATGATCTCGTTCGTCACGCACTGTTCCCACCAAGCTGAGCCCTGCGGGACCCGGCAGCCAGGCCCAGATCAGGGTGCACGGTGGGACAGGCACAAAGCTAAGCCGGAGCAGCTCAGCCGTTCCCGTCCTCGGCTCCACACGTTTACGCTCTCTGATACGTACCGGAAAGTTGTGGCATCGCCAGGGATTCCCTGCCGGTGAGTGGTGCAGTGACTTTAATAATGCCCCAAACCCTGTCTGTAAGCTGAATGCCTAACAAACCAATGCACTTCATTTAATGACCCCAATGAATAATCCCTGATATATAAGCTGCCTGGCTCCTACCAAGGAATATAAGAGTTTGTGCCCAAACTGAATTACCCTGATTACTGTGTAGCATGTGCTCGCTTACACTGGGTGTTACAGCATGTCTATCTGAAGCGCTAAGCATTGCTCAAAACACCCATGTTTGATTCGGTAGTCTAGGCACCGTGGTGTGTGTGTTAAGGCAAATGTCCTTGCTGACTCTGGTGCATTTTTGGCCGACATCACACAAAGCAACAACTGGCTTACTGTAGAAAAAACCGTTCATCTGTTTCTAGTACTTTTGTAACTGGAAAAAAGAGGTTTCGAAGGCCCACCAGTTTCACATGTGTGGGTAAGACTGATTTTGTTCAGTCTTTGTTCTGCCATTTCTACATCTAATCTAACACCAAGTCACAAGGTAAACACTGCAGTTTTATTCAATTATAAGGACAAACCAATCAGAAGTGGTAATTAACAAAGACCCATGGATGACAACATCCAGGGATAAAAGGCACAGGGTAACGCCAATATGTGTAACTAACCCAACCACTAACTAACCCAACTAGCAGCAGACTGAACAGAAAGACAGACTGAGCACACAGGCAGAAATGACGAAAGCAAGTAGGGCTGGTCAGTCAAGCTGACACTTCAAGACCAGACAACAGGGCCAGAGAAAAGCGGTCTGCACACGAAGGTGATGTTTCCCAGGTAACTGAATTCAAGTATGGTCCCCTTTCATGATGCCATTGAGAATGACATGCAAATGACAAAAATATGAATTCACACTGCATTTTCAGGACAAACCGAAGGATCCCCGCTCAGCTGCGGAAAGCCTGAATCATATTGTACAAACTCAAATAAGCTAAAGCAAAGGATTTAATAAGTCACAGACCAATGCTAGACTGAGATTTGTATCAATTTTCCAAACTAGCAAAAAAAAAAAACAATGACTAATGTGCCATAACATATAAAGACAAATCGCCTGTCATCTAAATCATTCTTGAGTATTAATGGTAATTGTTTGGTTGGTTATTAAACGGCCTCGGCCGTCTGCTAAATCCTAAAAAGGTATGAAACTCAACACCTTCTGGAAGGACCCAATAGGCCACAACCCAAATAATAATAATTACCCATCCCACAAAGAACTACTTTAACCCCTTCAAATCTACAGTTAGTTTCTGAATAGAAAAATTATAGTTAAAAAGAAAAAAAAATTAACTTGCTTGGTGAGGTGACCCGATTAAACTGCTCAGCTGCTGTTCACACTGAAACAAAGCTGGACTTGCCCGTGTCCGT
>JAODKN010000002.1:5902631-5912923 GCA_026774425.1 Petrocephalus zakoni | reverse complement strand
TAATTACCCATCCCACAAAGAACTACTTTAACCCCTTCAAATCTACAGTTAGTTTCTGAATAGAAAAATTATAGTTAGTTGCTTGGTGAGGTGACCCGATTAAACTGCTCAGCTGCTGTTCACACTGAAACAAAGCTGGACTTGCCCGTGTCCGTTTGGTACCCGAAGGGACGGAGTCTAGCGCATGCTAGGGAAATGTTCCCGTGTAAAATTTACAGTAAAACTCAGTCTTTAGCTTACCCTGTGCAAGAAGCCATGGTCCAGGGCACTGAAACATTGGAGAGAAGGCGAGAGGAAGACCCAGAAGACGTCACATGTGAGCTCCCGCGGCCCGCGTCCTCCTATGCTGGGGGGCCCGTTACCTCTTTACCGGCTCGGCTTTAGAGGCATCAACATTATCTGCTCAGCGATAAATCTGAGCAAGCTAAGGGAGGTACCAGCTCATTCGTGGCAAAGTCCACTCTCCGGAACAGCAGGGGGGTACTGAGCACAGCAACAATACGTGATATTTTACGGGGGGGAGGGGGTATGCGTTTACATGTACTAGCAGTAATTAAGGGGGTGTTTGGAAGGTGTCCTGTGAGTCAGCTGAAATAAAATAGGCTAAATACTCAGCCAAGTAACACAAAGGACACCAAAGGCACTCAGTACTGCTCTGAAGTTAATCGATTTTTAGACACACACCAGTCCCTAGTAAGAGAAACAAAGAAATACTGACTAATTCATTCTGAAACACAATTATTAAATGCCCAACTGAAATTATTAAATGAACACCTGAAATCAGTTTACATTTCTGAAAGTTTTCCCCTCACAGACCTGACTTAAAGCTACAACTCTCTGAGGTGCGATTATACTAAGAGCCACTCCACCCTCTAGCATCAAATGGAACAGTCCATCCTGTTCCATAAAAGGAGATGTTATTTTAGCTGCAGAAGGCTAGTCCTCTTTCTGATGTCACAGCTTTACAGACGGCACAGCCAATCAGAGTGGCCCATACGGTCAACCCTCTCCCTCCCCCACAAAGGCCGAAGTCCTGTAGATGCCCCGCCAGAAATTTCTTTAAAAGAACAGGTCCTGTTTTGAGATTGGAGGGGAAGCCGGCGGGGGGGGGTTCACACCGACAAACAGCACCTCAGCGTGGAGCTCTGTGCAAAGACAGACTTCCATTCTGAAGCTAGGTTAGGGAAGAGGGCCAACCTCAGTCAGCAGTCCTTACTTTCACAGCATGATTCCAGCTACAGAGGCTGAATTGGGCACCATGAAGGCTGAATTGGGCACCACAACGCCTCGCTGGTCTCCTGGTAAAACTGTGCCACTCAAACTTGGAAACATCTACACATTTAAGTCAAAGAAACAGAGGCAGCTGGAAGCTATGGTGAGGTCAGAAAGGTCAGCCCAGAACTGAAAATAGTGTGTGACTGCATGCGTGGTTTGTGTGTCTGTCTGTGTGTAGGTGTGTGTGTACACAGGATTTTCTATAAATTTTTTCTGTGATATTCATGGGGAGACTAAATGATATTAAATTAAAGCAGAGTGAAGCACCAAAAAGGCAAAAAAAAAAGTATAAAACGCTACAAACAGGTGAAAATATCAAAATAAGATTCCCAAGATTAGCTAGAATAGCTTTTGGAAAAAGTGAAGTGAAGATTGATGGATGACACAAAGATCGAAAAAACAGAAGACATTTGACGTGTGCATTTACATGTCACAATATGTGAAATATGTCAAATATGTCAGGCAAGATTACGGGGCTGCATTTGCTGTACCATCCCAAGGGCTAAAGCCCGAGGCCACGCTGATCAGCTGTCACAGCACTGAGATCCTCACTTGAGCTCACTCCCCGCACCATACAGTATAGGACACCCTCCTCACATCGGATTACCCCAGCAGCATAAGTGACCTCTGATCTCTTCAGTTGTTTCGCCTGCTTTTGGCCGGGGGGGGTCCAAATCCATTAAGTCAGGCCAACCAGAGTCTCTAAATTACCCAGAGAGAGTGAGAGTGAGAGAGTGTGTGTGTGTGTGTGTGTGTGTGTGTGTGCGCGTGCGCTCTGTGGTACCCCATCCTGGGTCTGCCTCAGCCTTTATCAGCCATGTGCCTCATGGGATAGGCTCCAGGCACATTTGCAAGTATGACGAACATAAGCACAAGGATGATAGATTTCCCTTCCATCTTAATTATTCAAAAATGAAATTAATTCGAAGATATTATGGCAATAGACAGATGTTCGGTATGACAAAGAAACGTGGCACTACAGAGAGCAGCTTGCTGGCAAAACAAAACGATGACCAAAGAGGCAGAAACGAAATGCAGAGTCGCGAGGATCTAAACTGTAAACACACTAAATCAGCGAGCAGGAGAAGGCCAAGCAAAGTCACAAAGGTGCATCAGCGTGCAACCGAGAAGCAAGCAAGTCATTATATAGCAATACGCTCCCCACACTGACACTAGGAAGCAGAATCTGACAAATTACCCCATATCCTGTATTACCTACATGTCAGAACAATAATACCCCCAATGTTCCAACAGCTATCAGAGGCACTAGAGAAAGCTTCCAGATTAGGTTCCTTATTCAGCTGGAGACCTACCTAACTTGCCACCCGTGCTTTACATGCATGAAGCCAATATATACCAGTGGAAATCAACACGTGTTTTTAGTGATGACTTTTGCATTCTGGCGGTAAAACTGCAGATAGCAAGCTAGGAAACCACTCCCCCTGCTGGCCTTCACCATCCCATCCCATTTCAGAGGACAGCTGAATCCCTTTGTCAGGCACATGACAAAAGACTTTGCCTTGACCCATTAAACAGCCCTAATCATCCCATCATTCCTCATCTACTCCAAACCCTGTCAATCTGATTAAACTAAATCAAATGGTTCTCAGGCTCTTAACTAACCGAAGCAGGTGGATTATAAAAGAATCACGGAGAGGGTGGATGCTTCTTGAGAAGGTCTGGAAATCAGTAGTTGATAGAATATCAGTGAATCCTAACAACACTGCAGAGTCGTGGCTCTTTCGGGACACGCCAAGCAGACGCCCCATTCGGTGTCACACGGAAGCTGGAGTAAAATGAATTCAAAGTTCAAGGGGAGCTTCTGAGGAACACCAGACTGATTTATAACGTTACTGTCTGCTTGTTTTAAACATGCACTTATCCAATCAAAGCTGCAGCCAGCCCCAGAAATCAGGCCCGGTGACGTCCCTGGGCGAGACGTCACTCATTCAGGCTGACAGGGCAATTAACAGCTACAAAGGGGTGAGAACATGCAGATTCCACAGGCGATGGATCAACGGTCCAGTCCTCTGCACCTTCAGATTCAATCGGCCGCACCTAAACGGGCCATTAAGAGCCAGCATACATGTGACGGCGTGACACTCTTCATACAGTAAGGCATAATGAGGGGATGCATGCTCCCAAGCACCGGACAAGCTCACCATGAACACAAGGCTGGGGAAAACCCCAAACGTCTCATCCAATCGCTGACACTTGTACAGGTGTAAGGCCTTCAATGCGCTCACTTCAGCTCCGAGCGACATAAAGCAAACATAACTCAGACAAAAATAAGCAAACAGCCATGTTTTCTTTATGCCGTATAAAATACACTCACTCTATCTCACTTAGAAACTGGGGTTGACTTATTAACGGTGACAGGAAGCTCCAAGCAAACTTAGTTTCTTTTTAGACAGAAACCCTATTACACAAAAGTCAGTTCAGTTTTCTGTTGAGATACCTAGTTCCTATTACTATTTACAGCCATAACTAAAAGGACCGTTTATAAACCATGGACATTTGCATGTCACGTGGAACAGCTGCTGTTACTTACATGAGGGTGCTGCAGCCGACTTGAACCTGCAGCCTTTGAGTTGAGAGCCTGTCTCATGACCCCTATGCTCCCTGGCACACCAGAGATCCAGCCCATCTCCGTCACCATTTTCACGCCTGAAGCTTGCATTGACCAGCTGACCCACAGTGTTTGCGTGAGTCATGTTGAATTGCATCTCGCTTTTCCAGTTTAACATGTTCACTGCTGGCAGCAGTTGCAGAGACTCGCAAATGAAACTCAGGAATGGTACGGCACTGTAATCCTCTTCCTGTTTCCAGGAAAGCAATTCTCAGAACTGTGTCCATTCTAAAACTCGGGTGGTTTACTGAAGCAATTTCAGTTACATACCTTTGGGGTGAAACAAAACGGCCCCAAATGTGATCGAGCAGTTGCCCTTCACATTTTAAGACCACAAACTTTAAAGTAACCCCATGTCTCTCCATCACTATGGCCTAAAACAGAGAGACACGCCATATCCAAGCTGGGAAGTAATCAAGTACACTACCGGCCTAGTGTTACTCAAAAACTCTAACATGGTAAACATCCTTAGACTGACCAACGCAAAAATAACCTGGCACAAGAAATCCTATGCTTGCAACCCGCTCAGACTGGAAGACGCATCCATCAGGAATTTCCTGAAGATCCATCATACCACATAATCTAGTACCACTTTACATATTTTCAAAACAGCGCAGTCAAAATGTAACTGCACTTATGGAAAAACCAGAAGCACTGTGCCTTTACAACGAAGATTTTAAATGAAAACCAAAACCTCCAGATATGATCACCCTCATGCTCAGAGTAATGGTGTCTGAAAACAGCGACTAGCCTCATCACCAGGCTGACCCAGCAATGGTCAGAGGTAATAAAAGGGGGCTCTGAAGGGGACAGCTAGGCACATAAAGAAGGGCACAAAGTTCCCCCATATGGGAGATCACTGTTTTTGCAAGGTGTCTTTTGTCATAGCCGCCTGTACGATTTATTCTGATTCATTTAAACAAGCCGCCGTGACTCGGCAGACTGCAGCTACAGAAGCTGCCGCGCGTTACCAGGCTGGCGAAAGACTCCCAAGAAAAACGCGAAATACACAATAATAAACAGTACAAGAAATAACCGCCTCTCGTGAAGTCGGTCTCGTGCCCGTGACGGGAACAAAGCGCTGACGTCACGGCCGAGTGAGCGAGCGAGCGCGCGCGCACGCACGCACTCACGCACGCGAGCACAGATGCATATACACACACACGCACGCATTAAAGCGTCATTGCCCACATTTCGCCCATTTAATTAGCGCGTCTCGCTGGCTGAGCCCAGTGTCCGAAGTGCGAGAAGAATAAATAAAAAAGCCACAAGCACAGTCACGCGCGCTGGCTCTATTTTCAGGCACCGTTCGGCGTTTCAATGCTAAGCGCCGCAGCCCCAGCGCCTGCACACAGAGCATTTCCTCACTGAGCTATGGCCCCCCATGACAGGTGCTGTGCAAGTCTGCGGCACTTATAACTGCAAATACAGCACACATACCTGCCTAGCCGGATGGTAACCGTGCCCCTGGCAGCGGTTTTAGCGAGCAAGACGTACCAAGTGCATTACTGAATATATCCCCAGTGTGTTGTTAGCATCCGCTCGTTAGCCACTGTGTTATTGCTGCTCTACACCAAGACCAATGCATAGAAATGTGACACTACAGCAGCACAAAGGGCTGTTCTACAGCGATATCTCGTAGGATAAGCATACTGACTCCATCTCAGCAACTCCTGTGCCATTTCTCCCCGTATGATAAGGAAAGCCAGCGGTGGCTCGGCAAAGCAGCTTTTGCAAACCTTTAAACTGTTAAAGGCGCAAAGAGTCTCCTTTGCATTAAAGTCATCCTGCCCGGGCACACTCAGCTGCTAGCCAGCACCGCGGGTATTTCGTGGTTCAAATGCACGATCCGTCTTACCTCTGCGATCCCCTATTAGGCCCAAACCATCTCTGTGGAAAGCCTTTTGTCTTTTTCACTTTCCAGTTTGTGCCCCCAAGTGACAAAAAACAGGCAGCGACCAGGAAGGTACGACTATGCTGAAATATTTCTCTTCTTCATCATTATCACCACCACCACCATCATCGGTGGCCACGTTACCGACGGAGTAAAACACCGGCCGCACTTTCTCGGTCCATCGGAGTGTGGATAATCGCCCGAGCAGCCAGCTGATGTTTGCTAGCGCTAGCGCACGGCGTCCGTCCCGGTGCGCAGACGACGCAGCTGGCTGCGCAGACGGCGCTCGGCTCCGCGCCTACGTCACATGCCTGCGATGCTCACCGCATCCACCCTCCTGGAAGAGCCGAGTCGGTGTTCTCGGGGCCAATTTCCACTTGCCTTTTCGCGTCGGTTCATACTGCCGGGGGACCCCCCCACTTTTGTGTAGGACACAATGAAACTGTGAATATGGTTTTTAAAAGGCAAATAGTTCCCATCCAAAATCCGGGATCAGCGTTGACCTGCGCAGCCGTCCTTGAGTGATGAGACGGGCGTCAATGGGAGGCTTGGCTTGGCTTCGCCGGGAGATTTGCGCATGCACCGCGTTTTATAGACGGACCTCCTCGCTTGAGTTGCTTCTGGAAAAGCTCGGCCAAGGGTAGTTCATAAGGTCCGGCCGGCCGGCACCCATCCTGCTTCAAACCTGATGCCTAATGCCACAACGCAGCGCAGCGCAGCCCGCTGTTTAGTACGGTTTTCCGTCCGGCTGAGCTTTTTGTGCTGTTGATTAAATGAATCGAGAGATTAAAAGCCTGAACTATGAAAACTTGGTCTTTCGAAATGTCGTTTTTTTGCCTTTAATATAAATAAAGTAGGATTCATCATTCCATCTAAACGAATTAATTTGCATTTTTTTCTAAAATGAACTATTATTCCCTCCGCAATTTTCCCATAATGAGGACAATTTAGCAGCTGATATGTAATGGAGTGTTTCAACTAAAAATGTAGGAAGTTCTAAACTAATATTTTCCGTTATGTGAATTAAACGTAATAAATTATACCCCAGTCTAAACCCTATCTAATTAATTAATGATGTCATGTGGATAGAACTACGGTGGAACATAAGTAATGGGAACAGATGAAAAACATACAAGTGCCAGAGATCGGTAAGGCAAAAGATGTACCCAAAACGCGTCTTTGTCATCGAGCATTTGTGCCGCAGACTGTGGTTTCGGCTCAGTGTCACATGGCGTCGAGGGGCCCCATCTTAGCAGGCTTGCGTAATGCAGCGTCTGTATGACCCGCTGGAGGCGCGCGCACGAGGTCCGCGACGTGGACGCGCTTGCTTACATCAAACAGGGTAACTTAATATCTTGCAGTAGAACTGTTAAATGTTTGATAATCAACAGATTAAACGTGTAATTATGTATCACAGAGCATAATACGGGTAAACACGTCACGGTTTGTCACTGGATTTTTTTTTTTAATTGTAGGCCTTTTTCGGAATGGGCCGGAGAGGTCGTTAATTCCATTGCCATTCTGGGAACTAGGCCTACATACGATAGTCCGTCACTACACATAAACATAAACAATACAAAGAAATATTTGCGTTCATTTAATCTTATATCCGTCCAATGCCGGATTAATCCTTTTGTACTTTGTACATTAACGTTTTTATGCATTTATAGGTCTTACAATTACACAAGCCATTACAAACTTAAAGGACTGTCGACATCGCAAACATATAATTTGGTCAGCCTTGTACATAATTTTCAAAAGTATTAGGTCAGGTTTGGGTGCATTTTTTAAAAAAAATATTTCTTTAAACTTAACTGTTTATTGGAATATACATTTAAAAGATCACATAGGATAATACTTTTTTATTTACATTTCCTTAGGGCATTATCAACAGGTATAAACATTTAACAGCATAAAATAATGAAAACAAACAATTAAAAAAACTGCATATTATGGTGGGAATATGATTATAAGTGATGATCCTAACGAACACATTACACGGGCTTTTGGCTAACTCAGGGGTGCCCAATCTTACCCGCAAGGGGCGGGTGTGTATGCAGGTTTTAGGGGTAACCTTTAGATCAGCTGTTCAAATCCAGGTGTGAGGATTCTTCAGCCAATCAGTCCTCTAATCAGTAACCCAATTAGGGAGTTGCAGCAAAAACCCGCATACACACCAGCCCTTTGCGGATAAGATTGGCCACCCCTGGGCTAAATCTTAAGTACGTATGTCAATTCAATGCCCGTTGTAAATAAAAACATATAAATGCGAATGGCTACGTCAATAGATCATGCAGATGAAATGCCTGCGGTGTCTAAAAATAGCTGTACTTAAAGAGAATGGTTTTATGTTTCCTCGCTTACTCTCATTTTACATCTACCCAGTCCTTGAGATTTCCACTGATGCGCATCACACAATAGCTGCACGCGAGAAATTACGTGACTTGGGGATAAATACCAAAACAGCCACACATTCCTGTCCGTGCCCGTGTCTGGGCACTCCATCGGTCCGCTTATTTATAAGGAGCTTTCGGCCGTATAGCGGGCTTCTGCAGCAGTCTCGCGAGAACGGGACGAGACTTGGCGGGCCGCTCCGGTGGGCGTGGCCGCGTCGGTGGGCGTGGCCGCGGAGCTGGGTACCTGCCCAGCCGGCTCGCATGCGGCACTGCGCCGGCCGCCGAGCGAGAATAGCGGAGCGCTGCGCACGGGCGCGGCTCGCCCTTCACTTATTAATACCGCGGCGTCCCGTTCTGTAAGCGCGGCCGCAGACGCAGAGGCTAAGATGTCAGTGGTGGGCTTCGATGTCGGCTTCCAAAGCTGCTATGTGGCGGTAGCGCGCTCCGGAGGGATAGAGACGGTCGCCAACGAGTACAGCGACAGATGCACGCCGTAAGTACGGTACTGCCGCCGGCTCCGCTCCGCTCCTGCCGCGATCCCTCAGCAAGGTCACGCTGCACGGAGCGGTCAGGCCTGGGCGTCGCGGATCGCTGCTGATGGCCGGCTAAGGCACCGGCTAACCCCAAGCCCACCGCAGCTCCCTGCCGGCGGCTCTGATCACCTCCCTCCGCGCCGGCAGTAGGCTGCTGTGTTTGCGCTTTCCCGTCGGAAGATGATGCTGGTAATGGAGGTGCTGGTGATACTGGGAGTGCTGGTGGCGCTGGTGGCACTGGGGATGCTGGTGGCACTGGGGATGCTGGTGGCGCTGGTGGCGATCCCCATCTCAGTCCCTAGCCACAGTCCAGAATATTCCAGCAGTGTCCGGCTGCCAGGCTGGTCTTTACATCCTAAGTTAGCGCCGGTGGTTCGGGATAAGCAGAATGCTGTGAACCATAACAGAACGCCTGGCTTATGTAAGTGATGTGTTGCTTATTCCATAATTATTTTGGGCTGAATTGATCAAAACGCCAGAAGTTTTTATTTCCGCGGTAGTATCATATTACAGGCCAGCTCTGAATTTTTTTCCGAAGACTAATGATTCACTGCCGTTATATAGGTTACTGTTGTTGTTAGTCTAAGGCATCTGGCATCTTGTATATAGTATCGGTCTGTCATTAAGTAAGTAATGAGCTTGAAATAATGGAAATGCAATGCGGATGAGAGCCCCCATCCCCAAATAAATGACTGTCAGCAGTGAGTGACAGTTTGTACGGTACTCCCTAGCTCCACCTAGGGAGCCTCTTAAAAATATGCCACTCATACTCCTTGTAGCGAATGCCCTCTATTTTTTAGCTGTTCACAAATATATTTGCACTTCTCCAGAAATGATTGCTATTTGCATGTGTATGCCTGTGTGCGTGACTGGGTCTCCTAATGTGCAGTGCATACACTGCCACGGTTTGGCAGGAAATGAAAAACAAGGGGAATGCTGTCGTCACAATTAAGCAGAAACCCTCAAATGTCACTTTCACTTTAGTGTCCTCCAAAGATGTAGGTTTGGTTTCAGCACCAGTAGGGACCAAATCAGCCCCCTAAACGCACACGGTACTGCCACAGTATTGGCAGGGACATCTCCCTACCATCATACCCAAATCTACACCCTTGGTTTCCTCCCTCTGGCTTAGAAGTGATGTCGAAGAATGTTGTAGTTTAAAATCATCTGAAGGCAATTGATAAAGGTGCCTTTACATGTCCAGGGTTAAAATGAATCAAAGGCTTTTGGTCAGGTGCTGTCTGCCAGGCACTTCTAGTTATCTTGCTCAATGTTCTGCTAAATATTCTCCCTTTTTAGAGCGTATGTGTCGTTTGGACCACGGAACCGTTCATTTGGAGCAGCAGCAAAAAGCCAGGTGTGTGTATGTGTGTCAATCTCGTGTTTTGTATAAATGTTTCATACAAATGTAACATAATATAGTTTATTTTTACTGGCACGCGTCAAAGTGCTGTATATGTGTTGTTAGAGAAAGATATCCCTGGGCTTTGCCCCCCGGGGGGGGGGGGGGGGGGGGGGGGGGGGGGGGGGGGGGGGGGGGGGGGGGGGGGGGGGGGGGGGGGGGG
>JAODKN010000002.1:5888574-5898773 GCA_026774425.1 Petrocephalus zakoni | reverse complement strand
CGTTGCCAACTATTTCTTACCTGAATTTACCTCAACGCTGCATTTCAGGGATTTTGAGTCATTCTGCGCTGCAGATGAGTTAAATGCGTTAATATTTTTTATCAGATTAATCACGATGCTGGATTAATGCACATTAACGCGTCAATTTTGACAGCCCTAGTAAAAAAACATCCTGCATTTAGTCCAGGAAGTTCTATCATGCCTGTCTTTATTCGGTCAGCAGTGTTATCTGTGGGAATTCACACTGAATGCTCACTGAAAAACTGCAGGTCAATTCAGGATCCAGAAGGTGGAGGCTCAGGCCTCGGGGGATAGCTCCAAGGTGAAGGTGAAGGTGCGAGTCAACATCCACGGCGTCTTCTGCATGTCCAGCGCCTCGCTGGTGAAGCTGAGTAAGTCTGAGGGGGACGAGCAGCTGATGGAGACGGAGTCCGCCGCGAGGGAGGAAGAGGTGCGTGTTTGATTGGATGGCTGCTGCTTGGTGCCCATGTGCATGGTGAGGTCAGGTCGCCTCATTTTTACTGGCCCTCAGATCAGTTACTTAAGTATTTCATAATGGAACCAGACTGGAAGAACATGCTTTTAATTGCAGGGAACCGAATACAGAAAGTATTCATTGAGATAATTTGAATATAATAATAAATCAGATTGCATACATGCTTATTTAAAGATTGGAAGAGGGGAAATGCACATTCAATATAAAAATTGTTACATTATATTTTATATAATATTATATGGTCATAATTAATTGGCTGATGATTTAACATTGCCCAAGGCGGGGTTGAGCACCCCCGAGAGGCAGTTAGCTGAAGACACTGGTTGTGCAGCTGTTGTTCCGTGAAGCAGCTGACAGTGCCGGTCTGCCGAAACCATGAAGGGACACCGCGACTCTGCCTCTCTTTTAGAACAAAATGCAGGTCGACCAAGATGAAGCGGCGGCCCGCAGCGATTATCCCGATAGGAAGAGCGAGGCGGAGGACATGGAGGTGAGCACGGCGGCGTTTGTGACTCCTCTCTGTGCACACGTGCTCCCTCCCCTGGGCAGTGCTGGTGTCCAGGGTGATTCACTGTGTACCTGCTGCCCTTTTACACACCCAGATACTTAATACCCTTAATTGTCCTTTGAAAGGCTACACTGGCCTCAGGCAGGAGACATGTGACAGTCCTATTGTCAGGTGTGTGTGTGTGTGTGTGTGTGTTCAGTATGTCATAAATGACTTAAAGCAGAAATCTGCTATATCTCTCGCATCATCAGCTTGTGAGTCCCGATATAATTTCTGCACCAGTTTTCGTAGCAGACGCCCGTACCAGCTCCCCGAGCTCTCGCTGTACTGCCACCCATCCTTATATGTATTCTTTTTGAAAATGTTCCATAAGTTCTCAAAGTCAGCAGGTGATGGTGACCAAGCCATTATTCATTATCCAGTCGTCATCCGTGTTATGCCCATAGCATCCAAGGAGTGCATGCTGTTCTTAGCAGCATGTGATGGTACATTGTCCTGCATGAACATTATTTCACTCCAGTAGGCATGATTCCTTTTAGACCAGAGCAGCAGAACTTCTGTTAGGAACCTCACCTATGTTGCTGATGTCAGTTTAACATCATCACAGACCCCAAAGGAGTCTACCATCTCACTTCCCATTACTCCTGCCCAAAAATCACTCCTCTACCACCTTGTTGGCACCTCAGTCTGGTGGGCATAGGATGGCCATTGGCCGGTCATCCGGAACGCCATCCAATTGGGCCAGCCAGTGTAGGGCAGCATCCATAGGTGAAATGTACAGGTTGTGTTCAGCTGTCTGAGCCCACTGCATACATTGCTCCTTGTGAGCCTTGGTGAGGGGGGCTATGCCGGTTCATGCCCACCTGCCAGTCTTAGGAGCTCCCTGCATGAAACGTTGGTGGAATCTCAGCGACACCTGCAGTTTCAACAATCGCTCGTACAGCTGTCCTTTGAATAAGACTGTCTGTCTGAAACATTCCTCAGTGATCCTCAATCTCATCTACGTCATAAGGATTCTCAGTTCCTCACAAATATTTTAACAGTTCGATTATCCCTCAATTTTTATGATATCAATTATTTTCCGGGCTGCAGCAAGACCTTACAGTACTTTCAACTTTAGCAAGATCTTCTTTTTCATATTTAATGGTGACTGTGAACTTGCCGATTAAAAGTCCCATGGCAAACTAGACTGCGATTGGTGCACTTTATCTAAAGAGGCATAAAAAATGAACAACAACAAAGATCACAACAGGTTAGTAATTTTGCTGAAAGGGCTACCGGTATGTCACTCGCACGATCACTTGGAGTATGGTGCATTTGTGTTGGTTTATTTAGATCTTCCCAGAAGGTGAAAAAGAGGAGAAGATGAACGATCGTCCCACCGAGGCTATGCAACCCAACTTGAGAGTGAAAATGATTAACCTTCCCATGGAAAGCAGTTTGCAATGGCAGCTTCCTGGTAATATGCGCAACCTGTACATGGAGAATGAGGTGAGTGCTGAGTGATGGAAGGCCACACTCTTATTCCGGTCATCCTGCTGAATACGCCCGATTAATGCCATCAGTGTCGGCCTGAGAGCGGAACGTTTGAAATCCTGCTCCCTTTAGGGCAAGATGATCATGCAGGACAAACTGGAGAAAGAAAGGAACGATGCCAAGAACAACTTGGAGGAGTACATTTATGAAATGAGGAACAAGCTGCATGGGGCACTGGAGAAGTTTGTCAGTGAAGCAGTGAGTGGACTTGGCCGGCTTGTGGGTGTGGTCTGTGTGTACCACCAGGGGGTGTGGTCTTCTGTGTGTGCCACCAGGGGATGGGACTGAAGCAGTATTGCGTGTCTGTGCACAGTGCCTTTATGAATTAGGTTAAATTAGGCTGGATTGGAGACAGCGTGTGGCTCTGCAGGCTAAACCCCTGTGCCTGTATTTCGAAGGTCGTCACTTACAACGGCAGAATAATCATGTCTGTGGGCCTTTGAGCAAGGCCCTTAGCCCTCAGCTCCATGGGCACCGCTACAGGCGGCTGCCCTTGGCTGCCAGGCTCGCTCTCTCCTGCTTTATGTGTCTGTGTGTCATGGAGGGCAAGACCGGGTAGGTGAAAAGAATCTTTAGATCAGATTAACTTTATTGACCCCCCCGGAGAAGTTCTTTATAAACTGTGTTCTCCTGTGTCATTTCACTCAGTTGAAACTTTTTTGAAAGCTATTTACACCTCTTGTAGGAAAGAGACAGCTTCTCACTGAAACTGGAAGATGCTGAAAGCTGGCTCTATGAAGATGGAGAGGACCAGCTGAAACAAGTGTACATTGATAAGCTAGCTGAGCTGCAGGTAGTGGTGCCACCTCCCCCGCCGTCTGCCCTCCCGGCTTCCTGGCCTGACTATGCTGTTGAAGGAAGCTACTTTTCTTTAGAAACTAGGCCAGCCTATCTTGGAGAGGTGCTGTGAAGCTAAAGAGAGACCCCAGGCATTTGAGGAACTGGGCAGGCTCATCCAGCAGTACCTGAAGGCCATCGAGGCTTGCAAGATGAAGGTGACTAGTGTCTCTGATCATACCTCCTGCTGAGTTTTGGTTCTTTTCCACTGGCTCATACCAGAGCCCTACCACAAAAACGTAAAACCCAAGAGACGCTTATTTACTATTCACACGGTGTATGTCACGATTTACTATATGCTAATATCCTAATTTTCTAGTACATCTGTGACAATCACTGTGTTGTCTTGGCATTAAATGCTAGGAGAATTAGCATTCGATTCTGTACATTTGCATTACGAATCTATTCCATTCAGCTGTTCTCTAGTCCTTTTTAAGCAGGCAGTTGGAAATTTTCAGGTTCTGAGTTATGGAGAATGCATTAATACATTGTGTGCAGTTGCCACGAGTCTCTACACAAACACATGCTCAAACCCAGAGGAATCTGGTCTTAGGGACAGAGGATGGGGTCAGAGCTCGTCCATGAACTCTTTGGCACTTTCCCACTGGCATACAGGACCTGAGCCGTACCTGAGCTGTGCCACATAGAGAGACAGTTCCAGCTCGCGTTGGTTTTCCACTGCAGAAGGGTCGGCCCAGGGTTTGGAGAGCGACAGTTACGTAAAACTGAAGGGACTGTTTCCATGGTGTTCGTCACGAATTACTATGTGCTAATATCCCCTAGTTAGGTCTGTGAGAATCACCGTCTTATATTAACGTCAAACATTAGGGGAATAAGCATTAGCTTGCATAAATTAGCAATACAAATCCATTCCATTTAGCTGTTCTGTAGTACTTTCTTAAGTAGGAGGATGGAATTTTTAAGGTTCCTAGTTATCGTAAATGCCTCAACACATCAATACTACTAATAATGAATTATATATAGAATATACCCTTCTTTCTTCAGATAATCCATGCCCAGAACACCAGTACCTCTGTGTATTTCGACCAATCAGATGGTGGTGACACAAGCCGTTTGGTTTGGTCACACTTTCGGCCCTGCTAGTAAGAAGGGCCATGTCAGCATGGGTACGGCTCAGGTACGGCTCTGTTCCCTGTTAGTAAGCAGGGCCGTGTCAGCATGGGTACGGCTCAGGTACGGCTCTGTTCCCTGCTAGTAAGAAGGGCCATGTCAGCATGGGTACGGCTCAGGTACGGCTCTGTTCCCTGCTAGTAAGCAGGGCCATGTCAGCATGGGTACGGCTCGCATACTCTGCGGTGGAAAAGCGCCAGTTTGCGGTTGGGTTTGGGTACGGCTCAGTTCTCGGATGAGCTCCATTTGTGTTATGAGGGCCTGAAGAAACGTGAAGCTGCTTGCGCTGCCGTCTGCCACATGTGTAGGAGCCACAGTATGATCACCTTGATGAGACGGAGGTCCAGATGGTTGACAAGACCGTCACTGAAGCCATGATGTGGATGAACAGCAGAATGAACGAGCAACGCAGACAGGATCCTACAGCTGAGCTGAAAGTCAGAGTTCAGGAGATTAGGGCAAAAACGAAGGTGAGAGACTTATCTCACACTGGGGAATAGCTCTAGATGTTTAGTCCGCGTAAAACGCAGGCAGTTTATGCTTGTTTTCACACGAGATCTGATCCATATGGAGAAAATAGGTGGTTTCTTTTCAGAGGCCTTGATGTCTCATGACACGTTGCTCCCATGACATGCAGGAGCTCAGCTCGACCTGCAGCCCTGTCATCAACAAGCCCAAGCCACAGGCAGAGCCCCCCAAGGATGACAAGGTGGAACAGAATGGGCCGCTACCCGGAGAGGAGCCCACTGGGCCCGAGGAGGGATTAGCTGGGGCCCATTCCCAGCCCGCAGCCCAGTCAGCAGCGAGTAAGCTGCCCGAGATGGACATTGGCTAGCCAGCCAGTGTGCTGCTCTGCCTCTCCAGCTGAGATGTTACAGAAGTGGCCTCGTCTTCACTGGCAGCACTGGCGCGTTGGCACTGCGTCTCCGCCCAGTAATGGAAGTGACATCTTCAGCTGCTCTTAGGTCATGTTAGCAAACTTTTCCGTAAGGAATAATACCTTTTTTTAATATGTA
The DNA here is from genome assembly GCA_026774425.1 of Petrocephalus zakoni. NCBI lineage: Eukaryota > Metazoa > Chordata > Actinopteri > Osteoglossiformes > Mormyridae > Petrocephalus > Petrocephalus zakoni. The sequence goes on along the minus strand of JAODKN010000002.1, from coordinate 5,893,249 downwards.
TGTTGTGAGGTTTAGTAATGTTTGCTGTAATACCGGCTTGAGGTTTTGCTTAGTTTGTAAGCTGTCACTTCAATACCTCTCCGTCTGCCCTTAGAAGTATGTATGCATCGCACAGGACATCCCTGCCTTTGTCATGGTTTATTTTTTGTGAATATATTGCAACTGGATCTTTCTGTTAAAATTATGTTCAAAAAGACAGGTTGCAAAACGTATTCAGAGGGATAAAGAGCATGGGAGTATAGGGCGATGGCGGCTAGGTTACTGTAAAGCAGTTTTTCATCACTCGGAATGTAGAACATAAAATATTTGTCTTTCATTAATGACTGCTGTGAAAAACCGTTACTTCTCTATTTGTCCAAAAGCAAAGATGCACTGATCTGTGGCGCTGTAAGCAGCTCATTGGTTGGTCTCTCCGCTGTAAGCAGCTCATTGGTTGGTCTCTCCGGGGAGTCACCAGGAAGACCAGACCACGCTTTCTTCCTTCTCCCGCTCCGGTCACATCTGCCTGCATAAACTTGGTTTGGAATAATGGGACCCTAGGCTTGTCCCTTTGTGTTCTTGATACAGCATAACTTGGTATTGCTGCTGTATTTATGATGTTTCACCAAATTAAAATAAATACTGTTCTGATGCTAATCATTTTCTTTTGTTGGGAGTGCGGTTCTACAGTGTTCTGTTTGGGGAAAATCGTTGCCATGGATCTAAAGAAAATGAAAGTGCGTGACCTCTCTTGTGAGTTTTCTTTATTTGACAAACAGAATGAATACCTCTGCACCAACACCCCCAAGGCACATTCACAATCCAACGTTGTGGCCAGTTCATAGGCTTTTGGACTGCAGGAGGAAACCCAGACACACGCAGGAGGAACTGGAGCCATAGTCGGCGTGCGGAATACAGCTTAGTGCAATAGGCACGCACTTGCATGCACGGCCATTCTAAACATGTGTTGCTTTTTCACTACCCCCTGCTGATTTTCCCTGTTATGATTTTGTGCCGCACCCCCACTCAGCAGCATTATCTGCATAGTCTTAAGTGCTACCTGAACTTTGGCCTGTCTTGCGGTTTTCCTCTTTTATGGGGCTAAAGTCTGTTTAGGGTGGAACAAAGCAGAGAATCTGCTTTACCCCTGAGTACAGTGTGTGTGTAAACAGCACCCTGAAGGATTCTCCCGCTGGGCAAAATGAAACTCATCATTCTTGACGACTATGACAAGGCCAGCGAATGGGCAGCGAAATATATTCGGAACAGGATCATTCAGTTTAACCCTGGACCAGAGCGGTTCTTCACATTAGGACTGCCTACAGGTAAGGAGGGCCAGAGACCTCCTCTGGCTGGCTTGCTGTGCTCAGATACAGTGCTCACAGAAAGTCTTGGGACGCTTGCTAAATTAAGTAAAAATACTGCACATTTATTGGTTTTATAACAAAAATCATTGCTTCATTAGATTACAAGAAGTATGTATATCTCATTACAAAGAACCAGAGGTTTTAAAGTAAAATGTTTGTTTCAAGTGATAATAATAATGCTGTTCCAATTTAATAATTTCATTGCCAAGCAGACTCATTGGGTGCTTTTTAATTAAATACATTTTTTCAATGAATCACATTTGCAATGACATGAAATGCCAAACTTTTGTGTTTAGTATCCCTTTGGGAGCAAGTAACTACAATTGGAATTAATGGCAAAATGGCAAGAACAGAACTGAATGAGTCAGTCACAGAATTATGACAAGAAAAAGTCTGTGCGGAAGATCTGTACAGATATGTTAAACATTGGTTGTCGATGGATTTCGTCATGAAACCAGCCAATCTGCGACGTTATTATAGAATTAAACAAGCATGCCAAGACTTTTTGTGAGCACTGTAGATGATGCACCATATGATGGTGCTCTGCTCTATTTTAATCGTACTTTCATGCATTTCATAGGAGGAACGCCACTTGGATGCTATAAGAAATTGATAGAATACTTCAAGAATGGAGAGATTTCCTTTAAATACATTAAAACCTTCAACATGGATGAATATGTCGGTACGTTTTTCTCTTCCAATATGAATAAATTTGAATACTTTTGCCAGTTTCAAGCTGCTCACCAACATGCTGATCAAAAGCAACAAATCATAGTTGCCCAGTAAATAGCCGAGTTACTCCCTCTGTCTAGGCATTCCAAGAGATCACCCTGAGAGTTATCATTCCTTTATGTGGAATAACTTCTTCAAACACATCGACATCCGGGCTGAGAACGCTCACATCCTGGATGGCAATGCTGCTGACCTGCAGGTGGAGTGTGATGCTTTTGAGCAGAAGATCAGGGCTGCTGGAGGAATCCAGCTCTTTGTTGGAGGTGTGAACTGATACTCAAATTGTCTAGGGGAGAGTGCCAGTGGTCTCATTAAGATGTAAATTCAGAATAAGATGAAGATGGTCGATAGTGTACAGCACTCACTTCAGATAGTCGCTGTAAAGGAAGCTCCCATTTTTTTGCTTTAGGAATTGGACCTGATGGACACATAGCCTTCAATGAACCCGGCTCGAGTCTTTCTTCCCGCACCAGAGTTAAGACGTTAGCTCTGGACACCATCCTGGCCAATGCTCGTTTTTTTGACGGTGACCTGTCAAAGGTGCCCACGATGGCTCTGACGGTGGGGGTGGGGACTGTCATGGATGCCAGAGAGGTATGCCGCGTCCACATCGCCCCATGTAATTCGGGACTGGATCGTGTATGCATCTGGGATTACAGCAGCTAGCTCAAGGCCCAGGAGAAGATCTACCCGAGCTTCTTGGGTAGAAGCATATGCAAAGTGCCGGGTCTTAAATAGGCATGTGAAATTAAAATCACCATTATGTCAGGCCATCTCATGATTACTTATGGTTTATTTTCCAAGGTGATGATCTTAATAACAGGGGCGCACAAGGCTTTCGCCCTCTACAAGGCCATCGAAGAGGGCATCAACCATATGTGGACGGTATCGGCCTTCCAGCAACACCCGCAGACGCTTTTCGTATGCGACGAGGACGCCACCCTGGAGCTGCGTGTCAAAACAGTCAAGTATTTCAAAGGTACCGCCCACCCAAAGGGCTCCACTGCTCCCCTCAGAACCATCAGAACAATCCCGAACAGCCCGAGGCTTCAAGCTTCATTTATCCCTGTAGGAGACAAATGTGCTTTTATAAATATTATTCAGCATTTGTATATACTCATCACAACATTCATCACAGTATCGCTGCCTTCCCTAAGATGTTATTAGGGCAGTCTGAGAGTGACAGTGTGTGGCTGGTTCCGGTTTCCAGGGATGATGCACGTCCACAACGAACTGGTTAAGCCCTTGAAGCCCGTGCAGAAGGGGAATGCAACAGCAGTGGAGATGTCAGAGAGACCATACAGTGACTGAGAAGCAGAGGAAGGCGGTCATATTAGCATCAGGTCACAGATCCGGGTTCAATGATTGTAGACTTAATATACAGATTCTAGATTTCTCTATATACTCTGTAATAGTTTTCATGTACACAAGCAATTGCTTCAAGACAAAAGAGCTGTCGAAAATTTGTATTAAATTAATCTACATTTTACATTTTATTGCGTTTTCGTGTGTTATTTTGAGAAGTTCCTATACCCTGGAAAATAGAGACACAAGACTGCTTTTATTTTACAAAACATATACATTTTTAATTTCGTTTTTGTATTTATGTTGTTGCAGAATCAGTGTTGCCAGGGCTGATCTATATCCAGTACTCAGTGTGAAAGAAGTCCATGAAAGACGTAAAAGCGCCACGTGCTCTTTGCTCTGTGTTTTCCTACCCGGTAACTGCTTGCAAACGCGACGGCGCATGCGTAACATTTGCGTGTCAACGTGGTTCATGTTAATAAATTGTTAAAATATATCAGAATTCCGTAAATATGGGACCTGGGGGTATTCTCCGTACGTCGCTTAAATCATCCAAGACCAGAAGCCTCATCTTGGATCAGTTAAATCATCCGGTTAAGTCGGTTCCTTGAACGCATTTCAGGAACGGATTAGTTTAGCTGATTGCGCTGCTTGAAAAGCCTACAGTATATGTATCGAGTCTAGAAAACATGATCGGCAAGTCTCATATTGGCTCCCACAAAATGACGGGAAAACGGCGCATTTTCACTCAATCTGAGCAGGACCGTTTATTGGAGCGAGATGATGACTTCAAAGAATTAATCTGTATCAAAAGGAAACGCAGCAAAAATGACCCAAATCAGAAAAGACGGTTGGAAAAAAGTGGCTGAAAGATCAAAGGCATACGTAGTTTTTCATTTGTATACTTATTACTTGAATGCAGCGTTACATTTTAATTGTAAGTGTGTCACATTATTATATTGTCATAATTTCAGATGAAACGGAGCACAGTCAGGACATGGGAACATGTTAAAGTGAATCGGTCGCTTATCCATGAACGGCGAGGCCAACGATGATTGGATTTACTCGCACGGACACTAATTAAAAGTGTGCGAGTTAATCCTTGTTTACGGAGAACAAACCTGCTCCGAGCAAGTTTGACGATTAGGATGTGTTGGTATAATTTATATATATGTGTGTGCGTGTCTCTCTCTCTCTCTCTCTCTCTCTCTCTCTCTCTCTCTATATATATATATATATATATATATATATAATCAAAAAAATATATGTTTTTATTTCACAAAACAAAACAT
>JAODKN010000002.1:5850124-5861834 GCA_026774425.1 Petrocephalus zakoni | reverse complement strand
CCCCCCCCCCCCCCCCCCCCCCCCCCCCGCCCCCCCCCCCCCCCCCCCCCCCCCCCCCCCCCCCCCCCCCCCCCCCAACTATTCCACTTTATTCCATGCTGCAAACAAATCCATCCTTGGAAAAGAAATGTAGAGAGCTCGCTTATGCCATGTTTGCTCCTGAATGCTTTATAAACTCATCCCTCCTAAATCAAACAGCCCTAGCCTTTGGTGACTGCTGATGTGATTTGGGCACCGTCATTGTTCAATACCCAGGAGATCAGATATTTGTCAGGAAGCCCTCTCTGCCCCAGCCTGGAGAGGCTCTCGGGGAATGGGCCGCCTATGTAAGCTGTTGTGCGGACAGCTTACGGTGGGGGCAGCCCGGGGGGAGAGCACTGCGCCTCACAGAGGTGTCTTTGTGAGGCTCGGCCCGCTCTGCCAGGTGCTTCCTGGGAGCCGCTGTGTGCCGCCCTGGGCAGAAAGGGGGACGTGGCCTTTCTGCTGGGCTACTCCTGCCTCCTGGGGGACCAAGGCTATCGATCTGCCCCTCACAGGGAGAGGAAATCCTGCAAATGAGCTGGACCTTATTAAACCTCCTCATTCTACCTACCCCCCGCCTGCCCCCGGCTGCTCTGAGCAAGGGGAGGGGGAGAGCTCTCTTATCTTATTGCCATCGCAGTTCTCCGCTTATTCAGAAGCCTGTGTGACTGTTTGCCTTCCTGTCCCTAACAGTGAGAAGAACATGGGTGTCACTAAAGTAACTAAAATCTTACTTAACCCCCCCCCCCCACCAAATTTTACATATAGAAGGGCCCCTGTAAAGCGCTGGGCCCCCGAATTCACCAGGGTCTGCATGGCCCATACCAGGTCCCTGGTGAGCAGAAGGTGAACAGCAACACAATGATCACCAGCAGTTACGAGAGAGCAGGTATCCCGGGGGGGGGATGAGACCCGGCCGAAGGTGTGGCCTGCGCAGTCTTATTCTGGCTTAAACAAAGTCAATATTTTCTTATTTGCGAAACAAACAACAGAGAGGCTGCCGCGTGTCCCGCCAGAGCTTTAAGGAAGACGGAGGCCTTTAAGCAGATTACGAGCAGCTCTGTGAGATCAGGTCGGTGCCCAGAGGAGGAGGCGGAGCTTCCCAGAGACAAAGTGCCGTGACAGCGGCCTATAAGGGACAAATCAGATTTCACCGGATTCTCTCACGCTGGCGCCGGGCAATTTGTCTGTGCAGTTCGAGCCTTCGGATCCCTGCAGCCAAAACTGTGTGGAAGCAAAGGTATCCATAGCAACAGGCTCCCAGCAGCCCGCCCCGTGCCCAAGGTTACGCTCTATCAGTGAGCGGAGCAGCTGGGGAACGCGGCAGCCCCCACGGTACGCAGAACATGTGAGTGCGGAGGCTTGGGATACTCTGCCCTGTATAATTAGCCAATCAGACGGGCTGTTTGCTGGCTGGCGCCCACACTGGAAAGTGCAGCTTGTCACATTTCCTGATTATGGTAACAAAGCGTCATTGTGACTCGCAGGCAGGCAGAACACAGGACACCTTTATCTGCAGGTCCTGGGAGTCGGAGGCCTTTGTTCAAACCACTTCCTGCCCCTTACATAACGGGGGCGTCCCGTTTCACTGACACCGCCACTCTGGGCTGGAAGAACATCTGCTCAGACTCATCCTTCAACGCTGGACAACGTGACACCTGTGCTGGTTCTGATGGGCCTTTAGAACCTCAACCCTGCTTATAGCCGGCTGGGAAGATTTAGCTGACCCGGATTCGTCCTGGAGCGGCGAGAATCTGACCCGCTTGGCTTCAGAATCGTCACCTTTGTACCCGTTACAAACAGCCCCCGTTTCCAGGCAACGCTGCTCTGGCGTTTTCTCTGGGAAGTTCAGAGAAGAGGACAGAAAGTGGACAGGGAGAGTGGCCCAATAGAATCGCACTAGGCCACCTTTCTGCTCTTGGAAACACGGAGGACTTTGTTCCCAGACGGTGTTACTGTGTCTGTTAGCCGCTAGCCGCTAGCCGTCGCCCTTGGCGATTTCACAGAGGCCACCCTCCTGCTGCCGGCTGGTTGACAGAAGCTTCTCCAGGCTTCCTTTCAGTGCTTCTCCGTCCTGCACCTGCCCTCAGCCTCCCATCCCTCCCCCGTCTTCGCCATTTACTAGTATTTACAGACGAGGAAGGAAGAAAACAAGGCCACTCGGCCGTACCTACACGGTGAATAATCCCCCGTGTACAGCAGTTGTACGTGTTAGTGGAATGCGAGCATGGAGAAGGAACTGACAAGAATGTGGAAGCAGACAGGGCCCCATTCCCCCCCCCGCCCAAGACGCCTCAACAAATCAGGGAAATACAGACATATCAGCTGCATCAGCCCATCTGATAGAGACATTGGCCGACTCTTGGCCGAGCGAGGGCCAGGGGCCAGGGGCCTGTGCATTAAGATGAATGGCTCTTTAACGAGTCATTCAGATAAGACAGAAATGCCACATTGGCTGGAGCTGGTTGACTCTAGTATGTTATCTGATGCCTGAGAAGCCCAGCGCTGTACAGAGGAGTGTGATAGTGGATCATCTCGGTGAGGGAAGTTGTATCTTAGTGCGAACTGGATAACAGGAAGTAGTTGATGTTCACTGTGTTTTTATAAGGAAGCAGAGGAAACTCAGTTGACAGGGCTGCTTGCTGCCAGACCCCGGGGGAGGTATGTTTGGGGGGGGGGCGTCACACAGCCCAGAGACCAACCGAGGCCAGTTCCGGGTGACACGCACGGGGGCGTAGTAGACCTCCCCAGCCTGTCCGAGGAAAGGCTACGGCCTGAGTGACTGGGTGAGAAGTAGCTGACTGCCTCACCCTGTGACCCCCCCGCGGTGGGGCCACTACAGGCCCAATCAGAGACAATTACAGAAAGATTTAGCGTAAAGAAAAAGCTCCTTAAACAGTGGGGTGGCAAAGGGCAGATAAGGAGTGCAGGAACAGCTTTGGGGGGGGGGCACTGGGGCAGGACAGTGGCTCTTTGTTTCAGGTCCAGTCAGGTGCCATGGAGCATGGAGAATGAATGATTCTGGTGGGTTCAGTTGGGCCTGGAAACTCAGACTTGGCCTGCTGCCCTCCTCTGATTCTCTCACTCTGTCTCTGGACCCCCATCCAGTTGTCAGGGACGCAGATGTTTCCTGCGTTAGCACAGTGGCACTCTGCTCCCAGTGCTGGTGGCCCAAATGGGCCTAACCGCGGGGGCACACCGTGTCCAGCACGTCAGCGAGGACCCGACCTGTGGAACCCCGACGATGTTTCGGAAATAATCATCCGCCCCACCAGCAAAATCGAGGTGGGGGAGCTGGCTCTTATAAATTCATCATATTATTGGAAATATGTCATTTATTTTTTTCTTATCTAAGCCACTTGTGAACTTTCAGTCTATTTTCCCGGGTTAATGTTTGAGTCACCTGGGAATACAGGAATGGTGCACTTTGCCGTCCTGAAACACACAGAACAAACTGGCAGCCAAAGTCCTGCTGCTGATCTCTTCAGAAATCGAGATTTACCCATATTGTGTTTTTAAAGACATACGCACTTTAAAAAGGTCAAGTCACGTATTATCCGGTCTTACAAGCCCTGCGGGATCTGCTGTCTCGAAATGGGGGGGGGGTTACATATCACGGTCCAGCTTTCTAGTGTTTCGGAGCCCAGGAAATCGAAACCGACGGGAGCGATTGTGGGCAGTGTGAGTCTGTCCTCTGCTGAAGCACTTTCTGGGCCTATGGCTGGCAGGGGGCCAGTGTGGCCATGGGATATGTGTACTGGTGTGTACATGTGAAAGGACTCTGCTGAGCGGGATGACAGACGGACAGGGAGGCAGGCAGGAGGCTCCAGGCCACAGGCACAGCTGGTCCCGGGACTGAGGGCGAGGGGGGTGGCTCTCTCACGGCCGGACAGGATGAGAGAGCAGCAGCTCTGTCACTGACAGGTACAGATGGAGTTTCCCTTCCTACTCACCCCTGCTTGACTTTTGGGCCAGGTGGGGAGAAAAGGAGGGCGAACCGGCGAAGATCTGAAGAATGTTCCTCAAAAGTAATAAAATAGCAGTCCCCGGGCGCTTTTCTCTGTCAAACACGCTGACACCAACACACCGCTACGCTAGCTACGTTCGCGGCTTGACTCTCATGACAACGGTGGAGCAGTCATGTGACCGGTGGGTTGCCAGAGCTGACATGCGACCTACGTGTGGCGACAGACTGGGGGTTATGCAGCCCCCAGCCCACATGTCACAGGAGCAGCTCTTTATAGAGCGTCGTCACTAAAGCAGGCTGACCAAAAGGGGCGCTCGCGCTGAGCTGCAGAGTATGCCTGTTTCTAACCTCGGGCAAACTTCAGAGGTCTGCACACACGCCACAGTGCAAGGTTTCCCTGTAATTAAAACGGAAAGACGTGCAGTGGCCTGTCGTCCACGTGAACAACTCCAGCACCTGCCTTTCCTGCCAACAGCTGTTGTAAGCTTTTGCGATTTGTCTCTCGATACGACTGCCAGTGTAGGGAATGCATTCCCCAACCTGCTGTTTAAGGCCAATGAGGAAAACACCGGGTAGGGCACCCGCACAAATCACTCTGTACTTACAAAGGGTCATGGTTTGGACAAACATCACATGCAAGGAGGAACGCACAAGGTTATGTTTAACAATATATATATTTAATTTCAAAGTACATTCTGTTTTGACAAGGCTTTTAAAATTCTTCATCACAAACAAAAAAGCAATTAAAATAAATACTATATAAAATAGAACTTCAAAATAAATATTTCTATAAAGGGAAAATTGTGAGTTTCTTAAACAAGACAAAAACTAATATAGATTATTTTCTCGACATTTAAATGGCACAGAGAGTACATGAAGCCATCTGTGTGAAAAGACGTTATGGGTAACTTAACTATCGCTATCCACAGGATATGACCTCAGACACGTATTGCGGGACCGTCAGATTCAGGCAAAGTCTCCTTGGAAGCAAACTGTTCATTGGGCAGTTAATAATACCACGTTTACAGTGAGATTTGTAGCTACACGTGCGTTTACCAGGCCAGGCGGGTAAAGGAGCAGCTCGTCATTCCCGAAATAGTCCCCATCAGAAGTCAGGGAATCTGGGACGTCTGTCACTTTCTTTGTTAATTTCCAATTGGTCTTAGTATATGGAGGATAAAAGTCCAGTTTGATGGAATCAAATGGAGCTAAAGTGATTTGACAATTCCAGAAAAAGTAAGCACAGCCTCCAGCTTCGCAACGAGGCACTAATCGCATGAACGAGAGGTATTTTTAATGAACAAAAAAAAAAAGGATTCAGAGTGATTGGTGGTTACTGCCCTGCTCTCCATCAGCCTCGCAGACCTCGGCCATACCCGAGCACCATGTGCACTTTTCCTACAGGAAGCCGGCATAATACGTACAAGGAGGAACGTCCCCACTGTCACCTTCCGTAGGGGGGCGCCTCGTCACGAGTCGGGTTTTCATCAGCCAACTCTCCCTTATCCCCCAGGTGTTTGTGGATTTGTGCAGCTAATATCAGGACGTGTCACAGACGAGTGTGGGCTCTTTGGGAATGTGGGGCGGGGAGGAGAGTATTCCGCATACGACACCATATCCCCAGCTATGTTCTGCTCAGTTTGAGTGCACAAAACAAAAAAACAAAAGAGAAATAAAATGTAAAATAGCGCTCTATACTCCCCAGAATACCATAATATCACTAAAATAGACTTTATGGGAAAACTTTAAGTATTTACAGTAAGACTATATTCTTTGCAACATTAAGAGGTCAAAAGCAGCTCATTGTAGACTATGCTCAAAATAGACACGGCCTGTGACGGACATGACGGGAGTGCCTGGTGATGAGTGAGCTCCTGTGTGATGCTGTCCCCGTGTTTACATGTAGGGCTTGCTTCATCAAAAAGAAAGAAAGCAACCAAGAAAAAGCTTGTGCAAGTCTTGCTCCTTTTTTTTTCTTGAATCAGATGGTTGAGAACCATGAAAACAGCATTTTCCGCTGACGCGTTGCAATTCTTACGTCCCGCCTTGGAAGCGAGGGGGGAGCGGAGGTGCGTTATCTGCACAGGAAGAGTAGCGAAGCGGCCCGCCTGCACACATTTTCCCCACAACACATGTGCTGGAAGTGAGTGGGCTCTCCCTGAGCTCTTTCCCTACAGCGACCCGCTTACTAGGTCTGCGAGTTCCTACTTTACCACACAGTCTAGGTGCACAACCATTGGATGCCGCAGACATGCTGAACTGTTTTTTCTTAAATAGGAGTCCTATATCGGTATCTCGCAGAACATTTTCTATATCCGAGAAAGGCTGATAAACACACCTGTGTTGATCATGTGCAGTTCAGCTCCCTTCTAAAAGGAGGCTGGACTATCAGAACAGCACTTGGGCTGGGGGGGGGCAGAGTGGGTACCATTTTAGTTGTCCGCTGGGCAGAAGTGACCCCCCCCTCCCCAGCCAGCGTACTAGCATGGCTGCTCCAGCCATAGGCCTTTAATACGTTTAACTGAACTATGAAAACAATCGCATCCACAGACTATCGTCTCTCGATACGACGATAGGGACAGACTGCGGGGACTTGGCCGTCGTTGCTAGGTTACCGCCGCTCTTAAGTCACATGTTGACCGGTGACTGACATGCACTGTTGGAGGGCGTCTGGAGTTCAGTCACACGAGGGGAAGGTCAGCAAACCCTCTTAAGTACCATAATCTCAGCTGCGGGCCTGGATCTCCTCAGTGCCTCCGCGGGCCGGGCCTATCAGGAGAGCTGCTTGTCCGCGGCGCCCTTACAGACGGGCGCATTCCTGCAGCGGCACCCGGGCCGGCTGGCGCGGTCGTAGCACTTCTGCGAGAGCTTGGCGCAGCCCGTGGCCGGCGGGTAGCAGAGCAGGCAGGGCAGCAGCAGCGACAGGGCGGCCATGAAGGTCCAGCGTCCGCAGCAGTGGGAGCCGGAGCAGGTGCAGGGCCGCTCGGCGCAGGAGCCCTCCTCGTCCTCGTCGTCGGCGCAGTGGTAGAGGACGCCTTTGACGAGACACATGCAGGTGGCGCCGTCCACCGCCGTCTGGGCTGAGCACACGCACTCCTGGTCGCAGACCCAGCAGGAGGGCAGTGTCCGGGGCAGCGTGCACTCTGTGCAGCGGCAGCGGCCGCAGCGGAGACAGGGCGGCGTGTGCCCGTCCGCCACCCCCGGGGCCTTTTGTGGCTGCGGGCTGGGGACCCGGGGGGAGCCGGAGGTGGGCCCGGCCGTGGGTGGAGGCGCCGCGTGGTCCAGGAGCCTCTGATCAGAGGAGGTACTGCCACTGCTGCAGCTGCTGATAGAGCCCGGCCGGCCCCCGAAGGAGATCCAGGGGTGCGTGACGTCACGGGGCTCGCAGCGCGGCAGGCAGTCCGGCGGCCCCCTCGCCCCCTTCTGGCCGGGCGGCTGTCGCGACACCACGGCGGGACAGTCGATATAGTCGTTCTCGACGCGAGAGGATTTAATCTGGTCGATGGGGAAGATGGAGAGCGGGTGCTGCAGCCGCCCGTAGCCGTTCAGCAGGGGCTGCACCATGACGGAAGTGGAGACTCCGGGAATGTGGTGAGGGACCCTCGACTCCATGGGAGCGGCCGCTAGTCCTGCGCGGAGAGGAGAGGAGAGCTGCGTTACGTCCGCGGCGGAGACCCCAAAGCGCGGCGTGCGCGCTTTGCACTTAGCGCTCTGCTGCTCGTTTTTAAGGATAATCAAGATGTACTTTTGATAACCATCAAACTATAGTAGACAGTGGTTTTACTACGGCAGCGAAAAGTTTGCTTGTCACTATAACCTTCCGATAATTTACATTTAATTGTTTCAGGCACGTTAATCGAGTTTATATCTGCGCAGGAGAAAATGAAAAGTCATAATAAACGCAATGCGATTTAAGCTTGATGGGAAGTGACATGTGCGTTCTGGTCCTCTGTAAGAAAGATATCCTCAATGCACGGCCATTTAAGCAGGAGGGATCTGTACAGTGCTTTTGCGGAACCTCCCCCAGCCGCACCGGCCGCGGCCGATCCCCCGCAGGTGTCCGTCTTACTGGCGCGTCTCCGGAACGGAAATTCTGGATTTTATTGCTTTTCAATAAAGTCAAAAAATCGTTTTATACGACCTCAACCGGAATCCACGCTGGATTTCTGCTGAAAGATTGCACGGCATATTGCTTCAAATGTATAATTGGACAGTATTTTATCACCTCTGCCAAATATATTCCAGATGTGAAGTTCTGCCCAGATTTATTGCCGTCTTAAATCCAGCAAGGATCATATCTTGATCCCCAGTACTGATATTGCTTTCCAAAGCTTACTTCGGTGCATAATTATGTACACAGACAACTATTTGGAGTCTATATAAATCGCTACAGGTCTGAAGCTGAAAATTAATCATTGTTCATATTGCAAGCTATTGTTTAGTATGAAGTACTGCATCAAAGACAATTTGACGATGTCATTACAGTGCAAAAGTGTGAACACAAGCGTCAGTGGACTCCATTAAATCTAGCGAGTCTCTCTCTGACATCGATTTATGCTTATTTTCACTCTACAAAGACAACTAAGTGGAATCTTGTCCCCTTCCTTATGGATGGACGCACACATATTATATATCTGTGGTTTGTCATTAAACATGTAACCGCGGTCCTTGCACAATATGCATGTGGGCGCAGACAGTACGTTAGAAATGACGATGTTACCCGATCCAGGCTTATAAAAAGACTCAGATCTGTTTAATATCGTCGCAGGTGAGCAGTGACCGGCGGACTGCACGTTATGCTGGTGCTGCGATTTCATAATGGGGTCATATTGTCATCATATTGTTCGCAAAGGTAATAAACCCAATATAAGCGACCAGCGTTTAACAATTAGAAGATACGCATGTCCCAGTTTTGCACGCAAGCCCACTTTTTCCAAAGCCAGAGCACCGCACATAAAGTGAGATCCGTGTTTACATCCTTTTCGGAAAGCCTGTGCAAGTCACGGCGATACCTGAATATCCCGAGTATGGCGAAATAAAATGCTGGCATCTCTGACCAAATAAAAGCGGCTCGAGCGCTTCTGAGAAAAACGAGAAAACGCAAAAAAAGCACAGCAGACACACATAGATCGGAGTGCGTACCTGAAGCAGGAAAACGCGCATTTCCTGTTGCGACGTGATTAGATGCATGTGTACACTCCAAAGCTGTCGCTCCAGGTTAAAAACCCCAAAGTCTCCGCTGCAGTACGGTCACGGGCTGGGGCTGCGATGTCGCAACTGCTGTGGGGAAATGGCTTTTATGAATGGGAGGGTGGTGGTCGCACTGCGCAGATGCGCTGGGGATTTTTTTTATGAATGGGCGGGCATAGCGTTTCCGATCGAGATTATAGTTTTATGAATGGGAGGAATCGGAGCGCTACTGCGCAAGCGCCATGTCCGGAATTCATGAATGGGGGGGATCGGGGTGTTTTCTTCTGAAGGGCAGGAGGATTACATGAATGGACGAGCCTGTACCTCACGCCACCTTTCCCCCATTTATTTATGCATTCACAGATTAAATTATTTCGGCAGAAGCTTTTTTTGCCCTGAAAACATTATTTCCACCGGGATTTCGTTTTCACGTTTTTATTTCACTGAAATGACCGATGGAGCAGCGGCGCTTATACTATTCCAAATGACGCTTAGTAATCGCCCAACAGGACCGAAAGCCGTTGTGATCGGCGAGTTTCGATGTGACATTTCCGTTTCGATTTATACTCCTCGTCTGTAATCTCAATACTGTTGTGTATAGTATAAAGCCAAACCCCTTTTCCATTCCCGAAACAAACTCTGTATCAGGCGAAAGGAGAGGATTAGTTCGGGAGATTTCATACCGCAAACTCAACCCAAACCACCATAAAGGAGTATGTAACTTGGCCGCTGGCCAGACCCATAAACTCTGCTCAGTGTTTAGTCACCTCCGGCAGCCAAATAATGAATAATGGATTAATTTTTAGCTCACGGGATGTGCACTTTATACTTTTACCAGCATGGATTCTTCATCGCAGGCACAGGGAGCAGATGGCGTTGCTCGCAGGCCTGTAAGCGAAGCTTTCTGAAGCGGCTCGCCTGCAGATTTAACGCTTCCGCCTTTTCCCTTTATCTGAAGCGGATTGTAAGCGTTTGATCCCCGTCCATTGCTAAGGTGACTGTAAATGCACGGCCATGCACCAGCTCCGGATGCGAAACGCGCAAAGCACTGTCACGTCACGTTCCGGGATGGATGCTTCATTAGGAGGTGCGTGTGGCGAGGGGGCTCGGCCGGCCGCGGGGGACCTACAAAAGAACAGGATGTTGTCGGTTTGTACCAAAAGCCTACTGGGGGAATTACTGTAAACTGCCTTCATCCTGCCGTCAGCTTCCACGGACACCGGCTACGAGCCGCTTAACTGCCTCTTATTTGACCTAAAAAAACAGTAGCAACACCTCAGATGTTTATTAAAGAACATTAGAACTGAAAGCATGGCCATCTATATGCAGAATACATGTCAGTTTTGTGAAACGTCTATAGTCTATTTCTTCTGTATGAATTATGCTGTCTGCAGCCCCAAGCAGCCGTGGGCAGAGAGTGATACCCCGAAAGGCGGCCGCTGGCTCTGTCTGCAGGATGCATCCTCCCTTTATTCCCTGGAGCAAAGTAGGAAGCCCGAAAATGCAGCTGTGTGAAATGCTGGTGTTTTTGGCGCGTGTCTGTGAGCCCCCCCCCCCATTCCACATGTCATCCCCCATGGGACCCCGGTGCGAGTCGGTGAGGAACGTTTTTGCCCCGTGTAGGCTGTCCGGCGTGAAGCTGTGGGCAGCTCCCCGCCCCGCGCGTATTCTCGGGTCTCGCAGAAGCGAGGCATCGCTTCCCTAGGAGCTCTGTCGGACTGGACTGTAAGCTGTCCTCATTACGCCGTCCGATGCAGGACAGGAAAGGTGACCAGGAATGCGTCATGCAGGAACGCAACCGCGCATTACAGCCAGCTCCACACTGTATAAGATATACAAACCAGAGCAGCGGAA
Organism: Petrocephalus zakoni; assembly: GCA_026774425.1. Lineage (NCBI taxonomy): Eukaryota > Metazoa > Chordata > Actinopteri > Osteoglossiformes > Mormyridae > Petrocephalus > Petrocephalus zakoni. The sequence continues at coordinate 5,850,802 of JAODKN010000002.1, read as the reverse complement.
ATGCTGGTCAGACCTCAGCATGAATATTCCTGCCATTAAGTATACACATTCATATCAAATTGTGACTTGGGAAAAGATACCATCTGTTGTATCTGGACATTGACTTGGAAACATACAGTTGTAGTATGATTGCCTATGAGTTGGCATGTTTCTGCTAGAGTCACGCAGTTGAATCATGCAGTTAAATAAAAGTATGTAGTTTGTGCACATCTGGATGCAGCCATGGCTTAAAATGGGATGATGCGCTCATCTTACAGACATTTTACAGGATGAGGCCGTGGATTAGCACCCCTCAGTCATGGGCCTGTTGATGAGGCTGGTGTCCCGGCGATGGCTTAGATGACGTCCTGTCAGTGTAGCTGGTGTTTCCCGAAGGTGGCGGAGGGCCTTTTTGCCTTAAGTGCCGGAAATAGGGTGGGGATCAGTGTCTTGGGGGAGGTGCAGTGTTCAGGGGTGACAAGCCGAAAACAGAAATTAGTTTGGCTCCAAAACTGCTATGTATAAAAGGTTCTTTGTGTGTGTGATTGTATGTGTGTGTAACCATGGCTGTGTGCTTCTGAGCCTGTGTGTATGAGTGAATTACTGAGTCCATGATTCTGTGTGTGTGTGTGATTGTATGTGTGTGTAACCATGGCTGTGTGCTTCTGAGCCTGTGTGTATGAGTGAATTACTGAGTCC
>JAODKN010000002.1:5813920-5842130 GCA_026774425.1 Petrocephalus zakoni | reverse complement strand
ACACACACACACACACACACACACACACACACACACACACAGCCAACTTAACCCTTTCAGCGCCCGGCTCCACCCTGCCCCGGCCACGCGGTGTGAGGTCATCAATTAAGTGCGGACTTCCTCACTCATTTCCTCTGCAGATGGACGTCACAGATGGACGGCCCGTTCCCTCAGCTGACAGCATCTGCCGCGTTTCTGTTTAATTCGCACGGTGAGCAGCCAGTGCTGTGGCCCTTCACCCGGGCTGATCCCTGGCCTGGGTCCCTGGCCCGGATTTCTGCCCCGGATCCCTGCTCTGTACGTGTCACTGTGAGGCCCGGGGAGCACCAGCCTCTCTGACGTCAGCGGAGCGAGCCGACCCGGCAGCTGTGCGGTCCTGACTGCCCATGCCGTCCAGAAACAGCCACGTTAGGGAAGGGCTAGGAGCTGCAGAGTCGGGTGCTTACCAAAGGGCAGATGGCCTCCCTGCACACAGCCAGAAGCAGTCAGGGATCAGGAATGGTAGACCAACGGCGGCTTTTGGCGGGCGGGGGGGCTTTAAATTAATATGCAAAGGGGGATGAAGGAGTATGAGAGGGAGAGGCAGAGAGAGAGAGGGAGAGAGAGAGAGAGAGAGCAGTTCTCCTTTTCCATATGGCTGCCATTTGTCTAGGGGGGGGGGACATCCAGACATAAATAACACTTAAAAAAGCAAAGGCAGAGCGGAATGCATTTCTTCCGTGGGGACTGGATCTCCGGAGGCCTGGTGTCCTTCACATCCGGGTGGAGTAGGGAGGCCGGTTTCCCCAGGCGGCTGGGGGCACTGTGGGACAGGCTGGGCTGGGGGGGGGGGGTCATGTGCGTCGGCAGGAGACCCCAGGACTGCTGTGAAATTGCACAACAACAAGGCAGAAGAGGCGCTGGCGCTGGGTTGGGAGAGGAGCCGTGGCTATTAGGGGAATACCTGGAAGGATGGTACCCTCAAACCCGCGACCCAGCTCTGGGTGAAGCTCTCTGCCCCGAGATGACGCGCCAAGGCCCTGGCACACCTTGACTGCCCTGCCTTCCTTTCCTGCGTGCCTGTCGGCCCTGGGGCCCAGAGCGGCCCCTGTCCGTGTGCGCAGTGGTCGCTGTGATTAACAGCTGCTCGGAGCACCGTGGGACGCTCGTTCCGGACCCTTCCTTCCTGCTGCAAGTGGAATTCTCATTAAGTCATAACTACTTTTCAAGAGGCGCATTCTTCTCCGGGGTGGGGGGGGGGGGTGCTAAGCTGTCCGGCACTCTTCAATGGAAGCAGATCGCAAAAATGTTACAGGCTGGCCCTATCGGATCCGCCGTGAGATGCGGGGAGAATCGATTAAGCTAACGGCCAGGCGGCACCAATTGCTGCAGATTATTTTGACGTCACACAAGCTGGGATTTTTTGTGCGGATATGAAAAAAGGCCCCGTTTCAGTTTCAATTCTTATCCTTTCCGTTTTTAAGGACAGGAACAGTCTGTTGACAGCTGCTGCTTTTGGATTCCCTCTGTTGCCTGTTTCTGGGCAGTGTGTGTGTGTGTTTGCCGCATTGTGGGGACAGTTTTCAATTTACAAAAATCTGTGAGTGCAATCAAAAAAGTAAAAATACCAAAAGTCTTTTATTTTGTTTGGTTACTTATGGTTAAGGTTAGGGCTGGGTAGGGGTTAAGGTTCTTATGTTGGGATTAGGCTTTTTCCCCTTAGAAAGGAATGGGGAGTCCCCAAATATAGGAATACAAATGTGTGTGTGTGTGTGTCTGTGGCTCTCTGTTCCCTAACCCTATAGTAATCACTCGACAGCACCCCCCGCAGTCTGCCGGGAGCAATTGGCAGCGACAGTGAGGCGACGTGGGTCACCTGACGCTCAGCTTCCTCCCGGTGTGACTCTGCCGCTAAGCGCCGGAGCCACTTCAGGCTCCCTTACCTGGGATAAATGAAATCGACGAGGCTAATTGGCTGCCGTGCCCCCTGCTAATTGGCTGCCGTGCCCCCTGCTTTGGCCTCTCATTTAGCAATTATTCCGGGTCCGTTCTTTTGCTGCCATTTCCTGAGTGCGTGTAAAACGATACCCCCCCCCCCCGGCTGGGTGTAATGAGGGAAGTCCCAGAGGGGACGTTAACAAAGCCCTCGGAGAGGCACCGGAGAAACACGAGCACAAACAAGCGCTGGGGGGCGGTCTGGCATGGAAACCCCAAACCGTGAAAAGTGGAAGCCAGTGAGGAGCCGGAACACGTATGTATAGGGACATTAAATAGACGCACATACATATCTGCTTACATAATATTCAAAATGATGATAATGTCTATACCTATGCATGCATTGACGTGTTTATATTACGTTCTATGTAAGCATCTTTGAGTTTTAAAAAGGTGCTATATAAATGAAATGTGTTATTATTCTATGTGTACATACACAGAATGGCTCCCCTTAAGAGGCACAGAGGCCCCTGCGTTTGGCCTTTCTGTCAGACAGCAGCTCTCCAAGTCACCGCCCCCACCTCTCTTCTCCCTAACAGAGGAGCATTTCTGTGGCCCCCGGGGTCCTGCTCAGCTGGCTGCGTCAGCCTCGGCCCCCTCGCCGGGGGACACAGGCTCTGCACCCGGCGGCCGCCCCTCTCTCTCGCCCCTTTTCTGTATTTTGACGGAAGGAGGCCGGGCCGTGCGGGGAGTCATTGACGCGCGCGCTCAAGGCAGGGGAGTGGATCGGGTCCGGGCACACATTTTTGGCATCTGTATGGGCCCGGGAGCCATTGTGGGTCGCAACAGTTGGCTGACCGCTCCCATTCAAGTGCCGAGCACTTGTAGGAAAAAAAATAATAATAAAGGACTCAAAGCAAAAGTTGGAAGAATGGAGCCTTTTTTCCTGTCCTCTCTTGCATTACTCAGATGATAACAAGGTCTGCCTTGGAGCGGACGCCCCCGTCACCTCTCCCTGTCCGTGCCTGTCGTGCGTAAACATCAGACTGGGCTCCTGAAAGAGGCATGGATGGAGTGCGCTCCCCAGTGGTCCCGTGCGAAGGCAGAGACAGCCTCCCGCTTCTCTCTGTGCCACTTCTGCACAAGTCCTGTTATGAACTCCAGATTGGCCATTTCTGATAGTGACTGAGGTGCTGCTATATCTGAGTCAGCCTTCAGTGAGTCCTGGCATTCCGGGCGACTGTAAGCTTATATGTTCACACGCACCCCCCCACCAGCCCCCGGAGAACTGTGGTGTTCTCTGTTAATAGGCAGGTGCAGCTTCACAAAGTGAATGAGCCTTCAGCAAAGTAACAGCCCTGGACTTTAAATCTCCTGGGGCTTTTCACTGGCACCAGAGCCTTTTGCTTGAGCGTGTTGTATGAGTTGTGCTTCTGTTCATTGGATGTGATATTATGTAATGAATGAGAGCACAACATCATACAGACCCAGGAGGTCAGTGGGGGCAGGTCCCAGCTTTTCTCACATCCAGTCCCAACAGGATGAACATTAAGGGGGCCCCCGTCAGAGAAGAGCAAAGATCAAAGAGACCGGCCCCCTTTCAGGTGGTGCATATCGTACCAGGCGAGCCGCTTAAACTTCTTGTCAAAAGTCTGTCATCTGAACAAACATTCTGCTGAGGGAAGCTTATCAGCTGGTTTATACTCATATAGATTGAGTAGGGTAGATTTTAGCTGATTGACTAATGTAGTCTTGTTCAGATTCACTGGTATAGACTCTAAATGACTGACTAATTGAGATTTGTGCAGATTGACTACAGTAGACTCAGACTGATAGACCAGTGTGTCCACAAGCTTACTGACTAGTGTAGATTCAAGCTGATTAACCAGTATGAACTTGAGCTTACTGACTAATATGGACTCACACTTACTAACTAATTTAGACTCCAGCTTACCGATTAATGTGGACTCATACTTACTGACTAGTGTGGACTCGAGCTTACTGACTAACGTGGACTCGAGCTTACTGACTAACGTGGACTCGAGCTTACCGACTAGCGTGGACTCGAGCTTACTGACTAACGTGGACTCCAGCTTACCGACTAACGTGGACTCGAGCTTACTGACTAACGTGGACTCGAGCTTACTGACTAACGTGGACTCGAGCTTACTGACTAATGTGGACTCGAGCTTACTGACTAATGTGGACTCGAGCTTACTGACTAGCGTGGACTCGAGCGAGCTTACTGACTAATGTGGACTCGAGCTTACTGACTAGCGTGGGCTCGCAAACCATGAGTGAAAGTTTCTTCCTCATTGTTTTCCTCTAGGCTTTTTATTATTGGAACTGAAAGAGTGGACAGCCTTCCTAAACAATAGAGGCCAAGGAGGCTGTCCTTTTGATTTCCTGCAATTGTTTTTCTCAGGAGATACGACACCCACTTTCCCAAAGGCAGGGGAAAGAGCTATCTAGTTAATGGAAGAATGCTCTCCAGCATTGTTTTGAAGTTACTTGATGTCGTCAACATGAATTCACCGCTAAACACGACTTGGGGATTGGGGATTACACAATCACCCTACCATGTGCATGTGCATACTTGTCAGTTCCTTGGGTGATAATGTAACCTTCTCGGGTCTCGCTGTTTTCGTTCGCAGAGGAAGCGAGGCACTCCCCCAGGCCCTCCCTTGGCATCCGTGATTGATTAGAACGGATCAAAATCAACTCATTACTTGCCTGCCATGAACATCCCACAGCTGCACCGTGGCCTGTACTTGGCTCTTCATGGTGGGAGGGGGGATAAAAGCCGGCCTCCAGGTCTATGCAAAGCATTAATGCGAACCTTATGTCTGTATCAGACTTCTCTTTGCCTTAGGCTGCGCAGACCTTATGGAGCAGGCTTGTCCGGCTCACCATGCTTTAGGGAGCCTTTCAGAGCTGTAACTGGACTCAGCTGACAAAGCAGAACTAGCAGAGGATTGTGTTGTCAGGTGTGGAGCTATATACTGACATTCAGCACTGACATTCAGCACTGATTTTTAAACTGCATTGTTAGAGACATAGTCAGAGGTGGGTAGTTCCAGTCCAGAGGGTAAATGTCCAGACCAAGATTTAGTTTCAACAAACCAGTTCAGTATAAAGAGTCACAGTTACAGAGTACGTAACTGGTTGGTTGAAACAAAATCTTGGCCTGGACATTTACTCTCTGGAACTGAACTGCCCACCTTTGGATACTGTGTCCCACGGGCACAGTCTGCACCCCCCCAGTAGGGATGCAGACTAAAGTAGTGTTTGAAAGTCTTTTTGCATGATCCTCCTTTGTGAGTGTCTTTGCAGACCATCTCCCTTAGCAGGCAAGATTGAGACACACTCAGATGAGTCATATATATTTGTTAAAACAAATTGTACAATCAGGTCGACAACGGATTGCTTTCAGGGCTTGTTGACAAAGAGCCGCGATCTTCCGGCTGATGTCATTCTTTGCATTCTGTGGGCCGGGAGAGCTCAGGGGCAGACACGATCCGGGGTCCCTGCGACAGGGAACGTCTGTATGCCAGCTGTGACATTCTCTTGCTGACCGCTGCCGACAGTTACCATTTAGCGTTCCGGGCTGTCAGGAGCATGAAGATTCCCAGCATCATTTTGGAAAGCCGTCATCGCATTCCACCAGGAAGCCGTGCGTCTTTTGAGCATCAGTCAGATCTGCAGACCCTCTCCCATCATCGCCGTCACTGACGGCTCCTCGAAGGACCTCGACGGCCCAGTCGCTGTGCTATGGGCTGGTGTACCTGCTGTAGTGTGCAGGACTGAGCAGCAGCGCGTGGGAGAGATCCGGCATGCTGAAAGCTAAGCAGCAGTGTAGCTCCAGGGCCAAAGTGAGGGCGCCAGCTTGACAGCGGGACAGCGGCACGTGCCAGGTTCCCTGATGGGCTGTCAGACGGGCCACGTCCCTCTCACTGACACCTGAGCCCTCATGTCCTGCAGATAGACCCTTGTCTAGCAGTCAGAGCCAACACTGAAACGCTACAGGCAGACGCTCGGCCAGAGCGGAGGAGGACCTAAGGGATGCTCGGGGGAGGCCAGCCCCCTCCAAGTAAATACGTGGCCACTCCTTTTGCCAGTGGAACCACTGAAGAAACATGGTGTGCCATTACCCCCCTTAAATATAACTGCCCCCTGATGGCCATTGCAACTGAAATTTTCTATGGGCACCCCTGGGCCAGAGGGACACGGGGGCTCTTATTCTGGGGTCTCCACAGTTATAACAACACACACACACACACACACATTCTTATCTTTGTGGGGACTGCCTTTCATTTCTATGGGAAGAAACCCCAGTTTAAAAAATGACAACCTTAATCCCTACCCAGCCCCAACCTTAACCATTAGTAACTAAACAAAATACAAGACTCGGTATTTTTAGCTTTTTGATTGCAGTCACAGATTTTTATAAAACCGAGTTTCCCCTTGTGGGAACCAAAAAAAATGTCCACGTTAGTCAGTAAGCTCGAGTCCACACTAGTCAGTAAGCTCGAGTCCACATTAGTCAGTAATGTCCCACAATGTCAGAATCAGGTTTTTACCGCATTGCGGGGACACGCACGTACACCAACTGTCCCAAACCACATCCCACAGGCAAGTCAGTCTCCACGACAACATCCCAGAGGCCCAGCCCGTCTCAGTCCACTTCTCGGCAGGAAGCTGGACTCTCACATGATGAGCCCTCAGGGGCCATTGTGAATGAAACTGCCAGATTTCCCAGAATTCCCTCTTGCAGGACAAACTTCTGACCAGGTCTGTTGCACTGGGAGTTGAATCACAGATGAAGCTTTCTGGGAAGGGCTAGTGTTTTGTTCTCCATACTCTGAACCTTGTCCTGCCTTTTCTGTCCGTCCAATAAGCTGCATTTTTGCAGCATTAGACAAGTGAAGCCAGTTTTCACTTTCAAATCACAAAGTTTCATCACTTGTGTTTTAGCTATTAAAAACGAGCCGGCATTACCTAAGACATTTTATGAAACATTCGGCTTTAACCTCCCATTGCTAGGAAACGCCACCCCTGTTACAGGGCTGTTTCTCAGCATAGAGTGCAGAGCTTTTTCATTTGCCGTTATAGCGCTTTTAGATGGACTCAAAACAATTGGCTCTTTTGTACTTCCAGCAAGAACAGAGCCCTACCTGAGCCGTACCCACGCTGACACGGCCCTGCTTACTAGCAAGGAACAAAGCCCTACCTGAGCCGTACCCACGCTGACATGGCACGGTTTACTAACAGGGAACAGAGCCGTACCTGAGCCGTACCCACGCTGACACGGCCCTGCTTACTAACAGGGAACAGAGCCCTACCTGAGCCGTACCCACGCTGACATGGCCCTGCTAACTAGCAGGGAACAGAGCCGTACCTGAGCCGTACCCACGCTGACAGAGCCGTACCTGAGCCATACCCACGCTGACACGGCCCTGGTAACTAGCAGGGAACTGAGCTGTACCTGAGCCGCACCCACGCTGACACGGCCCTGCTTACTAGCAGGGCCAAAAGTGTGACCGAACCAAGCTGGTTGTATCACCACCATCTGATTGGTCGAAATGCACCAGATTCTGGTGATCTAAGAACAGATTATCTGAATGAAAAAGTGTATATTTGATATATTATTCATTATTAGTAGTATGACACATTGAGATGCATTCCTGAAAAACTATAGAACAGCTGAACAGAATGGATTTATAATGCAAATTTACGCAAGTGAATGCTAATTTATCTAACGTTTGAACATAAAATGGCGATTCTCACAGACGTACTAATGGATATTAGCACATGGTGAATCGTGATGTACACCATGTGAACAGCAAACAAGCACCTCTTAGGTTTTACGTCACTGTCGCTCTCCAAACTTTACTCAGCGGACCCGTCTGCAGTGGAAAGCAGAAGTGAGCTGGAACCACACTGGTTAGTATCTCTTCGCGGTATGGCGCGAGTACGGCTCAGTTCCTGTATGCCGGTGGAAAAGCGCCAATATTCTTCTGCATAGAATCCACGCCTCCGGCAGTCACATGCCCCGTGCTGTAGCCTGTACCTGTAGCTACGTTTCTGTGGAGGTGTGTGTCAGGCCGTGGAGTAGGGTGCATGGCTATGTGGCTACTGACGGGGTAGATTCTATGCAGAAGTATAAATCAGCCTTTACGCACCACTGGGATTCGTCCCCTGAAGGAGGACAGTTCTAATCTATCACATGGTCAGCATCCCCTCAGACAGACAGACTCCTTTACATGTCTGGAGGTAGCAACCTGGTGACTGGGCCTTTTGTGAGGAGCCCCTTCCACGGGAAAGGAAACTCATTGAATACTTTTGGTCTTCAGGAAGAACTCCAGAGGCTTTTCCTGAGTGCCCCAGAATTAGAACATGGCTGACTTCAAAAGCTAGGTGTTCTTCTGTGCATTGTTGTATAAAAGGCTGACAAATGGTAGCGACTTCCCTGCCCGGCCATAACGTAATATCCCGCAGACGGATATGTTAGGAATGCCAGATATTTGCCGTTAATAGTCTGCGGTTTGTGCGCTGCCTGTTCCCTCTATCGGCCTTTTCCCTCTGTCCTCGGCCAGAGGATGTGGAAGTGACCTTGACTGGGGGAGGGAGGGGGCCCCGGGGAGTCACGCCCATGAGCCGCACAAAGCACGCACTTCTCCTTTGCCACAAATTTGACAAGCCCCAAATGCAGCAAACACATAACACGGTTGAGTCTTTCCTAAAATAGAAAAAAAGAGACGTTACACGAGACAAAGACGGGCATTCGGTTATAAAAATAAGAGAGAGACGGGCATTCGGTTCTGGCAGCACTGGCAGGCCGGCACGGTCCCCCCTGGGAGACGGCGTGACATGGAGTGAGCTGGCCGGCCAGCAGAGCTGCTTCACGCCGGGGCGTCTTGGCCAGATTCTTTCCCCTTAAATGGTTGGTGCTTATCCCACCCCCCAGGGCCGGACTGTCACACGCCCTGGCTCTGTGTGTGTGTGTGTGTGTGTGCCCTTCATGGCCAGGCAGGGATGGCTTCTCCACGCACTTCTGTCGTCAGCGGAATGACTAAGAAGGATCCTGGATGACAGAGAGGAGGAGTTCTGCTACGGTCGGCCTCGGCGTGAGCGCGGCGGACTGGGGCTGGCGGCCGAGCTCCTGGGAAGGGGCACGACCCACCCGCTCTCCAGATGGAGGCCTACAGCTGAGTCAGACGCCGTCTTATTCACCGCACAAGACCGCTCTGAATACATCATTTAACTTTTTCATGCAGAGTTTTGTAATATATCTGGTTAACATGGAGAAATTTGCCAGAGTATACAAGTATAAATCTGTATTAAATCCCAGTTTTTGTTTGTTTTGAATTTTTTTTCCCAAATTCATGCCCAAACCTCGTAAAACAACTTTTTGAATGTATTAAATTATAGCAGTAAGAGAGACACCAACTAAATGTTGCATGAAAGTAACGATTCAGTGCCAGAGAGTCACTGGCAGTCAGACATGCATCCTACTTGCCCCCTGACATGGGCAGTAGGACTTATGGTGGGGCCCCTCTGTGGCAGGCCCCCTGTGCAGTGGGGCCCGCTCTGTGGAGGGGCCGCCTCTGTACACACTACTCGCCATTTTATTTTTGATTTCTCTCTATCTCTTGGCTTTTTAAAGACATAGTAGTTAACACATCTTGTGTGTTTATGTGTCTGCATGTGTGTGTGTGTACGTAAGTGTGTGTGGGAGTGTGTGCGTGCATAAATATGTGTGTACCTTTGTGGTTCGGAGAGCCAGCCAGCTGGAGTTCAGGGGCTCTAATAACGCCTCATTTTTTTGCTGACCATAAGGGGCATAGGATTAAGGGGGTTGGGGTTCTGTATATCCTGCGGTCTATTTGGATGTGGTGAGGGGGACAGGATGGAGCTGTGGGGGCCGCCAGGAGCAGGTGGAGGGTGGGAGGCAGGCAGGACAGCGGAAGAGTGCTTATGCAATTTAGCTGGGATTGGTCCCCCACCTGGACGGCGCCCTGCTATTGTGTTTTATGGCAGCCCAGGGCCCAGGCAGTGCCTGGCAGGAGCCCCACAGGAAGCCAGAGCGTCTTCAGCTTCATGTTCCTCCTGCAGCCTGAAGGCCAGGGGCCAGCAAGGGAGATCTCCCTGCCTCGCTCTCTCCCTCTGCTTAGCTCCCTCTCCCTCGCTCTCTCCCTCTGCTTAGCTCTCTCTCCCTCGCTCTCCCCCTCTGCTTAGCTCTCTCTCACTCGCTCTCTCCCTCTGCTTAGCTCTCTCTCACTCGCTCTCTCCCTCTGCTTAGCTCTCTCTCCCTCGCTCTCTCCCTCTGCTTAGCTCTCTCTCCCTCGCTCTCTCCCTCACTCTCTCTCCATCCGCTTAGCTCTCTCTCCCTCTCTCTCTCTGCCTCCCTCACTCTCTCTCCCTCAGCCTCTCCCCCCTCTGCCTTGCTTTCCCTCTCTGCCTCAGTCTCTCTCCCTCTCCCTGCCCTGCCCCCCCCCCCAGGACCAGTACAGCCCACCACACGGGCACAGTGTCTGCGCAAGTCTCCAGACTTGCAGAGCGTTCATTTCACAAAACCGAGCCCAGACACAAACCCCAGCAACACTTCATTCCCTTGTGTTGTGTAACAAGGTCTCGGGCCGAGTGAAACTGATCAGTCAACACAGGGACAAACCTCATAATAACGACTTGGCAGGCTGAAGGCTGCCTTGTTTTTCTGAACAGGCTGTGGTGTTTCAGTGCGCTTTCAGTTCATCATATTGGGAGAGTGTCAACTAGAAATGGTAGGAACGATCGCATTTTTCTTGCACCTATAATTAGCTCTTAATTTAGCACAGAGATACCAAGTATGTACCAGACCTCATCAAGGGCAAAAAAATAGTAATGTGTGTGCGTGTACACATGCGAGTGTGTGTACTCTCAACCAGGGGACACAGCTCACAGCTGCGGCGACAGCACCAAACACAACCTCTGGTACCAGGCAAACACCTCACTCTGCCACCCAAGGTCTCAAACACAGAATCGGATCATATAACCAAATGGTCAGCAAACTGGATCTTTTGAACCCTTGAACAAAACGTGCTAGTAAAAAAAAGGAAACTCTGCACTACCCATGATCTGCTAGTGATATATGTATGCTAGTAACTCTCTGCGACTGCAGATATCCTGATTTATGATTTTATTTCTCAGTTCCCGTCATGATATGAACGTCCCCATGCGCCTCTTAAAAAATTTCATATGGGAGTAGGCCAGTTACATAACAGAGTCTCTTCCCTGGCCCTCTGCATCCATGACCTGATATTAGCTGGAATCTTAGCACTTCATCCCATAAACGAAAAAATGTGTTTAAAGTTGCGCCACAGTATCGACTTTTACGGCACAATGCTGCCACCTTGTGGCCTCAAGTTGCAATAATTCAGCGGGTGTTCTTTTTCTAACGTGACGTACAAGGGAGAAAGACCCAGTTTAAAAAACAACCACGGATACCATAAAATATTGACATTAAATTACATTTAATTAGCGGGTTACAATTTCAAGTGAGAAGACTGTAGCGTCTCGAATTTGAACGCAAGGGTATGTTTAAGCGTTCCAAGGACTACCCTCAGTGCAGTACGGCGTAGCTTTAATATTCATCGGTTCAGAGGTTACTGGTTTCATTACAAGAATAATATGTTTATAATTTACTAATTTCCTCCTCATATGGGACACAACAAAGCATCAATTTGATTGCATTTCCCATAATTATACCATGGCAAGCCTCGATTTATTAATTATATTAACTTAATTAATATTCAGTTTATGTAACACACACACATATATGTATATATATATCTCTTGTGTACAAACATGTACATAGTTCACCATCACCTCATAAATAGAGGTGATACCATTTCAGATCTTCCCACATTTTCACATGTTGATACATCTAAATGCCAGTCACGTTACAGCTGTGGGTATTTATGGATAAAGTTATGTTTTCATTAATTAAATAATAAATACATACATTAAAGTGAAAAAACAAGTTTCATTTAAGCACATTTTCTACCCAAATAAACAAGATTTGATATGTAAGTAAAAAAATAAAGACATTTATCATTAGTGTTATTTAAGTAGTTGTGCACAGTATAAGGATAAAATGGTCACTGAGACTATTTGAGCTGTGTAAGGGCTGTGTACATACTGATGAAGCTATATTATTATTTTGTCAGCTATAATCACATATTAGCGGTGACAGAAATTCCAGATTCCTGTGAGCAGCAAGTTTAGTGTTTCGCAGACGGGGACAAATAGCCTAAATGACGTCTTACTTGGCACGGACTTGGTCTCTCCCCACTGCAGGCCCTTTCTTCATTTGCTTGTGTTGTCTATCATGCGAGGTAAGAAGTAGATAGCCTTCTGCCCCATGTGGGTCCTCGGTCCTGCCTTGGGGCGTCCGTTCTTCTTGATGCCAACATACCAGCCTTGATCCTGGTAATTTTGAGACATGTAGGTGTTGTAGTGATTCTCCTCCAGCTTCTCCAAAAAGTAGCAGTCGTCATTCAGGTCCGACTGGAACAACGTGGAAACAAAGGTGAAGCTTAGCACAGATGTTTTCCAGGAATAATTCAAAAATAAAACAAGTAGGTCAACAAACGATTTGCCCGGAAAGCTCACTGTGCCGTAAAGCTGTCCGTCCTCGTTCATAGCCAGGTAGAGCGCCGCCTCCTGACCCTTGATCACCACCACACCGATACTGATGGCTTTCAGCCGCATCACGTCTGCAGCAAGGAAAGGGTGAGTCAGCAGCACTCCCCCCAACATGAGAGATGCGGAGGGGACACGAGAGATGTGGGGTGGACATGAGATGAGAGAAGCAGAGCGGATATGAGAGATGCGGGGAGGACATGAGAGATGCGGGGAGGACATGAGAGATGCGGGGAGGACATGAGAGATGCGGGGAGGACATGAGAGATGCTGGGCGGACATGAGGGAGGACATGAGAGATGCGGGGAGGACATGAGAGATGCTGGGCGGACATGAGGGAGGACATGAGAGATGCGGAACGGACACAATCCTGACCATGAGGCTAAAGCTGGAGGTCAAGGCTCCAGATTCCGTCTTCAGATCTTGCCTGAATTCATTTCGTTGGGTCCATACGGCTGCTATACTATTTAACTACTCTACTATAGTATTTAAATCCACAAGCTACGCGATGCACGTTAACAGCAGTCCCACGGAACCCCTGGCCACCATCACCCTGCTAAAACCTGAATTAATTTCTGATGAAATGCATCAGGCTCTTGAATGTTGAAATACATGCAACTCCGCTGCAAGGCAAGAAAAATGACTCGCCGTATATCACCGGCTAGGATCGCATTAGAGCAAAGGTCTGACATCGCATGTCAGCCGTTTTATATCAAACACCCTAAGCTTGGGGGGGAGCTTTTAAAACGCCGATGTTAAAACAGCAATAATGCATTGTCGCTGCTTATCAGATGTAAAAATGCAGCAAAATACACCTGTCCGCAATGAATCGGCCGGAGGACGGCGGAAGGCTCCCGGCCCCCCCGTCGTCCCCGGACCTGTAAGCGCTCGGCGGCGGTCGGCAGCCTTACTGTAAGCGTCGCCCTCGTCCCTGCTGCCCTCCACAGTCCCGTCGGGCAGGATCCGCAGATGGTATCCGCCGTTCAGGCAGTACAGGCGGGTCAGCTTCTTATAATCTTGCATGTCGATCCCGAAACTCTCCGGCCCGAGCGGAAACACCGTTATCTCCCCTTCCGTCATTTTGCTGGCAGCCTCCCTGCCGGCGTCCGGGTCCTGGTGGGGGTCGGTGCGCCTGTAACGCGGTGGCGGGGCATGTACCACTCTCCCGGAGCTCGGCGGCTCCGCTAGTCCGCCAGACGCTGCCTTGGGCCAAGCCTGTGCGTGTATCGGCTTGGGCCAAGCCTGTGCGTGTGCCGACCAAAAAAATATTTTATGGAAAAAGCACGTATGATCACATGTAAATGGTGTTAAACCGAAAGAAAAATATCGCTAAAGCATCTTACATTGTACACATTAACAATGCGGCCCCATGTCGAAGGTAAGGAAGCCATGCCGAATATTTCCAGACTGATACCCCTGTAAATTTGCGGATATAATCAGTCTAGGATCGTCACAAACGCTGCATCCCACAGATGTGTTTATTTAAACACATACCCGCCTCCAGACGCTTTCTTTCGTGAAGAAAAGTAGAAATAAGATCTAAACAGTTTTCCCATCTAGGGGAATTCTGCAGCGCAACTATAAATTCACATCAGAACAGTAGCCGGCCCAGGCAATGTTATCATTAGAAACCAGAAATCTGGCAAGACTCCACATCCAAAGAATTTGGGAAAAGCCTCAGCGGCCCCCAGAAAAAGCAGCCTGTGGAATGCGAGGCCAGCGTGCATAAGGGCCCTTTTCCAGTTAGTTCATTCTGTTGCTGGCCATGGAAAGCCAGACAGCCCCCCGAAACGAAAGCAAATCGCTCCACGTATTTCTCAGCAGTGAGAAGCAGCCAGCCGGGGAAGCCGAGGAGATTTACCTGTGAAAATGTCCTAGGAGCATTGCCGAAGGTGGCAGGGATTCCGTACAGCATGTCCACAAAGGGTAGTAGTGATAGTGAATGAGCTCTCAGTGGGCTGCTAGGCTTTCATGATCCTCTCCCTCACCCATGTGTTCACCCCTTATAAACATACCCGGCCCCAAGGCTGCCATCACAAGTCTATATTTACTCCTTTAACTCAGCTAGTGAGCTTGGTATTCATCAGCAGAGCTGGAAATGGAGCGTGTCATAATCCTGCCCAGTCGAAGTGAGTGATACAGCCTGGCACATGCATCTGGTTTGAGCTGGAAGGTGGGAAAAGTCTCCAAGGCTTGTTCAGGACAACAGGGGGGCATTTTATCCCTTTGTCTGAAGGTTTCTAAGAGAGAGACCAAAGAATACAAATCAAAGCGAACAGCAGGTGCCCAAAAGCAACTCACTGACGAGCAAAATGAATGGTGGCTGTGAGAGGCAGTCATGTTCTCCAGCATTACAGGGTAACATCACAGGCCATGTTTAAATAATGTATCCCATTGATTTATAAGTAGTTGCCAGCCATGGCAAGCCAGTATTCATGCGTTGTGTAATTTACTTAGTCACAGGATCCAGCTCCCACCCCCAGGAACTGATAAACACTGCTTTTAGCTGCACTGATGGCTCCCACATAGGGGTCACAAGATCAGCCTCTGTGCTATTTTTTCCTTTTTAAAACAGTGTCTTCAGGCAGCAGGACCAACATAGTTCTCAGCCACGTCCAGGATTGTGGTGAGTAACTCTGAGGCCTCACACCTCCAGGGTTGAAGGTTCTCTTTGCTGCCTTGCACGCTGGGATATGATCCAATTTTATCACGACACTGGGCTGTAAATGGGGTTATGCACAAAAGCATGGCTGTTAACCCATTATGGCATTTCTGAATACTTCTTGAGAATTGGGAGGAATTTTTGTGCTAATTAGCTGAAAAAAAACTACTCTACTGGCTCTATCTACTCCAAATAAACCCAGTAAACTTGCCATTGGCACAAAGAGCAGCAATACTCCTGTCTATATCTCATTACATTTAATACAGGAATCATTGCTTTGTACGAGCTCATCAAGCCCTATGAAATAAGGGGAGGCCTGGACTTAGATTCAGCCTCGACAGGGGTATGAAAAAGCACTGGTTTAGAACCACTGGTCTGAGGGTCCCTGAATAGGATAAGCAGTTATAGAAGATGGATGGATGTTTGGATGGATGGTCTGAGGGCTTACTGTAACCTACCTGAATGTTTTAGAAAAAATGACAGTACTTCCTGCTGTGTTCCCCAAAGGACCCACTTAGTCAAAGGAGTGAATGAGAGCGATGCTGTCATTAAGGGTGTCACGTTGACAGTGGATCTCTCTGCGGTCACCCCCCACCGTGCCATGACTGTCCGGGCTGCAGAAAGCCTTTTGTCAGCTACACCAAACACTTCGCAGGGAAAATTAGAAGCAGCATCCTGGTACGTCTAAGAGATGCAGACAGGAAAGGATTAGCCTTAGAATGACTAAAATTGCCAGGTGGAACCCTCTCTGGGCTTTGAATCCCACCTTCACTGTGCTTGTGGAATTTGAATGTTCCCTCTGTGTTTCCTGCAGCTACTGACGTTTCCTCCTTCAGTCCAGAGACATACAGTTAGGATCACTGGCTTACCTTAATTGCCAATAATTTGAGTGTTTATGGAAAATGAGATTGAATTACGTAACTTCAGACGTGTTTACATTGTTGCTCTACCCACTTAGACACACACATAAAACATGCACATCTTTCAAAATCTGAGGAATTGCTCTAGGCCTAAAGGCTCAGTAGAGAGATTACCTAAAAAGGCTGCCATGTGTTACCGCTGGTACTCGGGACGGGCGGGGGCTTAAGGAATGGTTGTACAGTGCCCATACTCACCAGCAGGTGGCGGTAGAGGAAAGCAGAATGGCCACAAGGCAGGGTTTTTCCGCGTAAAAAGATTACTTCGCTATCTTTACCGTCACAGAATGAAAATGATCTAATATATTCTGGAATTCTTTTAGAATAGGCAACTGATCTAAAAATGTTAAAACCGGAACATGGGATATATGTTGATATATTTTACTTTATTTAAAAATATCCTATTTTGGGTGGTGACGTCAACAGGAATCAGGTGTAATGAATACTGAATTTTAAAAAATAATACATCACAATCATCCACTTAGCTTAAGCTGTTGTTTCTCCCCGTTTGCACAGGTGGATATTTTAGAGGAGCATTTCAGGTTAGATGGGGTTGATCGGGGCGATCGCCTGGCATCCCGTCCAGGGTGAGCCCCAGCTTTGTTCCCTGTGCTGCCTGGGACTGGCTCCAGGCCCCCATGATCCTGACCAGGGTAAGAGAATGGAAGCCGGATGGATACGTGGGGTAATGACATTAATACTCTTTCTGGGTGTGACGCACTACAACTATGTCCGAATTTTCACGTGACATTTTACCTTCTGAAAGCCCCTAGACTGGATAGAATAGGAGGAATCTGGCCAGGAAAGGCGCATCTGTGCGAAGCGAATTCGCTTCGGATTTAGACTCCCCGCCCAAGCCTTACGTCATCTCTCTTCGGTATACAGCCAACCAACCAGCGGATGCGGACGGACCTCACTGGGCAGAGCGCGCCGGGGTCCTGCGCTGCCATTGGTCCGTCCGGCTGTCAGTCATACCGCGTCACGATTCAGGGTAGGTTGGTGCTGAGCCTGCATCTGGATCGGGGAGCTGCGGTTAAAGAGCCGCGCGAGGAATCGGTATCGGTCGCCGAGCGCTGCAGCCCGTTCGCCGCGCTCGCCCCCAGCATGACGGCGTCCGCCCCCCCGTGCCGGGGGACTGTGGTGCTTACGGCGCGGTGTTCCTGCTAAGCATGCCATAGGCGGGCTTCGGTACCCCGGTGGCTGGCGGACATCTGCGCCCGCGTCCGGGCTTCGGCAGTCCGGCGTCGCTCTTCTCGCCCCCTCCCGGCAGTTTGGATACCAGGCAGCTGGCGTGCGAGCCGCTGCGCCCCTGAACGGCTCGGCTTCGGACCCGGCTCCGGACCCGGCTCCGGACCCGGCGCAGACATGGGTCTGCCCGCCTTGGAGTTCAGCGACTGCTACCTGGACAGCCCGCACTTCCGGGACCGGCTCCGCTCTCACGAGCTGGAGCTGGACCGGACCAACAAGTTCATCAAGGAGCTCATCAAGGACGGCAAGGCGCTCATCCAGGCGCTGCGAAGTAAGCGAACCGAACCGAACCGGGGCCAGCATGACGGCCAGTACCCGGCCCACTGTCGGTTCCGCACGGTCCAGTGGCTGGCAGTCAGAGCGCTTTGCCACCCTTAACCCTTCCAAGGGACATCTAATTAACCCATTAGCCTATTAGGGGATGCCGGCGTGCATTCCGATGGAGTCCATTGGGGACTGATGGGTATCATTTCTGGATCAGGACCCTTAACTCAAGGTCACGGTGTCCTGGCGCAGCGACTCGGTGTGAGCTAAGGGACCCGCTTCCAGATGGACCGGCTCCCATACCTGCGGTGACAGCTCAGGGGGCATTTTATTATTGCTGAGACAGGCTTTGGTCACGTGCTTTACTCTTGGTTTTGTTTTAATTCATGCTTCTTTTGAAGGTGTGTTTTCTGGTAGTCGGTTAGTCTGGTAGTCTTGGGCTCAGTAGAGCCTCAGCTGGCTGTGCTGCACTTTCTAATCTAAAAGCTGGTTAAAACCGTCTGCCTACAGCAGATTGCTGGCAGTAAGTGCTGGAGTTGTGAGCCCTATCGGCACTAATTACAGAAATGTGTGGATGTAGTGCGCATATTTTTAATTCTGCTTTGAATGTCTTCAGCATGGTGGTTCAGCACTACCGCGGTCGCCCGACGCCTGGATCCCACAGAGATTGTTGATAAGCAGCATAATTTTTCGCCCTGGCAGGGTAACTGTTTGGGCATGTTGGTGAGTTTGGGAATTCAGCATAAGCGAGGCGTGCAGCTGAAGCTGACCAGCTCCATCTTGAAGGAGTGATGAAACCCACTGGAGACAGCGTGCCAAACCTGTTTCCAGTTATGCGTGAGAAACAGGTCTTATTTGCTTGATCACACGCAATGAACTGAGCTGGTTTCATGCTCGGCTCGTCTTGGTTACTGGACAAGCCTTCTCGTATCGAGAGATGATTTCATACTTCCCCTGTGGTCCGACATGTCTGCTGTGTGAGCCTGACACAACCTGTCATTAGAAGTCAGGATGCGAGGCTGGCCCTCGCACCACAGGCTTCAAATCGTGGTAATTACACAAATTCCCCAAAATTACAGTTTACATTGCCGCTGCAAAAAAATAATGGTTGTCTAGTTTAAGTCTGGAATAATTTTGTTCTGTAAGCTAAGGACCAGTGTGTGTCAACTCATGAGAGAAGCTGTGTACAGGCTTTGATTTCACAGTTGGAGTTTGAGGATAGTCATTTTAATCATCGTTAGTAAGCTGTAACGAACCAGGCCAGCCTGCTGAAAAATCAGCTCAGACTGGTGTACTGATGTGACCCACTGTGGGGCCACTGGACCAGGCTTAGGCTCTGAGCTTAATGCTGATCACAATGTCCACTAGTAGACACTCGGGTGGTGGTGGTGTGCTGGGTCGATTAGGTTAATGCATTCTAGTTTATGGCTAAACCAATACCGATAGAAGTTGCTTGAATTGCTTAAAGTCTCTTCATGGTGCATTTTATTTAGTAAAGACTAAAGACTAAAAGATCAGCGTACGACTTTTCTGGAGAGTGCAGTGTGACATTTCGTGGCTTCCTCCCACTAAAGCTACACAAGTTAATCGCCAGTTGATAGTGTCACAGTCTGAATACTTCAGTTATCTTACTTTTCCAAGAAATTCTTTAAATCCATCCCACAGGTAGCGTTTCAGATTGTTTTCCATTGATAACAGGACATGCATTTAGGCGTCTTTCTCCAACTGCCTGTGCTGATACCCCTGGATTGGGGCAGTCGCTATGCAGAGATGTCAGATTCATCTGGCCTTACTTTGAAGTAATCTGTTTGATTCTCTTATCACAATGATAATCTGGAAGTGCTTTTCAAGGACCTGCTGCAGCAGTAACCTTTAAATTGACTCATTACTTTAAGGTGGCTGTTTAATTGTTCATGGGCAAGGAATGTTGAATTAGTCATTATCTGTAATGGTGAGGAGGATGTTTAGAGTGGTGTAGGGGAAACCATTTAGAAGGACATGCTTTTCTTTGTTACTGGTCTCATCTGGACAGATGTTACTGGGAGAAACCCTGAAGGCTGCAATGGGGTTATACTTGGAGAATGTTTGAGTCCCGCCCCCGGGCACCCCCGTGGGGAACGGACGCCGGATCCTCTCCCCTCCATTCTCCCAGCCCATCGCGCTTTCCTCAGCAGTGCAGGCCGCGGCAGGCCTATCTGTGTGAGACGCTCTAGGGCGGGTTTCCTGCACAAAGTAGGTAATGGGTTGGGGGGAGGCAGCACATGTCCTTTAGGGAGATTCAGGCAATGAAGGAAGGTACTCAAGTTACAAGAGGTAATGCTGTAGCGCTCCCATGCCAGTGCTGATGCTTTTTCCCAGAATCCCCTGTGTCTTCAGGGACTGTATTGTATAAAATCAGGCCAGCTCTTTGTATGTCTAGTTCCCTTGAATGGGTAGGGAAGATGTCCTGGGTGAAATGCAATATGGCCCTTTTCCACCTTCTCATTGTCTTTGCCTTCGGCCGCCGTGTCGCTCTGCCTGACTTCTGCTTCGTTTTCCCTGTTTTATCGAGGTTTGTGACGGTTAATTGCTGCTTTTGTTTTCCTTGAATTTGAGTGTAATTTCATTGTTTATATCCCTAAGCGTTCTTTCCCAAAGCTTAAAGGGGATTCCGCTGGTTTAGGTGCCCTGTTTGCAGACTCTGCAGAATTCAGACTCCATTCACTTGTGGCTTTTAAGAACTCGTCTTTGAGGTCAGGAAGGCAAGGGAACGAGCTCTGCGCAAGGCCGTCGTGTCGGGCGGGCCCCACGTCTTTGACTGCACCCAGCTCTCCACCTCGACACGCAGAGGAAACGTCACTCAGCCGAGTCTAGCTCAGAGACGTGCTTTTTTCGGCCTATTAATTATTTAGCTAAAGCTTTTTGACTGTCTGCCGGCCACTCCATTCCGAGTGTCTCTTTTCTATTCCGGAACAGTGATGCTGGTTGAGCGGCTGCGTCCCGTCGCCCATTCCTGTGTGCTGTTGGCAGCCTTTAGCTTCCCCCTGGCCGGGAGTCACATGGAGAAGGAGCAGGCAGGCGTCTGGCCTAAAGACTGCCCGTTCGCTCGCTCTCCTGGCGTCCCCCTCGTGGGTCCTCCAGGTGAAGAAGCTTGATGAGGGAGCAGTCTGGGTAGAGGAGCAAGTGGAAGGAGTGGAAAGAATGAACTGGCCAAAGGAGAGTGCGGGGGGCGGCGTGCTGCTTCCTGGGCCTGGTTCAACATTGCCTGAGCCGGGAAGCCGTCCCACTGCACCTCTGAGGCAGCTGCTGGCCGCCGGAGCCGTCTGCCTGTTAACGTGGCAGGCTCACGGTCCAAAGTAAAAGGCTGTGACTCCCCCCATCTCTGGCCCAGGAGGAGTGGGGGTGGGGGGGGGCACACTGGGGGTTCCTGGGGGAGGTCGACAAGCCGGCACTCTCCCCCTGTGGGCCGATTCCCTCAATGTGACTGAGTTCCCATGTCTCCCCGGAATTGTGACCTTCCTGATTTCGTTGTCTGCTGGTGACGTCAGAAGGCCGCGGTCCGGTTGGACCTTCCTGCTCGCGGGCTGCTGATGACCTTGAGCTGCTGACTTTCGTTTGCTGGCGTTCTGCCTGGAGCGTTTACTCTGTGATTAGCCGGGCTCTCCTTCAAACGATTGTCTTCCTTATTTTAAGAGCACGTATTCTGTTTTGATTGGACAGCAGCTCTGCGGCGTTAAAGGCACTCTGACTCGTGGAGGAGGGGCGGAAGTGTCATGCCTGTTAGATAAATCAGTTACCCTCCACACCACCTAGAACTTCTCTGTTGCTTAGAATCCAGAGCACCCTTGACACACATCTCAGTCCTTTCCTGGTTCCGGTTGTTCCTGACCCAGCTTCTGCAGTCGTGAATCTCCCTTGGCCACCAGTAAAAGCTGCAATGGGGTGTCTCTTACACACTTTGGCAAATGGGATTGTGGCAGGGCTTCTGGAATGCTGGGACAGGCTTTGCGTTCTTTGTGCTGCTTAGCTGGGGGGTTTCTTTAAAATCTGTATTGAATTTTGCTTGAAGGTAAAACGTCTGTCCCCTTCTGAAAGCAGCAACGTCCCAGTCCGTCTTTAGGCACTGTCCTGCCTGCCGGATCGCCTCTGTAACGCGCCCTAAGCTTATACTCCTCAGCAGGCCAGTCTGGACCCTGTGAATGACACTGGAAAGTTCTTAAGCGAGCATGGTGTGGCGCGCTCTGCTCTGCTTTGAGACATGGTCTCTAGCGGCCGTAATGAGATCCAGGCGTCTGCGAGCCCTGGCGCGATGGGGCGGGCTCTAAGTGAGCGCGGAGTGTACGCGTGCCTGAGAAGCACCTGCAGACATGCACCGTCAGAGGAATGCTGGTCTGCTAGCTTTAGGCTGAAGGCAGCACTGAGCTCCCCGTCCCGGCCTGCTCCATGTCCATGTGTGATTTTCACCTGGATCGGCCTGCGTTACATGTGTAGGTGTCTGAGCCAAAAGGTCATTTATGACTGGGCCCAGTTCCTTCCTGTAAGATGGTGTAGGTAACCCTCCTCACATCTGCCACCCTTGACAGGTCTCCTGCGTTTTGCCAGCTTGCTGCCCGCTGGAAACGCACGCCGCCAATCGGAGTCTGCAAGTCCTGGCAGGTTCTCTCCAGTTTCCTGGGATTCCTGCGGTCTGGCTCGCAGAGGGCGACGTGTTTGTTTATGCTGCTGGTGCGTTAGCAGTGGCAGTGGCGTGCTGCGCTGAGTCACTTTAAGTTATTCTTTATCAGCCGGTCGATCAGGTTTGCCTGTGCCACTTGTTGTTGGACGGTGTGGCCAGGCTGCTTCCTTGGGACGGGCCTCTGTACACTCACAGGGATGCATGCTGGGGCAGGTTTGCCTATAGGCTACTCAGTGTTACCCAGGAGACAGGCCCCAGGTCCAGGCCGAGCGTCTGGGGGAATCCACTCACCTGGTCGATGACTCTGCTCGGATTTCAAGCCTGAAACTGGCCGCTGTGAGTATGCAAGAAGCAGGGAGCCTGGGAATGAGTCCCCTGAGAATGAGCACTCTGTGCTCATAGGGTGCTGCGTACTTGCAGGCATGGTGTAGGTTGTACATGTCAGAGGGGTTATAGGTTACGGTCTCTGGCCCAGTAGCGCAGCGCAGGAGGCTTTCAGAGAACCGCCATGCACCGTCCCCGCAGAGAACCACCATGCACCTACCCCGCTGAGAACCGTGACGCTCCATCCCCGCAGAGAACCACCATGCACCGCCCCTGCAGAGAACCGTGACGCTCCATCCCCCCAGAGAACCGCCATGCACCTACCCCGCCGAGAACCGTGATGCTCCATCCCCCCAGAGAACCGCCATGCACCGTCCCTGCAGAGAACCGCCATGCACCGTCTCCATAGAGTTTTGCTACGCGCCATCCCTGCAGCACCGAACACATTACCCAACCCTGCTTCCTGCATCCGCTTCCAGAAATGATTCCCCCCCCCGAAACCCCAAATGGCTTCTAGCCAGCGGCCGCCCCCCTATCGTGAGTGAGCAGTCTGGGGCCTGGTCACCTTTAGGGCCCTGATGCTTTTTGGTCAGTGAGCGACCTGCTGCTCCGTGCTCCTGCCTCCTGCTGGCTGACATGGCGTTTGGACGCTTTGCTTCCGCGGTCCCCTGCCCCCCCCAACATCCTCCTCCACAAGCTGCTTTCGCTTCCCGTCCAGAGGAATGAGCTGTGTCCGCAGTCCTTTTCCTGTGACCCGGCCTTCGTGCCCATGGTGGGGGGGCTTCGGGGTGTTGCCTGTGAGGGATGTGCCCGGGCCCCCCGCCTGAGGCCCCCCCTGTTTCTTGAGGCCTGCTCGCCTCCCGTTTCCTGGGGTCAGGAGGTACTGCGCCGACTTCCCGATGCTCACGGTCCTCTGGATGGAGCTTGGCCCACGCCGTCGGATGCACGGCTGCCGGATGCATCTGTGCTCCTGTTTATTTCTGCTGCCATGTTGACTCCCCGCCTGCATTCTGCTGGTCCCTCCCATACCTGGCGTCCCATCTGCTGTTGGGTACAGTGTCGGCTTTCTCCCTGACTCCGCTGGCACTCACAGGTCTAATGACGCTTGCAGTCAGCTGCTGTTTCCTGGCTTAGGACCGGGCGAGATGGTTGTAATCGGCCTCTCTGGGTCACCGCAGGCTGAGCATCTGTACATGACCGGCGTCGCTCTCCTTGGAGGTGGAGCCTCCACCCGGATGGGATGACCCTGAAATTGCCAGAACTCTCAGCTTCTGGGTGGGAGTGAGCGTTAGCTGCCCGCTCCTGTGTCACCGTTACATGATCCTGCCACCACCTGTGGGCAGGGTGCCTCTTCATACCTCTGGCCCTTGGGGTTGGGGCCATTTCTTCTCGTAGAGCCATGGAATCGGGGTGCCGCAGAAATCGGGGTGCGGCGTGTGTTTTGGGGGATCCATAGCGAACGGTTCACATGTTATGAGATGTGTAGGGATCAAAAGAAAAAGGGCTGGGCGATATGGCCTAGAATTCATATTGCGGTATAATTTGAACCATAGACTGTAGACCAGGGGTGTCAAACTCCAGTCCTGGAGAGCCGCAGCCCTGCACATTTTTGGGTTTGCCCTCATTTAACACACCTGATTCAACTCCTCACAGCTCCTTCTGCTAATTACCCCACGTTTATGGTGGAACAGGGAAAGAACTAAACTACACAGGGCACCGGCCCTCCAGGCCTGGAGTTTGACACCCCTGCTGTAGACTGTATATATTGCGGTATATAATTTGGTATGTACATTTCAATATAACTGTTTTTGAATGGGTAACATACATAGCAAATGCGCTGCAGCCGGAAGTTGTTTTTTTAACTGTTACCACATTTCAAAGTAGTTGTGAATGTTACTTTAAGAATATATATTGTGCAAAACTGTTATTATAGAAAAAAAATATGAAAAACCTTTAAAATAACTTTTTCGTGCTTTTATCACCAAAATATCTTCTATTAAAAATACAGGTTGGTTTTGTAAACTGTAGGTAAGCAGATAACAATTAAGACCGAGAACCGAAAGCTATAAAATTAAGCTAGCTCCATGACTCCATCCTTATTCGGATGAAGACCATGCACATACTTACTTTTAAAACAGTTTGCTCGTGTTACCTCTCTTTGCAATCACTGTCGCCCGGCATATCTTGCAGATTGTGTTTCTGCTCAGTATCTGAGTGTCACGCTCAGCCCCACCCTTCGTGTTTTTCCCCCTGTAGTGCCCTCAGGCGTGGCTTGATTCGCCGCACCTGTCCCTTGTTGAGCTTTGCCTTCCGTGCTATCCCTCTCGTTAACCCCGCACACCTGCCTTGTTTAGTCCCTGATGTCCTGCCCTATTTTAGTCAGTCTACGTCCTGTTCCCATTTCTTGGATATTGTTGATACCTTTTGTGCTTGCCGTCGTGTTTGCTCCTGTGTTTCCCCGATTTCCCCATATCCCGTGGAATAAACGCCCCTTTGAAGGGGTTTAATCCCTGCTGCCTGCATCATGGGCCGTTCCTCCCGCCGACGTCGACGTAAATCCAAACCATGTCCATATTATGGACGTTGCACCAGTCTCTGTAAGGAGCTCCTCCGATTTATTAAGAAATCGTTTACATTTAGCTTGATAGTGAAGCCGACGTTTCATTACATTATTAATGTATACTTAGATCCATAGCGAACGGTTTAATAGATTATAACCGTCATTTTATTAGATAAATTGAAACCTAATATACATGATTAATTACATTAATTATATTGCCGAGCTAAATGTACATTATCCTATCGAACACGTCAATTGTACTATCAAGCGAAATGTGAACGATTTCTTGGTAATTATTAATAGAAACACACTTTTAAAAAAAACCCTTCTGAATGTTTTTAATAGAGGTTTGATTTTTTTTAATGATACTTAATAAAAGCACACTTTTCAAAAAACATCTGCCAACACCCTAGGAGCGTAAATTCTCGCTCCACTCACATGCTCTGGTCATGAAGAACCGCTACCGTGGTGGGCCGGTAAAATCAAAATCTCCCCCGTTGGCCAAATTTATACCGTTTATACAGCTCATACGGCACACCCCTAGTAAAGCCCCCTTTTTTTCCCTCTCGGGTCTTTTACCAAAACCAAAAAAGCATGGATGATATGATCTGGAGTATTTAATGTTACTGTTCCTGGGGGCGTGGCGGGTCTGTGGAGGACTTCCCTCACGCCATCAGGGTGCGGCTCAAATCCCACCCACGCTCTGAGCATCTGCACACTGTCATTGTGTTTGGCTTTCCTGTAGCTCTAGGTGAGCTGGTGCGCCTCAATCAGCCTGGCATCCCATTCAATCTGGCCCCTGCCTTGTACCCTGTGATGGCCCGGCATGCCATCAGGTGTGGCCTGTGCTCTGTGCTTCCAAGCTGACAGACCGGTACGTGTCTGTACCTTTGGGGAAGGCTGCTGTGTGCGCTTGGGTCCGCCTGCTCCCTGTGAGATAATCCCTCCGGGAATTAGTGATTTTAAATGGAGCTCAGTTAGGAGAGTCTGATCATCCGGTGGGACTTTCCCAATGTCTTTGTCAAACATCCCTGCAGAATGAGGACCCACCTGCGCCTGAGGGCTTCTGTGCAGATGCTTCCTGTAAGCGCTCCGCTCGCTGATCTCAGAGGCTGCTCTCTTGTGAAAAGCATTTTATATGCAAATGTGTTTATAGACCATCAACAAGATTTAAAAACAAAAAAAGAACAGACACTTGCGGGAACAAGCGACACTAAGGAGAATTACACCCCCGATTCCCCACCCCCACTGCGGGCCGGATGCTGCTGGGCTTTTAAAGTAATGAGGCGTGTCTGTGTATTCGCGCGCTGGAGGCCTGTGACCTTTGTAGGACAGTGGCATGCAGATGACCTCTCCCAGAAGGGAAATCCCTGGCGAGTGTGTCAGGAGTTACGCGGATAAATGCGGCCATGTGTCCCTGTGGGCCTGTGCTGGCGGGCCTGTGCTGGTGGCTCTCCCCGCTTGGACATGCTCCTCTTCTCGTTGTCTTTCTCTCTGAGCCGTAGCTGATCTCGGGGTCTTTATTTAGCTTCATATTTTCATTTTATATTTTTAGCTGAAAGGGACGGCACGTGCTGGGTGGGGCAGGACCGGCTGCGGGGAGGTCTGTCGGAACGTGGATGCTGGTCAGGCCCTTGCAGGCCCTCAGTGGAACGCTTTTTAAGGATTCCCTCCCCCTCAACCCCCCCCCCCCAGAGAGCCGCTGGCTGCCTGACCGCTTTGTGACAGTTGCTAAGACACGGGGCGCCCCCCCCACTGTGTGGCGGGGCTGAGCGGGGAGGCCGCACAAAGCTGGCCTGAGGGGGAGGTGTGTAGTGCTGTTGCTTTGCCGTGCCTCCAGGCCTCGTCCCCTCGGCACCCTCGCGGCTCTGGGCCTCTCGCCGGGAGGTTTCTCGCTGGGTTTCGGCTGCCTTCTGCAGCCTTTTTCAGTCTTTGCAAAGGGGTCACAGCTGCTGGACCTGGGGGGAGGCTTGTTGCCTCTTTGCTTGCCTTGGTGCTGCTCCCCAGTGGGAGGCGCTGTACAGTCCCTCCGAGAAGCCCTCTGGGCCTCCTTCTGAAACGGCCTCTCTCTCTCTCTTCCTGTAGGACTGTCGCACTTCCTCTATTGTGAGCATCACCCCCCCCATTGGCTTAACTGCTGAGGTGCTGACATGCTGACTGTGTAAATCCAAAATGTGATTGGTCGATTTAACTTCTAGTCTGGGCAAAACCTAAAGTGAATGTAAATGAAAGCCATTTAAACTGGGGTACCCTGAACTAAGTGGAGAACTGGGGCCAGCTAAGCAATAAATTGTCCAAATTCTGAGACCCTCTTTCCTAAATGGTGCCATGTTTGTAGTCCCCAACTGATTAGCAAACCCAAGCAGGCAAAATGTCAGATGAGCTAGTTGTGGAATAGGACTCTCATGAAGTATTCCAGAAAGAAAATGCTAGCGCAGTTATTCTGGCGACTCTTAGAACTGGGCGATTCATAAAATGCTAGCACAGTTATGAGTCACGGATCTGAGGTCTCCATTACCCCAAATCCATCGAGTCCTAACTACACCATGACTAAACTACAAACCCCATCACGTACATACCTCTTATCATTTCAGACTCATTACAAGATCAGTATAGCCATAGTAGCAGGTATAGCCACTAAAAGTTGCATAAATCCGCCGGTTAACTTCCTCTACAGCCGGAAACATACAGCCGAATCTGAACCGCGCACAGAAGAAGGGGATTTAGACCTGGCATAGTGCAACACAGTTCTCACACTGGTCACTGATTAACAGTGTGATTTGTAACGCGTTTTTATTTATTTATTTTGAAGTGTGTTCATTCTCACCATAAGTCACATATACAGTCGGACCTCGCTAAGTCGAACTCAAAAGGGCCAAAAAAAATTTTGACTTTGAATTTTGATTTTCGAGTTAGGGAAAACGGCGTACAGTAATAGGCACGGGTTAATCAAGGACATTTTTCCAGCTTAATTGTTATATAAC
>JAODKN010000002.1:5774294-5788312 GCA_026774425.1 Petrocephalus zakoni | reverse complement strand
CTGTGCTCGGCCCTTTCAAACATTGGCTTATGCTGTTTTAATTTCTGCACGGTTTCATCAAAAATTGCGCCAACACTGAAATCATTCATTATGGCATAAGCCTGATTGGAGCTCCTTTAGTTATCCTGGGAGTCATGGTAATGGTGTTTTGTATCCTAGCGATTGACCACCTGACCTCACCTTGCCGTCGGATTGGCTAGCTGGCATCTCACTGCTCTCTCGCTTGTGTCTTGTAGCCCAGCATCCCCCAGCCCTACCTCGCCGCGTTCCCCCTCCTGGCCCATGTTCTCCGCTCCCTCCAGCCCCCAGCCGGGTTCCAGCGACTGCTCCCTGGTCAGGTGTGTCTCTGTGCCCGCTCTGCCCCCAAAGGCTCTTCCGGTTACCCCCCCACCCCCACTCCCTCATAATCCCTGCTGCTCATCTGCCTTCTCAGTTTATCCTGAGTGACCAGCCATTAGCATCTCGGCACGTCGCTGGCCCCTTCGACACGTGACCCTCAGTTCTGCCCACGTCCTGCTCTGTGAGCCGGAAATAGAGCCCGTTCCCTGAAGGGCCTGTAACCGTCACCTTGGCCTGTGTCTCCCTGCTTTGGTGACTCTGAGGGGTCACACACTGCCTGCAGATGCCATAAGTAGGCCATGAAAACTGAGGCGATTCATCCTGCCGACAGGACTAATTAGATTTGCTCAGATGGTTTAATTACAGGTGCTTGGAGGGATGGTTTATTTAATTTTGCTATCAGTGCAGAGAGTGGATTGTTTTTTCACTATGTTCTTAGAGGTGGATGCTTATGTCTAGCGTTCATTTCACATGCATTTTACCATCTTTGCTTAGCGGACCGCATAAGACTGGGATGAGAGAGCGAGGCAGTCTCTGCTCACATACACTGACATGCCCCCCACCAGGTAAACCATCTCAAGAGGCTATCTTAGAGGCTGCTGGTGCTGGACACAATGGCACGTCACCCAGAAAAGAGCCATAAGTGAGCTACACCCAGGGAGCACAGGGCTGCACCCTGAGCACATGCCAGTCCTACACGGGGCACGCACACCGTGGGCACTTTAGAGATGCCAGTTAGTCCATGTCATTGGTCTGAGAAGGGCTAATGGCAGTACCCAGAGTTAGCCCCCGTCCTGCAAACTCCATATCCCGAGAGTGCAGGTGGGATTCTGCCCCTATGTCGCCTCAGACAGAGATTTACTCAATGGAAACTTCTTACACTTCAGCCCCGTCACACGGAAGGCCAGGGCGCTGTACGCATGCAAGGCGGAGCACGCGTCCGAGCTCTCATTCACCGCCGGGGCCATTTTTGAAAACGGTGAGTTTCTGAGGGATGAGTGCCCCCCCCCCACCTGTGTGTGTGTGTGTGTGTGTGTGTGTGGGGGGGGGGGGGTTTTATCACCAAAGAATCTCACAAGTATAGCAAATGCTCAAAAAACTTGACTAGCAATGTCATTATTTCAGTCCTAACTATTTCAGAATTTATAAAAATCTGTGAACGCAATCAAAAAAGTAAAAATGGGGTGTCGTTATTGGGATTAGGGTTATTCCCTAATATGGAATATGTCTTTGTGTGTGTGGTGTGTGTGTGTGTGTTTGTCACACATTTTCACAAACTAGCAGCTCAGCACAAAGGGGCTGGAAAAATACTGACTTCAGTCCTACAGTCAGAGCTGACAGCTGGTTAATATGTAACAAATGAGACAAGCAGGTCAGCCAGCAAGTACAAATATTACTGATGGCAAACATGTATTTACTCTAACAAGCCATATTTTATGATAGTTACTTAGTCTGAGACACTGACAGGGAGGTGATTCCTCTGTCATCACGGCTGCTTCTGTGAGCCGCTCACCTCTCATGTCAGTGGATAGTCACGGCAACAGCCACAGACCGTCGCTCTATAGGACAGCTGGTCCCGTACACCGTACAACAGCCATTTAGCCAATCCCCTGGCTGGTTGATAAAGCCCCGCCCCCTTGTGATTCTCCTGGCAAACATGGCACCTTGGAGCCGGGGGCTGTGCAGCTCTGGCTGTCCCGCTGTGCTTTAGGCCCCCCGCCAGCCGTTTGTGTCACTTAGTAAAGGACCCTCACTCGTTTCATTTATTCTCCTTCAAGCCTATTGGACAAGAACTAGCTTTGATGGTGTAGCCTGGGTGTTTTCTGGTTTTATGTTTGAACTATATAAGCATTGACTTTGAAACAGACATAAGAAATCGCAGTTTTGCCAGGGTGTGTGACTCGTGGTTGGCTTCTCACACAGTGCACCCATCGCGGGAGCCTGGATGGCTGGAAGGCACCTTGGAGGGGAAGACTGGCCTCATACCAGAGAACTACGTGGAGTTTGTGTGAGCGGATAGTGCTCCGTCCCTAGGGGGCGCTGGCCTTCGGGAGGTCTCTGTCTGTGCACGCGTGTGCGGGCCGTCACGCCTGTCCTCTTTATTATCCCTCCTGCTCCTCTCCCTCATTCCGCCCGGCACTTCCCGGCTCCTCCCCCTTTGTCGCTCACCTGAGCTTCGGAACCGTTTCTGGAGGCCGGATGCATAAATTGATCTTTATGGGGAGGATGGTTGCTTGGCGACGGGAGCCTTGTCTCCGTGTCGCCACCTCGGCGCCCCATCTGTGGTGACGGTGGAGAGAGGGAGTCACACCGGGCTGGAGGACGGCAGCCCCTGGGTCCCCGGGTCTGACACTTACTGACTCCGCATCCCTTCCATTCTATGTGCTCCCTTGTGTAGAACTACTATGAATAGTCATCAGTCATCAATTATTGTTATCCTTAGAATGAACCATTTCAGATGTTTGTAGACATTTGTGCATTTTTAGAAATCCCATTATTTACAGCAATGTAGCCTGGGAATGTGGAGTGGTGGAATAGACTTGGGTCATGATTTTACCTCTTTAAACATTAAATTAATGTTGCAGGAGGGGACATGAAGTGGCATATTAACATTGTAAATACAATTGAGGTTTTTTTTTTTTTTTAAGTAAAAGTATATATTTTGTATTTTATATTTTGCATACTAACTTAATTTTTTAGCTTAATTGTTCAACTAGTCCCCGGTCGATTTGACTCTTGAATATTTTTGATTAAATCTTAATTTTTTTTTTCCTTTACACAAAGACAGCCATAAATGAACTGCAGAAGCCATTTTCCCAGTAGGAGGATGTTGCCGCTGAATCGTGTTACCATGTGTTGGCCACTTTGTATGGCAAATGCAAGGAGACGCCCATCGCAGGGGAGGATTATATAAGAAGGCAGGACAAGGAGAACCCTGCCAACGGCATTGGTGGGGAGTAGCTGTCAATCACCGCCTGGAGCTAGTTTGTACCTCCTGCATATTAAAATGTTTAGGCTCATGTCTGTTGACCCACCTTACCATTTAAAATGTTAAACAGTAGAAAATGCCATTAAAAGGACAATGTTGCAACAGGGGGTAATGTTCAGCTTAAAAATAGTTACTGTTTGGACTCAAACTGCTTAGTTTTAGCTTTCTGCTGGGGTTGGTCAACACCAGTGAGTTTATGGAATAGAAAATGGCTTTAAAGAAAAGACCAATAAAGACATTAAAACCGTGTGGAAATGGAAAAGCGGCTTTATTAATATACGACTGTTCACCTGGACTGCGGTAAGTGTGACACCGCACCTGATCCCCCCATGGAATACAATGAATGGCGTTTTCAAAAGTACCACACAGACAGTCCAACATTTAATCAAATGGATGAAAAGATTAACATTTACTACAGGAGGAATAGAAAACTCTTAAACAATACACTGTATACTCTTTACATGGGATTACATTTACATAAGTGAAATACAAGCACACATCTTAAGCCATAAACCAGTGAATTATCTGCCCTTAATCTTTATAGATACATGTGTCTTATAGAAAATATATTTTTTTCAACCAGTATTTATTAAATCAGGGTAGTGCAAACAACCACGCTGGGGCCACTAGGTTACTTTCACACACAGCTCAGCTCTCTGCACAGTAACATCCAAAAACACTGAACTGTTATTGTACAAAATGCTCTTTAAAAAGGTTTTGCTTGATACCTTGAATCACTGCTGTACAGGGCATGCTTACATGTTCTGCTTTGGTCACTAATATATAAAACGTTCTCCAGTTTACTTAAATTTTAAAATGTGGCACTTTGTCTTAAAACATTTCCCCCAGAGATATAGAATTTACATTTATTTACAAGTGGGTGGTATAAACCTCACATTTGCATATGGCTCTCAGATTGTGTGTGTGTGTGTATACATATGTATATACAAATTATACTTTCCTATGTCATATTAAATTCGAATACTGTATGCACTAGCAAAGAGAAAGTTAACCAAATTAAAGTGTATCATAACTGCTAGAGCATAGTGCACCAGATAAATGATTTAAAAAGCAATTAAAAGATTAATAAGGCTCTCCATTTACTTTGAGAAAGTGTATATAAAAATACTGTATCAAAATTACTTTACAATGCTCTGTCAATACTTTCTAGTGGTCTAAATTCAGCTCGCACTATATGAGGGATAAAACACGACTCGTCCGAGGGTCCAACCCGCAAAACGATCACAGCAGTATGTGAAAGTAACCCAGAGGCGTAAATAAACAATCCACCAAAGCAGAACGAGGCCACCGGCCACCTGTCATCTCTCACACACAATAGCTCGCTGAGAGGGCTCCCCCTTCTGGGCGGAAAACATAACGACGTAAAAGGTGATGTATGGCAGCCACTGGCCAGCCTGAGGATTGTGGCTTGAGATAATGACTCGGATAAGGTTTGGCGATACGTAGACAAAGGTCTGACTTAGCACTGCATGGGAACACCATGGATAGGTACAATCTTGGCTTTTCGCCATTTCAAAGTCTCGAGATGGACACTTACACTCTGGGGGTAGGAGGGGCATTGCTATTGAGCGACATTGAGTGACATTTTGTGCAGCCAGCATCTTTCAAATTCAAATTTCAGTCAACTTTCTGTGCAAAATTTTGTGAAAGCCAAAGGTGTTACACTACAGAAAGTATGTAACCAGATTCACATTTAGTCATCCATAGGTCAATAGGAGTTACAGTGTGCTCTGCTGATGGTTACTGATGAGAATATAAAAGTCAAAATGACAGGTAGAGTACAACTGACGATAAATGTGCTGGTGTTCAAATAAAAAAAAAAAAGCATTATAAAAATACCTACTGAGTATTACTTTATAGATATACATTTATATTTGAGTACAGGTAGATACTGAGTTATGCTGCAGACTGAACTGGCTGGTTCTGGCCGGTGGTGGCCCCGGCCCAGATGGGCCGGTTACTGAGACGAAAACCCCTGAAGCTGGGCTGACGTACGCACATAGGCTCTTTGACAGAGGCATCGATGGGCGGAGAACGGGCACGTCTTCCTCATGCCAACACCGATGTCTGCCAAGCCGAACGCAAGCTGAAGCCTTAAAAATACAACTTTAAAAACGTTTGGCACTGAAGGATTAAAAACGATGGACACACACACACACAATCGACCAGAGGACGGGGAACTGGCAGCGAAAGCGCAGCACGAGAGCGGGAGCACACAAAGCACAGCGGCAGCAGAGAAATGACCCCTCCCCGTGAGCATTCTTGGAGGGCGCCTGAACACCGACCCGGCCCGGCCCTGCACCGCCCCCGCCGTCATGCGAGCCCTGCGGAACTGGAAACGTGGGACGACACCCACGGCTACAGCGAGGGGGGGTATTGGAATTAGCAAGAGAAGCACGTTGCGCTGACGCTGCGAAATGAGACCACGCCTGGCTGATAAGGGCGAGGGGGCGGGGCAGAGCGAGAGGACGACAGTGCATCCGGATGGGAGGCATGCAGAGCCTCACCTGAGGGGAAAAAACCCAGACACCACAGCTTAAAAAAGGCACCTTTGCCCTTCTCCGATAAACTCTGTAAACCATTAGAAAAAAAACTTGCATGCATTTAACGTCACACCAACAACATCCGACTCAAAATATTTCCAGGCGATCGAAGGGAATGCTGGGCTCACAAAGCACATTCTACCTAAAGGGTGTGACATGGAGCTACACCAAAACAAACCCACTCGGCGTGAGCGCCCGGTTACTGTCCCTTCCGGATAATTTTTTTGGGCAACAACAAATGTGACAAATTCACCTAGGCGCGAATTCCTGCAGATGTGGAAATGTCTGCGCTCGATCATTCATACAGATGGCAGTGATGTCAAACATCCAAAATGTTTCATTTCAATACTAGGAGTGTTGTGGTCTACATCCCTTAAATATTCCGGCGTTTGGGAAATGGCCCCGTCCCGCAACGAGCATGGCGCTCCCGAGCTCTGCGGCTGGCCCGTCCTGTTCCCCGGTGGGGCTTTAAGGCATCACATCGCACTGTAAGGCAGTCACTTCTGGTGAAAGAGCAGAGGCTTCATCCCGCCAGCTTTGAACTTGGGCAGCTGGTTGCTGATTATTTCTGCCAGCATCTCTGGAAACTCCACACTCAGGGACTTGTTCACGAAGGTGTAGAAACAGAAGTTGAGGAGCCCACCAACCAGCTGTGGAGACAGAAGGCCGTCAGACATCCCCTACCGCTGGAAGCCTCATCTCCAGATCGACATCCACCCGGCAGCGTGAGCAGTGTCAGCTCCTTCTATTCATATTATGTGCTCCCCTTCTACAGGGGACTCATTCCCCTGACTGGATCGGCCCGACCCAGCCCGCTCACCTCGTGCATGGAGTCCAGCAGCTTGGTCAGCTGGTAGAACCTCTGCCAGTTCTGACTGGAACTCTCCTGCCGCCGGACGATGGCCTTGCCCAGCTCCTTGATGTAGGACATGCGGATCTCGTCGAAGACGGCCTGGCTCTTGAGCCCATCCTTCGGGACTGTGGACAGGGGCGCTCCCGCAGTTAGTAAGGGCATGATGTGCATGTATGAAGCTTGTCCAATACATCAGCATGTGAACTCATTATTGCCTGTGATTAGCAACAGTAAACTAGCCTTCCTGCCTCTACGGAGGCAGAGTGGTGGCCCAGGGTCATGTGTCACTACAGAGGGAGAGAGGAGGCCCTGGGCCGTGTGTCCCTACAGAGGCAGAGCGGAGGCCCGGGGCCGCGTGTCCCTACGGAGGCAGAGCGGAGACCCGGGGCCGCGTCTCCCTACGGAGGCAGAGCGGAGACCCAGGGCCGCGTGTCCCTACGGAGGCACAGTGGTGGCCCAGGGTCATGTGTCACTACAGAGGGAGAGCGGAGGCCCTGGGCCGTGTGTCCCTACAGAGGCAGAGCGGAGGCCCGGGACCGTGTGTCACTACGGAGGCAAAGTGGAGGCCTGGGGCCGTATGTCCCTATGGAGGCAGAGGGGAGGCCCGGGGCCGTGTGTCACTACGGAGGCAAAGTGGAGGCCTGGGGCCGTATGTCCCTACGGAGGCAGAGGGGAGGCCCGGGGCCGTGTGTCACTATGGATGCCCGGGGCCGTGTGTCACTACGGAGGCAGAGAGCGGAGGCCCAGGTCGTGTGTCCCTATGAAGGCAGAGGGGAGGCCTGGGCCGTGTGTCCCTATGAAGGCAGAGGGGAGGCCCGGGCCGTGTCTCACTACGGAGGCAGAACAGAGGCCCGGGGCCATGTGTCCCTAAAGAGGAAGAGCGGCGACAGGGCCTTACTGGTACTCAGCAGCAGAAGCACCTTCATGCACAGGTATTCCTCGTGGGACACCTGGAGCCGAACAAACTCGTTGGAGATCTTTAGCATCTGCTCGCACTGGTCATTCATGTAGGGCAGCTTCATGCGTTCCCTACATTAATGGCGACACAGAGACTGCGTCAGGGGCGGGGCCAGGCCCAGTGCAATTGGGGCCCATGGACACACTTCTAACCCATATCCAGGTCCCTTGTTTTTCACGCCTGTTACCCTAATTGGGGATTTCCCAACAACCACAAAGAGCCCCAGAGGTGACCTCTTAACTGAATATAGAAATAAGTCGACGGGACATTTTTAAACTGGGTTATTAAACTGACCCTGGAGTCACACGGAGCAAGGGCTGGTGTGTAATTACAAGGTCATCCCAGACAGGCCATGACCGAGGGATAATTACCCATAAACAAAAGAGGCCAGGGTGTGATTTTACAGCAGAATATTTCTTGGGGGCAGCATCACAAATGCTAAAAGGAGGGGATTCATACTTTAATCAGGACAGGGACTTGGTGCCATTACCTATTAACGAAATTATTCAATCCGAAACAGTACTGAGGGGAAATGAAGGCCCCATTCAGCCAAAATGGGCCTACTACACTGACATCACAACCTGACTCACTGTGATGGCATAGCACTGCAGAGTGTCAAAGAGTGTGCTACACCTTAAGGAAGGCCTTAAGTGCTGCCCCCTACAGGAATGGGTCACTCGCAGTCCTACAGCCTTATCGGGGTGCCCTTCTGAAGATCACGTGTTTTCAGGGGCTATTGACTTCATAAAGCCAGGTTCTGATGGACCCTGTGACCCAAAAACACTCATCCCCCGGCTTAAATTTCTCCAGTGTTATTAGCTAGCTATATATTAGCCAGATTAGAGAGTTGCCTACTGGCTGCAAGTCTGCTGGTCAAACAGAAAACTAATCCCAGATTTAACCCTTAAGCACCTTCAGGTGCAGCTCAGTCAAACACGGACGCAGTATAAGAAACATTCCCTTGAATCCCAGGTGCCCTCAGCAGGTGCCCTCAGCAGGGCCCTGCCGCCATTTCGGCTGCCTCACTCACTGATTGATGACGAGGTCGGGGGCGAAGCAGAGCATGCTGCCGTTGCATTGCTGGTAGGATCTCCACCCCAGGCTGAAGGACATGAGGAAGAGCCAGGAGCACTGCAGCAGCGTCATCTGGTCGTCCAGGTGAAGGTTCCGGAAGCCTGCGTGCAGACAAGGGCGCTTTCTCAGTGTGTTCTCATGTACCCATTTTTACGTATTCTTCCATTGCCAAAGAACAGCGATCCCAGAGTTACGAAAGCTCGACTTGCGATTTTTCAATCTTATGATGATGAACATTGTAAAAATATTCTAAAAGTTTTTGCGCGGCAGACAAACATGGCAGCATACGCGGTACGATATGCTGGGACGCTGCCAGGATGTACGCATCTCCCGCCTTGAGAGACACCTGACCCTCGCCAGCGATTGACACAGTTTGGCTGTCTCAGTGTTAGAGAGTGTTTTTGGGGTTTCAAAGCCAGTCTCGACTTAGGATATTAAGTTACGATGGGGTCATCGGAAGGCATCACGATCGTAAGTCGGGGACTGCCTGTACTCAGAAGTACAGAGGATAGTGTGTCGTTCTGGTCCCGCCCCAAATAAGGATAAATCGGTTACATCCTCACTAAACGACAATCCCATGATCCGTTGCCTCCCAAGTTTGTTCTTGCAGAAGTACGATCTTGGCGTTCTTGGTATTGAGAAACACACTGAAGGCCCAGCACGAAGTAGGGCGATGAGGTCACCTTTCATATCACTTGACAGAAAGCACTCACTGACACTAACGTTGCAGAGCACAGCCCAGCCAGAGGAACACGCAGCGCTCCTGATCGGCCAGACGTGGTTTCCCAGCCCGCCCCCCTCCAGGGGCCGGGACCCCCCTGCCCCAATGCGGGGCCCGAGACCCACTCCTCACCTGGCAGGGCCTTGGCCCACTTGACGGCGGAGATGACCTGGCGGCCGCCCAGCCTGTTGAGCGTGGTCATGAGGCGGGTGGAGGTGTCGGGGATGGTGCTATCGTAGCCCGCGTAGATGGTCTCTGGTTCAATGGCCTTCAGCAGCGACAACATTGTGGGGATGAGCTGAGGCATAGACTTCGGCACCAGGGCGCGAGGCTCCAAGGGGGTCACCACCGGGGGGGGCTCTGCCACGGCAGCTGGCTGCACTCCCTTCAGCCTGTTCATCTTCTTCGTTTTCCTCGCTGCAAACAGAGGGAGTAGCCATCAGATCCACGGCCCCTTCACCCAGAGAGAGGGTGACTCCGCACCAGTCACTGGCAGTGTGGCTTTATGGAATGACACACTAGGACACAGCGCACGTAAGGAGCCTCTCTGAATGCCCGTCAATACAAGCCCCCCTCTGCACAGGGGATCAAACACCCAGCATGCTCGTGGGAGTTTTACACAAAAATGTTCTGAGGGCAGAATGAAAAACGACTGGCTCAGACAGTCATCACACTGTAAAGGAGGCAGGCCCAAGCAGAGACCAAGAAATTTGGTTGGTTGGTCTGACAACTGACAAGATCTGATTGGTTCCCTCTGATCCAATCTCTCGTTTTGTCCTCAGATTTTTGGTAATATTCCCATGAGCTCCCAGCATCTGTGCTCCCCTCATACTATATAATGGTTTTCGTGTTTGTCCTCCACCCACCCCCCCCCCCCAATTCCCTTTTAAACATCCCCCATTAGGGTTTCCATGACAACCAAGAGCCTTTTCAGTAGAGGACGGGGTTTCATTCTGGCAACTTGGTTCATGGTTCATGTGGCAGCACAGGCGGCACAGCTGCTGCATGTGGCAGCACAGGCGGCACAGCTGCTGCATGTGG
This sequence comes from Petrocephalus zakoni, assembly GCA_026774425.1. Taxonomy (NCBI): domain Eukaryota; kingdom Metazoa; phylum Chordata; class Actinopteri; order Osteoglossiformes; family Mormyridae; genus Petrocephalus; species Petrocephalus zakoni. Next base: position 5,777,773 of record JAODKN010000002.1, on the reverse strand, counting down.
CAGCAAACCACACATGTGACTTGTTGGGGGGGGGGTGGGGGGTACCTTCCAGGTTCATGCCTGCTTGCAGACATTTGCGGAAACGGCAGGCCGGGCAGTTCTTCCTCCTGATCTTGTCGATGATGCAGTCGTTCCTTCCGGCGCACAGGTAGTTATGCTGCCCTGAGCGGTGGAAAGAGAAAAGCATTAGGGGATGCGGCCGGGGGGGACGCCAGGGCGGGGGGGTCATCCCACGGCTCACGCTGCGGAGCAGCAGATACACTGGAGTGCACAACTACCATCTCCCAGAGAGAGACATGAAAACTGGCTGCCAGCTCCTGATCTGTGGATGCCAGCAGCTCGTTTGTTAACTTAGCAGAAGTTTCCACTGTTACTAAATTATGGCATCATGACTGATGTACAACAGAGAAAGCACAGTCAGTCAGTCCCTAGGCCGGTTAGGATTAGGGGTCTTGCTCAGGGGCCCAATGATGACATCACTCTGCCCACCTTCCTGACCTACAGAACCACCCCACGCCAGGCACTGAAAGGGAAGTAATGCGTTTCCAGCTGTCTGCCAAGTCGGGGTAGCTGGAGGGCAGACACGGCTGAGGGAGCTACATGACAGACGCGCCTGCTAACCGCGGCCCACAGAGGGCGCTTTGTGCGGGCTCGGCCCATCAGGCCAACCAGCAGACACAAACCACCACAGTATGATGGGAAGGAGTGCAGCCTCACTGGGAGGCTTAGAAAGCAGATCCCAGGGTGGGCACCGATTTCAGTGTTGGGCCCGTAATGTGCAGCTAGGAAAGCAGGCGTTAGGAAGGCAGGGCCTCCTCTCCAGGCAGAAGTTGGACAGTACACACAGCAACACAGACCGAGGAAGGCAACGCAGAAACATTTGGCCCCTAAAATAAGGACCAAAGGACATCATAGCCAGTCAGCTCCCAGTGGGGTTCTACCTATCTAGATAAAGCCAGGGCAATCTTCCCATCAGAGCAGCATCTCTGACACTTCCAGCACCCCTGAATGGCACAGAGGACAATGCATCATATTTAGCTGAGAATAAAGTGAAAACGCTTCATGACGCAGATAATGTCAGCGCCCTGTAGAGCGGGGACAAAGCACAACCTTCACTGCAAACCAGCCCATTTTCACTGCAAGAGAGACTTCCGAGCTTTTTAAAGGACAGGCACAGGTCTCAGGTTGGTGGAGGGCACTCCCTGCCTGGCTTCTCCTCGTAGGCATGCTGCGAAAACATGCTCAGTGGGTGGCTGACACAGGCCAGCGTTCATGACCTTCACTGAACGCTTTCATGGTAACAGATCCACCATCAAAACAGACTTTCACTAAAGCTTTCTGCAGTCTGCCTACTGCTGAAATCAGCCCAACCCTTAAATCCATCTAGCTGAGCTTTTTTCCTCCCCATAATTTTTTTTTTCCCCCTTCATAAAATTTTTCTTCATTAGACCTTAAAACCAGGTAAAACAGTTACTGCGAGCAGAAGTGGGCTCACACACTCATGTAAAAGGGGCCAGTTTGTTTATCACACTGCAGTGCCTCCCTGACCTTTAGCAGGGCCAAAAAGAGCTGATTATCTGCGGATTAAACCCTGTGCACGAAATCACGGCAGGCTGAGTATCAGAAAACACATTTAAAGCTGAAGGGCACCTGTAAGAACAGAGCGGCAGCCCTCGTAAGCAGTGTGGAAGAACATCATAAGGGCACAGCAAGTGGGGAGTGCATGCCTGATCACGCTGGCCTTACCTGCCAGGCGGGCCCCCCGACCATCTTAACTGTTCCAAAAGAGAGTTTGAAAGCCTTGAGGACGACAGTCAGCTCTGTGAACACCTCAGAGAAGACTTCATTCATGTCATGCTTTCACTCAATCACTGCGTGATTTCAACATGCAAGCAAGGCAGTGATGATCGCGTTCGCCGCTTTGGAGTCTCCGATTGGCTGTGCTGCCGGGGATAAAGCCCCACCACCCTGAGCAGCACTGAACTGTAGAAGATGGGTGGATTAGAGCTGGGCGGTATGACCAAAATTCTATATCACGGTATCTTTCAAAATTATGACTGTTTCACGGTATTTTTTTCCCCCTATGCATCAGTGGGTGTTAACCATATTTTCCACTTCAATTATCACAGTAGAATGGCTAGGAATAACCTATTCTACTGTCATGAGAATTATACATTGTACAAAAAAATTATAATTTGCACACAAGTAATGCAGGTTTGCATGGCCCCATAAAGTGATACAGTTTTCAAGCGGGTGGCACTAATGAAGAGAAGGAATCTCACTGTATGAGTTGCAGTCAAAATATTGATTGAACAAATTTTAAACTTAAAAACTAAAATTTTCAAGCATCCAAAAATAAATACCAGTTTTCGGTATAAACTGGTATACCGCCCAGCACTAAGGTGGATGTCAAGAGATCCACTGGTAACCTGACTAACATGATCCAAAAACAGGGAATAACTTGGGGAATAACTAATATCTTCACCAAAAGGACATTACTCAGATACATAAGCACAACTTCTTTATGAACTGAGATTCTCATTGCATAACAATCACAATTAAAACTTCAATGTTCGACATGGCACAATTACATTTTAAATGAATACTCATTTTGCACATTAGCCATTTAAAAATTCTATAAAAACTGCTCACAGTCTGGACATTTTAGCAAGCCATAGAAATGAGATCTATGTTTTCCCCGAAAACGCAAATTAAAATAAATGAATATAAAACGCGGTCAAAAGTCAGGAAACGTGCTGGGGGAGGGCGTCCGGGAGCGAGATGTCAGTGAGAACCCGAAGGAGGCAGCGGGACCTCCAGGCAAAGTCAGTCCACGTTTGCAGACTGCGGCCCGGCCGGCTCAGGAGGCGGAGTTTGCCGTCTGCCGAACTCCCTGGTGCTGGCCCATATTAAACATCACAGCAGAAAGGCGGCGGGCAGCAGCTCTGGGGCCACGCCTGATGTCAGTGCTACGAGCAGACAGATTGCGAGGTTTTCACGTGATCCCACTGCGCTCCAAAGGAGGTGACAGAGGTGAGAGGGCATGCTCTGATACAGCGCGTTGCCACACACCACCACACAACAAACAACCACAGGAATGAGAACCTGAGTACAGCCATGTAGTGCACGATACCTTAGCACCACCCTAGCTTTCCAGATGGACTTGAATAGTATGAAGTCCCCCCCCCAGTGGCTGGTGTGCCAATTCTGCCAGCAACCCTGAAGATGGAGGACCTGCTCGTAACGTCACACCCAGGACGAAGCTGCCTTGTTCAAGGGTCCAATTAGGGCTGTCGCGATAACCGCAATATTGTAATACCACGCTATTGACAAGCCAACCGCAGAGGAAGGAAAGCAACCGCAGAAACCGCGGCAACCGCAGGGACAGGGTTGATTTTTTCCTCTTCTTCTTCATGAGGCTGTGGCCTTATTGTTTTACAATTCATCACCTGTATTGAATGTTAAATAAATTAATAATG